>JAAWXA010000009.1:9920445-9975657 GCA_038090715.1 Florisuga fusca
TTCTTTCTAATATCTAACCTAAACCTCCCCTGGCACAACTTAAGACCGTGTCCTCTTGTCTTTCTGATAGTTGCTTGGGAAAAGAGACCAACCCCCACCTTGCTACAGCCTCCTTTCAGGTAGTTGTAGAGAGTGATGAGGTCTCCCCTGAGCCTCCTCTTCTCCAGGCTGAACAGCCCCAGCTCCCTCAGCCTCTCCTCATAGGATCTGTGCTCGAGTCCCTTCACCAGCCTGGTTGCCCTCCTTTGGACCTGCTCCAGGACCTCAATCTCCTTCCTGAACTGAGGGGCCCAGAACTGGACACAGTACTCAAGGTGTGGCCTCACCAGCGCTGAATACAGGGGCGGAATCACCTCCCTGGACCTGCTGGCCACGCTGTTCCTGATACAGGCCAGGATGCCATTGGCCTTCCTGGCCACCTGGGCACACTGCTGGCTCATGTTCAGCTTCTTGTCAATCCAGACTCCCAGGTCCCTCTCTGTCTGGCTGCTCTCCAGCCACTCTGTGCCCAGCCTGGAGCTCCCCATGGGGTTGTTGTGGCCAAAGTGCAGGACCCGGCACTTGGCCATGTTGAACCTCATCCCATTGGAATCAGCCCAACTCTCCAGTCTGTCCAGGTGCCGCAGTTGGAAGGCAGGAGGGTTCTGCCCCAGCTTGGTGTCATTTACAAATTTGCTGATAGTGGACTCAATCCCTTCATCTAAATCATTGATGAAGATATTAAACAGAACTGGGCCCAACACATGACCATAAAGGGAGATCAGGTTGGTCAGACAGGACCTGCCCTTCCTAACCCCATGCTGGCTGGGTCTGATCCCCTGTCTATGCTGTAGGTGCTGTGTGATTGCTGTGTGATTTTGCTCAAAATTATCCAAGTGTGTCAGTGATCAACAATGTAAGTGATGGATCCTCACATTCTGCTCTCCTATTTTCTTGTTAAAATTTTTGGGGAACTGAAAAATACAGCTCTTACACCCAGGCTGTCAAATAGAATTAATTCTGTAGTTTGTACTTAGAATGAGACCATCAGGACAGACAGGTCCATGTGTATTATAACAGACAGAAGTCTCTCCCAAACTGAATGAGGTATTAAGTATAAGAATTTAAATGTAAGAGAAGATTGCCTATTTCTTCCCTGTATGTAAGTAAAGGATCTATTTCTTTTACTAGACATATTAAACTGATGTCTTTCCCTTGATAGGGAAAAACAGAGGGGGAACTAGATTGATTATAATATAAAATATGTGCACTCTACAGGGATATATAAATCTGACTGAAGTTTTTGTGTATAATATTTGTATAACAAAAACTATCAGAAACATTTTTCATAAGAGTACCAAACATTGTGTCTTTATTGTGTCTTATGTAAACCAGACAACTTGCACTAGCAGTGAATCAGGGCCATGATTCATACAGTCGAATTTTCCAGAAGTGTCTAAAAAATCATAATAAAGAATAAAAAAAAAATTCTCATTGGGAAACAGATGCATTTCAAGTATAAAGATATGAATTTTTAATTCCATTAGTGGTGAAATTTGATAAATGTGAATTTCTGCATGATTTGGTTTATAATGATCAGTAAGCAATCTTTATTCCTCTGGAGCTGAAAGAAAATGAAGTTCCAAATCGCAGTGATAAAAGATGGATTTCTGGCACACATGCAAGATTGTTTATTTTTATGGATGACATAATTAGACTCAACACCCACAAACAATGAGAATACATTCCAATACATTCTCTGTAGTGCTTAGGTCATGAAGTCGATCATAAACATTAACTGAAACAAAACATTCCTTGGTTAAATCAAAGGAAGTACAACTGAAATAACATAAGCAGAAGAAGAAAGATTGGAGGTTTTCCACACTAATGTCTGATTATGTAGAACAATGTCAAGAACTCAATAGAGCACTTGGTCTAACCAAAGCTTCTGGCCAATTTTCTTCTCTCAAAAATATTTAAATGTAACTTGAACAACCGACCTGTAAAAAAATTCATCCTTTTATAGGATCAAGTAGGTCCTTTATTCGTTGTAGAGTTTAGAGAGCTTTTAGACACTTTCAGAGATGACAGAAAATTCCAGGCAGTCATTATTAACAGACTGTTATATAGCAAGAGAACATACTGAACTGCCAGAAAAGAACAGCAGACATATAGGGAATGCCTTTAGCATTCCTAATGAAGGCCTTCCGTTGGCACCTGTGCAGGATATGGTATTGGCACCATATTGTTTCTTTCCAGCTGTGGAAGCTGGAATCAAACATATATACAGCATGTCTGCCTTTTTGCTCAACTACCATGTGAACTGATAACCCAACAGCTATCATCATCTTCAAGGCATGACTTTCAACTGATTGGTCTCTTATCAGAACCAGTTTTGCACAGAGAACACTGTTGTTTCTGGCAGTGAAAATAGATGGTGTGGAATCTCAACAGATACGACTAAGGTTCACTTTTTGTGGCATGCATCATCTTTGTATGACCTGTTACTAGATATGTAGAAGAAAACTGGCAGAAGCCATGAAAGTGACACAATTAATCACCCATCTATGCTGTTCCTGCTAATTTGATGGCATGAATATCATGCAATGTAATCAGTGTGAGAAGATCTGCACGGTTCATCTTTCACTTCACTCCTGCCTGTTGGGACATCTTATTCATGAGAAGAATCAGTTCTGGAAGAAATCTTATCCACTATATAATTTGTTTTATTCTTTTATGAAAGTGTCTCCAGTCACCTAAACAGGCTGATGCTAACCAGTCATGACTGGCTACTATAGTTTCAAGATAAGCAGGGGTAGTGTTATTATAGAAAACCACAAAGATATATCCTGTGTTCTTGGGCATGTAAGTGAACATGGCTGGTTAAAGTAGTGTTTTAGACATAGGGTAGAATGCAGGAAAAAATAAAGCTACCTATGTCTGTTTATTCTTCAGCATTTTTCTGAAGGGGTTTGTGAATCACTAGGAGGATTCTTCTGAAGAACCACACTTTCAGACATAAGATTTATAACCCAGGAAGTTCTCTAGATGCAAAGATTTCTTTCACTTAAACTCCCTCTCAAGGGCATCTGATGAAGGAATATCTCAGAAAAAAGGAGTCATGTTTGGTTTGTGTCCTATTGTGAATGATTTGCATCACCCAGAGAGACTTGAATAAATCTGGTCTCTTGTATTCAGAACATTAATTTGTCCTAAACATGCAGTAGTGAAGCAACTTATTCCTACAGTTTGTTTCTTTGTCAATATGTTTAATACATTATAAAATAAAAATGAATGTTTACCTTAGTCCATCACAGTTTTCCAGAAAAAGCTTGAATAATAAATAGCGTAAAAGTGCTAAGAATTTGCTTTAGGAAATATATTTCTTTTGTGGCTGTTTGTAGAGAAAAAAAGCAGCATGATTTGTTATTCTGTGAGCCCTATATGCATGATAAACATTTCCTTTACTAATGCATCAAGATGCAGCTTCTTTTTGCTAACTCTGCTCAGCCTAGGAATCTAAAATAATCCCTGTTAGAAACTGAATTACCATGTTAGTTTCTGTTTAGCTTCAGCTGAGAAAGTTGCTGCCCTTGCAGCCATCATGCAGTGTGTCCTTAAGGCAAGTGTAGGAGTCTCCAAGAGAGCCTGGAATGTTAACTGGGACCATGGAAGTTCAAGATTCAAAGCTCAGCTCCATGTATCATTTCTCCCGAGTCTTCTGAGAGTGCATAGATGCACAATGTTTCAAAAGAGACTGAGAACTGTGTCATTTCTTTGGAAATTATTTATGTGTGGTTGCTACTTGTTCTTTCTCAATGAGAGTCAGTACTTGTTGGTATTCATGGGAACAAATCTGTAATAAAGAGATTGACTAAACCTGAGTGAAATAAATTATTGTCCTAAGTTAAGATATGGTGCTCAGGATTTCAGTTTCTAGAATAAATAAATAATCTCGTTTACATCTAAAACTATATACAAATTCATGACCAATAAATGTTTCGCATGTAAAATGATCAAAAAATGTTATTTCTAATTAATTTTATGCCCAAATAAAGCAATTCTTTTTCAAGTATACATTTCATAAGAACCTTTCATGCATTAACTTAAGTACATGTCATAGCTGGACTAACATAATGGAGTGTTATGAGCTATTAAATTAATGTGTCATGTACTGAGAAAGATGTACATCAAAGGTTAACACACTTTCTGATATGCAATCATGCATTAGTGTGTTACTTCAGATGCTCTGGCACACTGAAGGAGAAAATCTGTACCAACAGTCTTTATTTGTAATATGTCTCTCTGGGCATAGGAGGGCAGAAACCTACATCACAAGAATTTCTGGTTCGGGCTCAAAGTTGATACAAATCCTGAAGAAATTTATCCACCTGGGAGACAGTTTAAATGGCTGAATGAAAACAGAAGTTATTCTAGCTTTCATGCTTAAGTGAGAAGAAGGATGGAGTACTGGAAGGAGAAGAAACTAACAGGAAGAATAGAAAAATAATCAAAGCTAAGGACTCTACCTTGATATGTCTTACTCTTTATATTGCTACACACATATCCTTCTGGTTCCACATCATCCAAACTGTGCTAGTTATCATTCACTCCCATTGATTTATTGATGACCCAATTACAGCATCACTTTCATTTTCTCTGTATATAGTCAGAGATGCATAACCTTTGTTGTTACACACAGAACTGGTGTCTGATCTTTAAATTTATTTATTGAAACAATGATGACAGTCTTGATTCTTACTGATGAGTTTATTTTCACTAAGGTTATGAGGTAAGTAGAGCCAGTTACGTGCAAGTTTGTGATCATCTGTAACACTATATTCACATCCAAGTTGATTTGAAGTAATCAATGAATGAATAAATAGATGCTGGATGAAGGAAGAACAATGCATATACACAGTTTATATATTCTTACCTTACAGAACTGAGCATTTCTAGGAATTGTTGTGACCTGTCACATGCATAGTGTACTTTAAGCTTTTTTATCTTTATCTTTAAGCTTTATTTCTCAATGCTATATTTTTCTACTGCTAATTTATGCTGTGGCAGATTTGTATAGTGCAAAGAACAAAAAAATATACAAATAGTGAAGAGTCTGTAATTTGTCTAATCACAACTCAGTTGTTCATCTGTAACGCATCACTCTTGAGCAGGGTGATGAAGGAAGGATTCATGTGTTAAGACATGTTATTGGGAATCTGAAGATCTGGCTTCTCTTCCCATTTCTTCAAAAGATTTCATGCTCAGTCTTCAGCATATCATTTTCCATTTGACTCAGTGCCAAAGATAATGACAACCTTTATTTCCTGGTGCTAGAAATAATACGTCGTGAAGATGGGCAAAGGTGATTAAATGGCACCAAGCTGCTGTTATTCACTTGTTCTCATGTGCTTTGATACCTCCAGATGTCAAAAAGTATAGAAATGCAATGTATTTGTTATTAGTGTTTTGTTTCCCATGTTATCATCTATTAATGGATATAATTTTAAGAGAGGCTTTACAGTGAGAATACTTGTAAAGAAGTTTAAATGCTAGCTCTCAGAATATTTCTGACACTTGAAACATTTATTAGACACACAAGAGTATATATAATATTTTAATATAGTATTTATTAAAATATTATAAATATTTCAATTTTATAAAAGAAGTCTGACAAAGAAAGACTGCTAATACTTCACTTCATTTTCAGTTTTTGGTAGAAATATCAAGGTGTGATATGCTGTATAAATATCTGATATCAAATAGATATTTGAAACTTAGCAGCTACATGGTCACATTCATCCTCTATCTTGTTACACTCATAGGAAATAGTATGGTGCTCATTCACTGAGTAGAAGAAAATGGATAATGTCCATAATACATCTGCTTTTTCTTGTTTGAAACTTTTTCAGCTTAAAAAAATAATGAATCTTTAAGTATATTACTCCCAAATGTTCCAAACTTTTCAATTCTCTAAAGCAGGAAAAGAAGAATCCTCTATTTCTGTGGTGATGTGTCAAAGAACTAAAATATTTTGGAGGACAAGTAATTTATAAATAGAAACACTCTCATCTCCCTCATAAGGTCTCATACACAGCTGTATTTGTAAAACAAAACAAAGCTGTATAAGAAGGATGAATTAATAGCTCTTAAAATTTAAAATATATATGTATTTTCAAAACACTTAATGAATCATAGATTTCAACTAAGGTGAAATAAATTGGTTCAGTATGTCATCAAAGTCAAAGTATCTCATGAAAATATATTCTTAAAGGCAAGATGTATTTTTGGTAAGAAAACTGGCTGAAGCAACTGTTCATGCACACACAGGTATGGCATTTTCATCAGGTCTTTAATGAAGTTAGTAGAAATATTTATTTAATGAGAACTATCAACATTAGAGAAGGACTAAATGCTTCAAAAGAATCCATTCTCATAGTCTGTCTCCATTCCTATTTATGAATATTATATGTAGAATCTAGTTTTCCATCCAAATAAATAGGACTGGTGTAATTATCATTTCCTGGTCTTCTTTGAGAAATGAACAAAAATACTTTTAAATATATGAAAGGAATATTGTGAAAGCTATTGTTGACTTGCTGCATAAAACTATCTCGCACATGGATTTTCCATCCATATAAATGCAGTATGAAAGATGACATTATGAGAAACCTTCTGACAAACTGATTAATAATCTTGAGCTGCTGAGGTTCAGCTGAGTGAGCAATTAAACATTCCAAACAGCAATGAACCTTCAGAGATAATTTATGATAATTTTATGCACAAGAGCTCAGTGGCTTTTTAATTTGATAGAATGTTAGTAGCATAGATTTCTAACAAGGGAGTTTCAGTGCTCCATACATCACTGAGATTACTTAAACATTTCAAATGCGGTTGATGAATGAAGTTTCCTGAGATGTGAGGAGATACAGAAGGTGTCAGAAGGGTGAGATTATTCATCATATCAATTATTGAAAGTGGATGCATTGACATCATACTCCCAGCTCATATTTTATAGCCATTATAAAGACAGAACAGAAATAACAGACTTGGTGGACTGCAAAACTGTCAGAATAACCAACTTCTTCCCTCTTTTATTCCAGCATTCTTCTGCCACTATGCAATGTTAGCACTTCCAGTTTTTTCTTTCAAAGTCATTCATAAGATACAGCAGGAGAACAAAAGCCTTTGGATATCATCAGGGACAGCATCCCATGCAGAGGAGGAGCGAAAAGGGAAGTTAGATAAAATTAAATGAATCTAAACTCAGTTTGTCTGAAGTGCAAACATGGTGTCATTTTTGCTGAGGGAGGGCATGTTTCCCTATATTCTTCTGTAACATTTTTTAGTCTTTCTGTTGTTTTCAAAAAATACACAGGGCAGTACCACCAAACAGGTCAAATACTTTTAATGCCTAGAGTATTTTTCCTTCATGAATTTGTTTCTTGTTTTGGCAAGTAAAAGACAATGTTTTAATCTTGGGTTGCTGACATAATCATGACAGCTTGAAATATACTAAGCTAAGCTAAAATAAATATGTAAAAGGTCATTTTTATTATATGGATAAAAGTTAAATCTCTGCTTTGAACACAACACTGAAGCAGTCAGATAGCACATAACTATGAGAACATCCCGCTGGTGAAATTTTACTTGCTTTTAACACTACAAGAATGATCCTGACAATAAATCACTGTTTCTCATATGCAAATAGAATGCTGGAAAATGGAGGCTAAAGATGGATAAAAAAAGTGTTGCTAGGAGCAGTAGCCTCTTACTTAAACTCCTTCAAGTGAGAGATCACTTAATTTGTGTAAAGCACTATTAATCAAATACTCCTCAAAGCTCAGGAACCATGAAGACAGCTGGAAGAGTGATAGGTAGGAGAAAAGGAGTGTCCACCAAACTTGTGGCTTCAAACAGAGGAGAACTATTAGTCTTAGGTTAATGAAAGGAGTGGTCGGATTCCTTGTGTGTCTCCAGTTTCAAGAGCTGACTCCTGCATAGCTCCAAATGCAGTATCAACACCTGTCAACTTTATAATAAAGTATCCTACTCTGAAGAATGGAGTCAGCATTAGCAGAAGAATCACAAAAATTGATAAAGAAAATGAGTTCCATAATCATGCTGATGAACTTCTGGAACTCTCACCAGACATTACTAAACAACTACAACAGAGTTGGCAAGCAGTTTCCATGCTCACCTAAAGACAGGTAGGTCTGAACTTGTGGCATTGAAGTCCACAGAACCATAGAATCACAGAAAGTTAAGGGTTGGAAGTGATCTCAAAAGATCAACGAGTTCAGCCACCCTGCCAGAGCAGGGTCACCTACAGCAGGTCACATAGGAATGCATCCAGGAAGGTTTTGAATGTCACCAGAGGAGAAGACTCCACAACCTCCCTGAGCAGCCTCCTTGAAAAGTTTACTTCAGCTATGTCAAGATTTAGTTTCGCTTCTATCTAAAGAATGAGAAACCTTTTCCAAAATGGTTGAATCTATCAAAATAGATTCAAATGCTGGTCATGAATGAAAATTCTCTGGAGAGGAAAAGAAAGAACTCCAAATTGTGTAAGCAAAAATAAATTGTTTTAAAAAGCCACAACTGAGAAAACTTGACACTATTAAAATGTTAAAAAAGTGGATATGTTCCACCTTCATAATGGATTGAAACAGTCCTCAAAAACAACAAAAACAACCTGGCATGAATAAAATGGTATTATTGTAACCTCTAGTACACAGATGCAAAATGAAACATTAAAAAACAAACAAAAACATTCTATGAGGTGACCTTACTCTTGGGACACAGTATCTGGAAGTAAGCTGATGAGAAATTCATAAAAAGTTACTCAGCTTTCATAAAGAGTAAAAATATCTTCAAGTTTCAGCAATGAGTATTGATCTAAGTAATTTTTCATGGCCTGTGTCTCTGTCTCAATTTAATGGCACATACCACATAGCTAAAACTGAGAAAAAAGAGTAAGCATTGTATAATTTCAAAGGAGACACCAGAAGTTAAATTATTTACTTTCTTATGCACTATTAATCATTCTGGTGGATTGCACAATCTCATTACCTCAGCTCTTAGATTATCAAAAAGGCACTTCCCTGGCACCCTGGGAGCTTCCTCTGGAAGTGGCCAACCCGAATGGTAGGAACGAAGGAAAATCTGAGGTGACCTAAATGATCTCTTTTCTAGGAATCCCTGCTTGTCCTAACTCTTCTGAGAAGCCTCTGGTTAATTTATTCAATTTTTTTTACTCAGTAGAGTAAAATTTAGCAAGTACACTGGGCACTGATGGAAAATGTCCTCCTCAGTCCCATGCTCACAAATCTCCACAATGCCTCCTGCAGTGTAACACAGCCAAAGTAGCAGTAACTCCAGAGTCTACAGAGGGTTTGCATCTCTCATTTGAATGCACTCACATAATAGTACCTGGAACAAAAAATGGTTCACTTGACAGTCTGCTGCCCCAGAGATATAAGGACATTTTCTATCAAGTTCCACCAGTCCAGTTGGTTAGGCTTGAGGAAATTTCTCTCAGTTATCCATTTTACAAAAAGCACAAAACATCTTTAAAATGTTAGCAAAGAATGGGTATCTCTAAAATTTTCTGTGCATGAAATTAAGGGAGACCATTTTTTTCCTTCACTTTTTTTTCTGAGCTAAAAAAATGTGTATGAAGAAAAAGCACTTATAGTCATTTCACTTCAAGATTATTTAAAACAAAGTTATTAAGACAATAGGAAAAATGCAATTGTAATATGAAAATGTGTCCTGAAAAATATGGAAAATAAACTAAATCTCTAATAGAGAATTGTTAGTCCTGCTGTCAGTGTGTCCATGCAGCCTGACTTAGAGAAACTCCTCTGATGCTTCTGTAATGCACCAGTCAGTGTTCAGAAGTACAATTATTTGTTTGTATTCTTGAAGAGAGTTTTACAAAACAATTCTCAAGTCCTATTTTATTAATACATAGTAATGAAAATTAAGTATTGATAATATGACAAGCAATGAAAATTTGTACCTATAATACTCTTTTGACAGTGTGACTATAGTTTGGTTTTGGCAGCTACATTTGTTATTTTTCAGGCAAAGCTGGCAACAACTCAAAGTTGTGGAAACATTGGGCAAACTCCAGCAGCCCTTTACTTAGGCAACATGTCTATTTAAACACAAGATTTAACCTACCTTTTCACAGGATAAAAATGGATGACCTGGACGAATGGAGTATCTTAAACTTCCTGCAAAACAAGATAGTCTTCTCATTTGCACTATTTAATGTTTTGATTTCCCATTCATTACTGAAGCTGTAATGAGCATCAGTTATTACATGGTGGCTCAGCTCCAACATAAATCATTCAACCTCCTCCTCTTTATTGATTTATATTAGCATTTATAGATGGCACTCATTGTCTTTATAGAGCCTGGGATCTCACAGTAATTAAGTTCAGATTTAAAATAAACAGTGACATCCAATATGGGTTGTTGCAATATCCTGCAAGGTTTCTTGCCTAATGCCTACATTCAGTTTAGATCTCATCTCTAATTCTAAAAATTCTAACTAGACAAATCAAAGTAAATCAAACAAATAAGCACAGCAAAAAAGATCAGCAGGGAGGGCATGTATTCAGCCTTGAAATTACTCTGGAATGGGTTTGTCAAAATTGTAGGTCAATACTGTATCAGATGTCTCTCTTTTTTTTGGGGGGATGGTATTGTGTCTAGCTCAGTGTTTTCTTTCTCCTGAAAATATTTTAATCATGACTTGAGATCATTATATTGCCTTATCTCCAAGTCTTCCAATGCTCTGGATGCATGGTAAGTTATTCTTTTCTTTTGCTCTTGGGAGACAAATTTATAGCTTCCTTAGAGTACATTCATGTAATTCTCAATTAATTCTGTTGATTTAAGACCACAACTAGCTTTAATAGTAAATGGTAAGCACTGTGTACAGTAGCATAAATATGGACTGCTACGAGAAAACTTTTTTCCAAGACATGAATCTCCATGTGCTGCAGGAACAGAAACCAGGACTAGTTTTCCTTTGTTAACTGGATCTCTGCTAAATTACTTTCCTTGTTTCATAACAACTATCAAGATATAAGCATCATAAATATTATTAAATATTGTAAATAGTACACAAATATTATAAATATTGTTTTAAAATATTCTTCAAGAGAATTTTTATAACACATAGAAAATTCAAAAGTTAATTCAAGCTGGAAGCCCTCACATCACTATAGAATTTCAATGAACATTTTCCAATTTAAATTGAAAACCTCAACTGAATGTATTGTGAGATTCAGAAAAAAAAAAAAAATTGTGGAAAACAATCACTACCTGTTCAGCCAAGTCTTGAAACACTTGTCTAAAAATAATATAATATCTGACTCTCCTGCCCATACACAGAGCCCTAAGTCTATGCTCCATAACTACACTATTTTTGTCAAGTGAGATGCTGAAGCCACAGCTGGAAATAGTGGGAGAGAGTTCCCATTTCATCCCACAGTGCTGTTATTGCTTGATAACCCCTTTGTATGGTTGGCCACCCTTTTCATGGGTCTCATCTCTTTTGCTCTATGCTTAAAGCTACATGTAGTGGGACATGATGAAGAATATAATGAAAACTATGTCCGTGGGAGAATTCTCACAGAAGCCCCTACTTTTCTCCCTCAGTCATCTTGCAGCACCTCTCTCCCTGCAGGGCTCATATCTCTGTCAGAGAACAATAAGGTCATTGCTGCTTAGCAGGGGAAAGGGAATTTAGGAACCAACATCACAGCACGTGAGGCACAAGCCACAGCCTCACCAATAAAAGAGATTAGTACTGACATACACAAATAAGCCAGGAAATCATCCCATGAATCTGAGTTGGATTCCAGATCAACAGACAGGGTAGGAGCCAAGGCACAGGCATGGCCACAAAGTGGGTACAAGGCTGTGCAAGCATCAGCCAATGCCAGAGAGCCTCTGCTTAATGCAGGTGAAAACAAAGGAGGTAGAAACCCCTGCTGCAGCTCCTTCCAGCTCCTCCTCAGAGAACTCCAAGACCACCTGAGTTGTCTCCAAGAGGTCTTGCCTGTCAGAGCTATCCTCCCAGGAGGTGGGACTTCCCTCCTTACTGACCCTAAGCCTCGGAGGAAACTTCTGCCACAGGATATACTGAAGCCTCTGGGAAAGTCTGAGCAGGGAGGGTTTCTCAGGTCATAGAATCATAGAATTGGGGGGGTTGGAAGGGACCTCAGAAATCATCAAGTCCAACCCTTGACCCACCGGTGCGATTGCTAGACCATGGCACTGAGTGCCACATCCAGTCTCTTTTTAAATGTCTCCAGGGACAGAGAATCTACCACCTCACCGGGCAGCCCATTCCAATGCCTGATCACCCTCTCCGTAAAGAAATTCTTTCTAATATCTAACCTAAACCTCCCCTGGCACAACTTAAGACTGTGTCCTCTTGTCTTGTTGAAAGTTGCCTGGGAAAAGAGACCAACCCCCACCTCGCTACAGCTTCCTTTCAGGTAGTTGTAGAGAGTGATGAGGTCTCCCCTGAGCCGCCTCTTCTCCAGGCTGAACACCCCCAGCTCCCTCAGCCTCTCCTCATAGGATCTGTGCTCGAGTCCCTTCACCAGCCTGGTTGCCCTCCTTTGGACCTGCTCCAGGACCTCAATCTCCTTCCTGAACTGAGGGGCCCAGAACTGGACACAGTACTCGAGGTGTGGCCTCACCAGCGCTGAGTAAAGGGGAAGAATCACTTCCCTGCACCTGCTGGCCACGCTGTTCCTGATACAGGCCAGGATGCCATTGGCCTTCTTGGCCACTTGGGCACACTGCTGGCTCATGTTCAGCTTCTTGTCAATCCAGACTTCCAGGTCCCTCTCTGCCTGGCTGCTCTCCAGCCACTCTGTGCCCAGCCTGGAGCTCCCCATGGGGTTGTTGTGGCCAAAGTGCAGGACCCAGCACTTGGCCGTGTTGAACCTCATCCCATTGGAATCAGCCCAACTCTCCAGTCTGTCCAGGTCCCTCTGCAGAGCCCTCCTGCCTTCCAGCTGATCCATACTCCCTCCCAGCTTGGTGTTGTCTGCGAATTTGCTGATAGTGGACTCAATCCCTTCATCTAAGTCATCAATAAAGATATTAAACAGAACTGGGCCCAACACTGATCCCTGGGGGACAGCACTAGTGACCGGCCGCCAACTGGATGCAGCCCCGTTCAGCACCACTCTCTGGGCCCGGCCCTCCATCCAGTTCTTAACCCAGCACAGAGTGCTCCTGCCCTTCCTTGGCTTCGGCATCCTCTCAAGAGCTCTGCTCTATCCAAGGGCACTAACTTTCTCCCTCTCCCTACACTAACCCTAGTCTCAACCCTAGACCTGGTCTCTGAGGTTTTAGTAAACTTTTCATTAAGTCTTTCTGCTAGTCTTTGAAATGTAACTATGCTTTGCAACTAAGTGTAATTAAGGACTACATAACTACATTACCTTTCATTACTGTTTCACATTAAGCATTTATCTATGTATATGTTACATGTGTGTTAAATGTAAGCTTTATTTCCTGGTAGGTTATGCTGTATTTCCACCATCATTTTCTGCTCTAAATAATCTGTAGACTGTTCTTTAGGAGATGTCCATTTCCAGAATAACTCAAATTTCCTGCTGTGATTCAGGAGTTTCATGTAAACAGCATATAACTGATCTGATAATTTTTAACTGCTTCTGCACAATAATGAGGCAGTGTAAAATAGTTGTATAATTGTATAAACCAGAGATACATTTCTAAATAAAATTTTGCAACCTCTATTTAATTTATTTTTTTTTTTAGGTTTACTTTTGTCCTTATCGTAATGCTTCTTTAATAATCTATTCTAATTATCTTTCTTATATTTGTCAATGATTTGGAACCAATAACATTATTTTTTTATACTCCAGGCAGAGGGGATATAATAAACCTGATCCAAAGACATAAACATCCAGCATCAGGATCAGTAGAAATTATCATTTAACTTTGTCACAAATTTTGTAGTGTTGCAAATTGATCTCAAATAATTTTCTTGATTGTGTTTTATGTCCCATGTAGAGGAACTGAATCATGCTCTATGCTGTTGGTTTACTAAGTGACAAAGCATTTTTCTTTATAACACATTTTACTAATAATTCTGTGGCTTTTATATTTAATTTCAGCAAACAGTAATGCCAATGAAGCTCAATTGCCTCAGCATTGTCAGAAAGAAACACAAAAGAACTGTGAATGTTTCTAAATCTGTATAATTTTAGAACTAACATGAATAAAGTTCAGATAGCTTTTTGTACTACAGATCAAGTGTAAATATTTCAATTTTTTTTCCCAGTAGGACCTGGCATCCAGGTACACATTTACAGCCTCAAGCAACTTCTCTTCTGTTTCTGAAGTCCTGGTTAAACATCTTAAACACCTGAGTAGTCTTGACTCAGACTGATAATTCAACTGACTTCACTTTGAACTCAGAACTACTGAGTAAAGTTGGTCAAATATAAGCACTTGCAAGACTGAACCTTGCATTTTTTGGTCTGAAATAATTTAATTTGTAATTTTACCTTATAAATGCTAAAGGAAAATATAGTGTAGGTAGATAATGCATTTTCAATCTAAAGATTAAGAAAAAGCCTTGTTCTTTCTTTTAAGAAATAGATGTCTCTTATAACACATATATAATGAATTTTAAAATGTATTTTTATGTTGAATACGTATAGAAATATAGAAAAATGTAGAATGTGAAGACCATAACAGTGGTGTATCTTACAATAATCTGTAAGGTTCTTGAGCAGAGAATTACAGAAATCCTCAAAGCATTGAGTGCCAGCTGAATACATGGAACAAAGGATATGATTTTGTATGACATATTTCTGTTGTGAGGGAAAATAAAAATATACAGATATCAGTAACAAAACTTCTATTAAGGTCACTTGTTTCAGGATCAAGTCCTAATCAGCTAAAGTTTAATTTAAAAAAAATGCAAGAGGGTTTTTTGGTTCATTTTGGGATGCCGGACAGAGCAGTTATGAAGAAAACAGTGGCAGCCAGAAGGGGAAAAAAGACAAACTGTTTCTTGTGTTAGTAAGCAGAATGATTTCAGAATGGGTATTCTAGAAGAAGGAGGGTGGAACAGTATGATTGTCTTATGGAAAGGAAAAACAAACAGTAAAGAGACTGTCTCTGGTATGAGAAACAGAGATATGGACTAATGTTCACAGACAAATTATAAAAATATTTAATTACCACATACATGTCTAGACCTCACTTTCAGAGAAGATAGTGAGACCAGCAGTATGCAGACATATAAAAGGACATCTGTTAGTAATACCTTACTTACTTTTCATAGTGTGTTTCTACTGCTGGACACTTGCTAACTGCACTCAGTTGACATCTCAGTGTGAGATGCACAAGCTGAGAGTAAGACCCCCAAAATGTACCTGTTCGGGAGGCACTCATACAGTGGTTACCTTGGCAACAGACACATGTGAAAGGTCTCAGAGGAGGTTTTTTCTCACATATTCATTTTTTCTGCTCAGAGTGTTCGTTTATATGTATATGTAAGTTCAGGCTACAAACTTTGTCAATCAAATACAGCCGTGTAGTTTCAACTCTGACTTTTATTCTTCTCTCCAGCAGCTTATGATGAGCACTTTCTGATGAATGGAGGGACTGGTATCTGTCAGATTTCCACTAGAAATAGACAAATCTTTGCTGAAACTTTACAGGTAATTTGCATGAACTTCTGAAATAGAGAAAGGTTTATATTACTAGTGAAGAGATGCCTACATACAATTGCACATACAGAACTGACTAAATAAGAAAACCCAGCCTGAATATCCCAAAACTTTTGGACTCACATAGATGCCTACTAATATACATAGCCATAGTAGAACTTATATTATTAGTTACAGTTGAAGGACTTTATAATTTTTAGGCATTAGCATCCCTGTTTCACAGGCACAGAGAATTACCTCAAACATGTAATATGAGTTATGTTACTCGATGTCTCCTCATTTTGTAATCAGCCCCATTTGGAATCAATTTAGAATGTTATAAATTGCTGCCTTATAACGCCATCATATATAACTTATCTGCAAATATCATATAAGCAGCCTGTTTTAAATATTGGATTATAAATCTTACCATGTATTAGTATCAGTATAGAAAGAAATTAGGAGACAGAAGAAATGTGCTCGTGCTCCTTCAACAGTACAATTAGGTACAAGTTTGGAAGGTCACTTTTTCCCTTAGGCCCTTCACCATTCTTCTAACTTAGCTCATGCTAAGTTGGACATGATTATGTTCTTCATCATGTTAGACAAACATAGCTACTTTATTTTCACTCGTGTAATAATTGGTCTAGGAGCAAATCTAAAGGCTGTTGCATTTATTTGGCAATTTTATCAGTGTTCTCAGTGAGTGAAGAATCAGTTTACATGAAAATTATTCCCTCTCTTTAATCTATCTGGCAGAAATAATACCTTGAGACATGAGTGGCCTTTTCAGCTTTCGGAGGCACTTGTATTTATTTAAGAAAAAGAATCATATTTCAGAAAGAGAATCAGGAGCTTTTTGTGTGCTCCCCTGGGCTGCTGGTACTGATATCTGAAGGTGTTAGTAGACCTCATCTGGTGTGGGTCATAAAAATATTATCTCCCACCAACTATCATATGAGACCACTGAGGGTGTATATCAGGACCCGTTGTAATAATGGAAATGTTCCTGCTTTTTAGATGTCCTTCACCTAAGTTTTCTACTTCTGCAGTTTCTACTTATTCATTACACTACCAAGGGCACAATTTTTTCTGTTAGTACAGATGAATATAGAAAAAAAGGGAATACTGTCTTCCTTATAAGTGAGTATTATTCATAATGGAAAATATCAGAAATGCAAAACTATTTCCAAAGTACTTGAACTTGAAATAACAAGTATTTGATAGGTCTGTTCTATAACTATCCATTTTGTTTTGACTTCTTGGTTCTCTCCCTTTCTCCCTCTGTATCAATTTCTTTTAAAGCATTTTTTACTAAGTTGTAGACCTGGCCTCTGTAGTGTTTTTGCTGTGTTTTATTTTCCAGCACAATAACTCTGCTACTCTTCAGTAAAGCTATATGTGAAAGATAGGTAGTAATTTTGTCAGTGCTTCAAGAAGAATTCAGGGACATTTCAAATTTTTTTTTTCTTGTGATTTGGGTTTCCAACTTTAAAATGTGATGTATAATTGACATTTTGATACTTTGAGGCCATGGTGTATTCTCACACTTCCATGAAAAAAAAACAACTTGCTGACACAATCAGGAAACAGATGGTGACAAAGATCTTGTATTTAATATGCCAATCATTATGCTTTACTTGCATATTATCATCTCATTCATGAGGCCACTATATGAAGGAATTTTGCTATGTCTTTGCAAGTCAATCAAGAAGTATTTTAGTATTTTTTTTTAAATATAATTCAGGTCTTATCCTTTCTATGTTTCATTACATTTGAGGTGGAGTGTTTATGCAAATTTATTACACATGAAAAAATGCTTTGACAATCCTGTGGCTAGAATAGATGTCAGAAATTAAATATTCACTATAGATAGCTTCAATAGAAAGACCAAGAAATTACTTGGCAACTGAAGTATCCACATTTTCCATACTTTGCTATGGTTCTTAATCCAAAGGCAGTGACATAATAAGACACTATGAAGGATGATGTTGAGTAGGAGGATGGATTTTGTAAGGTGGCCTCATATCTACTAAGACCTGGACTTCAGTCAAAATTTCTGCTAAAGAAAACCACAGATGGCAGATTACCAATATATTTCAGTTAGAGCTAGCAGTGGATTTGAAATCACTGAGTATCTGAGCCAAGCAAACCTCTTCTTCAGCCCTGAAAAAACACATTTTCCTTGGACAGCATCTGACTGAGTTCCATCATGCAGGAGTGAGTTTATCCACTCACAAACAGAGCAAGCACCCTCCTTGGACAGCCTGAGGTCCTCTGAAGTTGTTTTATCACAGTACTGCAAATTGTGAGAAAACATTGGTTGTTTCTCCTTTATTTCTACCCTCCAATGTCCATATAAAGCATCTTCCTTCATCAGTGCCAAATGTTCATGTTTAACAGGAGCTGGGGTACAGTTAGAATTTTTTTTTTTTACTTCTGTCTCAATCCTACTCTCTACCTCTGGGTTCCCCAGCTTCTAAAATTACACCTTTCCATATAATGAAGAATTAAAAACATTTCTGATTCAACAACATAGCAAGAGGACACAGCATATAGCCAGACTCCTTACAAGAGCTTTGTAACCTGGGATAGAACATGCCTCAGATGTGGGTATATTAGATGCTTATTTGAAAACTTTGATATTTCTCCTGAAACAGACTGAAATATACAGTAGCTTTCAGCATGTGTAAGATGTAGGGAGGAGAGGGAGAATGTTTTTTTGCTGAAAATTAGAAAAAAAAGCTATTTCTGGAGGAGAAAAGGGAATTTTACACCATTATTCAACACAATCCCAAGCCATTCCCGGTGCAGTACACTTCAATAGCTACTTCTATGAGACAAGGTAGCCCTAAGTACAACAAAAGTGAGCCAATGTTTCTGTCGTATGTGCTGGAACACAGAATTTATGGTAGCCTTTCAATATATCACTGTTTCCTACCCCCCTTGAATCCCATTTCCTGACACCCTTTTCAGACTACTCGCAATGTGCTCTGTTAGACCAGATCTCCACTGACAAGTAACTGGGAATTCTGTGTCATCCCTCTTTTGTTCCATTTCCTTTACTGTGTGGAATTCTTCACTTAGTTTGTCCAAGCAGATCTGTGGTTTACATGAAGGTGCAATTCTGTGTTCCTTATAACTGTTTATGAAAAAAAGCAAACAAAAAACCCCAGGACCCCACCAAGCTCGATGCAGCATTGTGTAACAGCTGAGCTGTTCTTAAACACGGGGTCAGCTTTGCTGTTTGTTTCATTACTTATCAAAGACAGTGGCTTACACACCTTGCACTATCTAGACAGCAGTCTCTTGGGATGTCAAAAGTCAAGGTTACATCAGCTCTTGACTTTATCCAGGCTCTCTGGTGTACAATGTCACTGTAACAGAGCACTTCCTCTTTGTTCTGGGGGAACTTGATTCATAATGAGCCCATCGAGGGTGTACTCAGACTGTGATAAAGAGCTCTGCACAGAGGTTCCCATTTCAGAGAAACAGGTGTTGGCCTTGATTAGAGAAAAATGACATCATACACAGGAGAGAAGAAAAAAAAAAAAAAAAAAACAAGGGGAAAGGAAGGCAAAAATAGAAAAAAGCGGCAACCAGACACAAATACATTTGCACATATTAAGCTGTCCTAATGAGAGCCAAATTGATTTGACATTCAGTGGCAGTTTGAAGCCAAAAAAAGCAAAGCAGCCTACAAAAGGCCCAGCTCATTGTTTATGGAGTGTCATACTTCATCATCTGCGAGACCAATAACAGTGATGGGAAGACCTTTAAAAGCAGGGAGTTTGTACAGAATGGCTGCATGGATACCATCGATGTCACATCCAATAGAATGATTCTGAGCTATTTCCTGAATTAAAATCATGTTTGTCAGATGAAGTAGATGCTCTCTACAGATTATATCTTTGAGAAGAGGATTGGGTACGTTCCTAGAATGCTTGGCTTTCTTCTAGACAGGCACAGCCACAAGACTTATCTTCTGATTGGTACTGATCATCAAACTGCCCTGAAGAAAAATCATGGAAGAGAATAAAATTAAGTAACATGCAAATGCAGCTTCCAGTGCATGGCAATTAACCTCTTTCTGAAAAAAAACTTTGCAAACAATAATCCAAATTAATGTAGCCACCCTCTTCATCATCCTTAATTTCATATCTAACTTTGAAAATATTTTTAAAAACCCATTTTTTAATATTTTCATTTTAATAGTGGACCTCTGTCAGTAGTAGACTGTAGAATATATTTCGTCCATCTCCACTTTCAGTTGTAACACCTGTTGAGGAGTGACATGTTTATCAAATGTTGGTGAATGCCAACATGAATTAAATAAGCCTTCAAAAAAATGTGAGATGCTATAGCCTTGTACAGGAAAGAATATGTGTAGAAAGCAGTCTCTCTGCCTTCTAGCTATGAGCTCAATCTAGACATCAAAATATTGATATTAAATTCTGATACTAATGTTTCTGTTTGGATTTCACTAGGAAATCTGTTTCTTTCTTTGGGTAAAATTTGGGAATTTCAGCCTCCTAGGTCTCAATTCTCTAGTGGCTTGCTGGAATACAAATAGACAGTGATCTCAAATTAGCAAGTCACATATTGTATTGCAAGTGTACATATTGTATCTAGCACAGCTTTATAAGTCAAAAAGCGTTATCATAGTGACTAAACTTATAATGGGTGGAAAAATTATAGACAAAAAATTTAAGAGAAAGATGCATGGAGGTAGGTAAAAGTGAATAAATGAAATACCTTTCATATATATTATGAATGGCTGTACCACCCAAGGTGCAGAGAGCAAACGCAGGGACTGGAAAAAGGAAGATCCACCCATTGTAGAAGGTTCAAGACTATCTAAAGATCCTGAAAATGCCCAAGCCCATGGGACCCGAGAAGGTCCACCCGTGTCTCCTGGGTGAACTGGTAGATAAAGTTGCAAAGCCACTTTCGAAATATTTGAAAAGTTGTGGCAGCCTGGTGAAATTCCCATTGACTGGAAAAGGACAAACATGTCCCCCATTTTCAAAAAAGGAAAAAAGGAAGACCTGGGAAACTACAGAAACTACAGTCTCACCTCTGTGCCCTGCAAGATGGAGAAGATCCTTATGAAGGCTCTGCAAGGCATATGGACAATGTGAGGGTGGTTAGTGACAACCAACATGGCTCCACCAAGGGCAAATCATGCCTGACAAATTTTTTGGCATTTTACAGTGGGATCACAGCACTGGTAGGCAAGGGAAGAGCAGCTGATGTCATCTGCCCAGACTGTCGCAAAGTTCTTGACACTGTCCTGCAAGGCATCCTGGTCTCTAAATTGGAAAGATACGGATTTGATGGATGCACCACTCAGGGGATAAGGAATTGGCTGGCTCAAAGAGTGGCATTCCTCAAAGGTCAGTACAAAAACCAGTGCTTTTTATCAACTTTGTCAACAATATGGGCAGTGGGATTGAGTGCATCCTCAGCAAATCTGCTGACAACACCAATTTGTGTGGTGTACTTGACAGGCTGGGGGGAAGGGATACCATCCAGAGGAACCTTGACAGGCTTGAAAGGTGGGCCTGTGCTAGAAGTATGAAGTTCAACACACCAAGTGGAAAGTCCTTCACCTGTGTCGGGGCAATCCCAAGCACAATTACAGGTTGGGCTGAGAATGGATTGAGACCAACTCTGAGGAGAAGGACTTGGGGGTGTTGGATGATGAGAAGCTCAATGTGATCTGGCAATGTGGTCCTGCGGCCCAGGAAGCCAATTGTATCTCAGGTTGCATCAAAAGATGCACGTCCAGCAGGTCGAGGGAAGTGATTCTCCCCCTCTATTCTGCTCTTGTGAGACCCCACCTGGAGTACTGTGTTTAGTTCTGAGGTCCCCAGAAAGGGAAGGATGTGGAGCTGGTGAAGTGAGACCAGAGGAGGGCCACAAAGATGAACAGAGGACTGGAAAACCTCTCCCATGGAGACAGGCTGACAGAGTTAGGATTGCTCAACTGGGAGAAGGCTCTGGGGAGACCTTATATTGGCCTTCTAGTACAAGATGAGGGCCTACAGGAAGCTGAGGAGGGACTTTTTACAGTGGAATGTAGTGACAGGACAAGGGGTCATGGTTTTGAACTAGAAGAGGGTAGACTTAGACATTAGGAAGAAATTATTTACTGTGAGGTGGTAGCTTGTCTGGGAAAGCTGTGGGTGCTCCATCCTTGGAAGTGTTAAAGGCCAGGTTGAATGGGGCTTTGAGCAGTAGATGCAGGAGGTTGGAATCAGATGATATTTAAGGTCCCTTCAAACCCAAACCATTCTGATTCTATGAGTAAAACAAACAAAAAAATAGTTTAACCCTGTTTTGCAAACCTTCCATTCTGTTTTCTGTAAATATTTCATTCTGTGATTTTAGTAGCAAGACGACCTACCAAAATAAATAGGTCAGTAGGTCAAAATGTTTGAAAATTCACAAAAAGTCAACCTTAAATCTATATTAAAAATTGTATTCTATGACATATGAAGACAGTGTACATCGGTTATGAATTATGTATGCAGATATAATTTCTGGTATGTTAGCTTTATATTTTAAATCATATGACTAAGTTTCTGTCATCATATTTAGGAGATTTAGAAGCCATGATGGAATAAATTAAAAATTTTGAATGCTACAAGATAGGTTTTTAAATTCACTCTCTGACAGTACCTAGAGATTCAAAGCCAAATCTATTCTACCTTGACCTCAGTTTGCAGGAGAAATGTGGTTGCCTGTGTCTAATGTCCACTAGTTTAGTACACAGTCTGAAGTGCTGCAGTCATGACATTTAATTCTACTGAAATATTGAAATGCAGTCAGTATGATGGGCCCGTCAACAAGTGGATTTAACTTCTCTCTGGCTGTAAGTGTTCTCATGGATAATTGTGTTGTAGAAAAAGTAAACAGGAAATCAGTTATTGAACACTGAAGAAATACATTACTAGCAAATTTTGTTAAAAACATTTAAAATATTACCTTTTAGGATTCAGTGTCAGAACTGTAACACCACAGAAGTGAATGCAAGCAATTTACATTTCCCTTAGAGCTATTGTTTCACACTGTCTAAAGATTCAGGCTATGTCTTTCACTGCTGAGAAATGATGTATTTTACATCAAGCAATGTAAACTTTTATAAATTAGAGAAAACAAGGAAAGTACAAATTTCACTGTAATGCAGCTAGTCAAGGTTAACCTTAGGCCCACATCTGCCATTATGCTGACAAAATATAAAGAGGAAGCACATGCTCTTAATAATAAAAATATGGCTTTTGTGAGAGAACATTGCACTGATTACTTTCTTCTAATATTGGAATCTTCTTTCCACAGTTCTATGAACACAAAATATGAATGTGTTCAATGTGTTAACTTTTGGAAGTGTATTATAAAAAATAATAATTTATTGGTACAAATACCAATGAATTATTTATATTAGCCAGAGTCACAATACTTCTCTTATTTCTCTGCTTTCTGTGATATATCAAGACCAAACATTATCTACAGAAAAAAATTCCTAAATAATCTTGATGAGTGAATCTGTCAAATTTCTAGTCTGGTCATGGAAAATTTGTACCTCAAAAAAATTATATTCACAGAAAAGTTTTTCAATTCAATTTTTCCTACTAGACAAGCAGGTGTCATTAAGTTAAAAGATTGTTTTCAAGTAGGAGAGTTAGGCACTTGATTTAGCAGTGTTCATCAAAAGGATCAAAGACACTTGACTGGAATATGTTATTCCCAGGTATGAAACAGCTGTTCTATGTAGCAGAAAGAGCAGACCAAGTCACTGAAAGCTAAAGGTAAGCTAAGAAATAAGATTTGAGTTTAGTTTATTTTCCTAATACTGAGAGTGATTAACTCCAAGAACAAATTAACTTAGCAAGCAGTAATTTCTCCATTTCCTGTAATATCTGCAGCAGAAATGAATTTTTTTTTCCCTGAAAGACACACTTAACGAATCCAAAGTACAGAAACTCCCCTTCTCTGATAACATATGAAGTTTTGAACTCTGCAAAGCACTTCCTTGCCAGTGGAGGTTGGATTGTTTAGATAGATGGCTCCTGAGTGGTGCCTGAAACAAATTACTTGGTTCAGAAAAAAGACGTAAGATAAAATTTTATGTGCTTGTGTTATATGGAGATCTAATAGTCTGGATAATGTAGGGATTTCCTTAGTCTCAAAATTGACACTTTTCTATTAGTATCTCCAGGACATACAAGTACACACAAGGAACAGAATGAAAACCCACAGTAGTGAAAACATTCCTCCGATCTATTCCAAAAGTGGTTCTTTAGATTTTTCACTTCTAAACATAACAAGTCTTACCTGCAATACTGCAGTGAAAATATTTTATTTGCATTCTTTTTACTTCCAGCATTGACAATCAGTTTACTTACATTCCAGCTCACAGCTAAATCTGACTGTACCATATTTTATTCCATTTATCTAGTTTCATCTTAATTGCTTAGTAAATTCTAGCCTGCTACTCAGGCACTGAGCCTGCACAGGCACTGTTAAACATATTCTGAAGAAGACTGTTTTAAACAGGTATACTGAAAGGCTCAGCAACACAGCTACTTTACTGCCAATGGCAAAAAGACCATAGGATAGCATTAAAATAAGCAAGGTAGGATTTACACTTAGGTAACTAAGAGAATTGATGATAAGCTTTTAAACAGGATGTCTTAAATACAAGCACTAAGATAAAGCAAGCAGCTATACACATTTTCAGTATAAATATTCAGTGTAAAAACATCTTATCAACCGTGACTACTGACTACAAGTTCTGCTCTTTAGAGACTGGTTATTTTATAAAGTGAAAGTTGTCCTCTATTTGGGGACCCAGTAAGAAATTCCTTTCAAGAGGAAAGACAGACAACAGGAGTTATCCCAGAAGAAAATTAAAATGCAAGTCCTTCTTTTCCTTGTCTTTCATACCACCCTGTATGTCACTCTCTTTTTACAGTGGGATGTTTGGAGGCATGTTTTCTAAAACAGTTCCCAGACAGTTTGCCTTCGTATTTAAAGGACGTGTAGACATGGGGGGGGGCTGGTTCGGTGGTGGACTTGGCAGTGCTCTGTTAATCATTGGGCTTCATCATCTTAAAGGTCCTTTACGAATAATGAACTTCAAAAGAGTTTTACTCAAAATTCGTTCCAAGTAGTGATACCAGGTTTACCTGTGCACCTGGAAATTATTGGAGATCAAACAGTGCTGCGTCAACTTGCAAAAGTTCAAATGAGTGGTTTCTAGGATGTCATGTCACAAGAAGCTCACATGGCATCCTTGCAGCACACGCATCTTCTGTGCTGGCTTTTACTAGCACAAAGCTCTTTGCATGCATCTCTTCAAAACTATGAAGTAATAATTCAATGACGTAGCTTTTCTTTGTAGTTCAGGGAGGAAACTTAACTTACATGCTCTGAAACAGCTCACTTTTATAGATATGTCTGAAGTTGGATGATGCAGCTACCTTTCTAAGTAAAAAAATGGGAAAACCAATGAAGAAAATGGGAGAAAAAATATGTTAACTCTAAACTTATGAATTGCATATCATCCTTTGTGTATTGCAGAATTTTTC
Organism: Florisuga fusca; assembly: GCA_038090715.1. Classification (NCBI taxonomy): domain Eukaryota; kingdom Metazoa; phylum Chordata; class Aves; order Apodiformes; family Trochilidae; genus Florisuga; species Florisuga fusca. Next base: position 9,945,743 of record JAAWXA010000009.1, read on the forward strand.
TTGCTCTGAAAACCAGGTGATTATTATTTGGTAGTCATTCTGAACATGACTGTTAGAAGAAAAAGCTTAAAACCAAGCATGTCAAATCCCTCTTATAAGAAACTGCAACAGAGAAAACTTTTCATTAAATGTATAAAGAATGAATACACAAAGTGTAAGAATATCTTCCGACAAGACACCTGGACTATAATAAAACTGATATCTACAATAACTATGTGACAATGGAGTTTTAGTTAATCCTTTCATAAGCAAACAAACAAAAAACCCCAAATACCGTCGAATTAGACAAAGATAGATTGCTGTTCATGGAGCAGTTTCTGGTGCTAATAGAAGAAAAACTGCAGTTTTACTTTACAGCACTTTGCCCCAGCTTTTTTTTCTCTATTCCTTTATTTCAGCCACTGAATTAAAAGGACTATGAACAGGAATGAACAGGACTGCGTGTGTAAAGAGAATAGTTCCAGACAAAGCTGTTTTCTTATGCAGCAACTCTTTATTGTAGAACTACGTTTAAAAAAGCAAAATAGGAAATAAGGCAGTTTTGCAGCAGATACTGTATAATTAAACATACCTTTATTTTCGGCATACTATGCAAAAGCAAATTCAGTGTCATTTGATCAGTTATGAAATGCCATTTGTAAATGGAAGTAACTTAGGTTAGGTTTTCTTTCCCTTCAAATTCATAGCAAATTTGCTTTTGTTTATGGAAGTAGATTTGACCAGCTAATCAGAGTGTAGAGGTAGCGTTCACTCATTCAGCACTTTTTTATTCACTTTTATACTTCATTGCATTTTCACTCTTGGAAACTCATTTACATAATCTCCGTATGGTCATTTCACAGTAACTGTATGTGATTCTGGATATGGCAGCTAATAATTACCCTAAACTATCTGAGAATACCTAACGATGTAGCGACTATACAGCTATTTCTTAATACTCAAGCTCTAGATTGAAAGCCTGGTCCAATACTATAAAACATTAAGCTGTTTACTAACAACAAAGACTGTGCCTCTGCTTCTCAGCCCCTGCAGCTGAAGCAGAAAATGCCAGTGTTTATTTAAAGAAGGGGAGAAAAAACCTCTCCTTCCTCTATGCTTGGTCCCTTGACTGCTGCACTGAATAGTAATTTTTGTCATTGATTTCAATGGGACTTGAATCTGACTCTCTTTCTCATCCTTTTTATGCCCCATGCTCTTGCACTTCAGGAAAATGCTTTCTTTACACAGCAGCTTGCATAAAACTATAATTTCTGCAGAAAAGATCCTGCTGCATCTCCTCATCTCCTGCTTTAGTTTAGATTTCCCATCATCTCTTGCATGGAGCTATGATGTAGATGTCTGTATATATGAGCATGTCATTTTGATAGAAAAATAAGAGGAAGAAAGAATTTTTCCTTGGAACTTTGGTAAACCAAAATCCTCAGGTATTTTTACCACAGCATCCAGGCTTCCCAGAGCCTTGCCCACTACTTTCCAGCATTACTGGGACATAAATGGATTAACACAAGGTTTCTTCCTTTTTGTCAGAGTAGAATTTTTATTAAATGGCTATGGAAAAAGGCAAAGGCAAATTATGAAAGGTGGAACTTTCCTCCCCTCTCCTCTTTATCAAATGAATTAGAAAATGACACTGGCTTTAATCACCAGATACAGGGTACTGAATTGTACAGGGGTTTAGACTTTGACAGATAAGATGAAAAAATTCGGAAGGGGATAAAGGAAAACACAGAAATGCCTATATAAACATGCAGAGAAAAAAAACGATTTTCTCCACTACTTTACAGAATATGCAGAAATAACATTTTGATAATGAATAAATAATACTGAGAAAGTCTACTGTGCAAACAAGGAATTTCGCAGGGTTGTGTATGTGTGTGCTACTTAATTGTTTTGGATTTTTGGTTGAGATTTCTTTTCAAAAAGAATGATGTGATCTAAAAAGAGAGGACAAGCTTGGTTCAGTTATAGCTTTCATATAATTACTACGAACTAATGCAAATTAGACTGTAGGTCTGCTCAATGTACATTTCTGTGCTTGCCAAATTATGTTTGGCAGTGTGGTCAAGCAATAACAGATGCACACTGTGCCTAGTTTTCTCGGGCTGTTCAATAATTAGGAGGGCCATGTATTATAATAAACCACATCCCCTTGGCTGAGATTTGGATGCAAATTGCACACTAATTCACTTCCAAGTTTTTTGGAAGCATACCAAAAGACATGAAAATTAGGGAAATATACTATTTACTTCAGGAAATGTGTTTAAAACTAAATAAGGCTCATTTGTAAGCAGTGTTCATCTATTCCATCCTTGTAGAAAAATTAACAATAGGTTTCCTTTCCTTTACACTATTTAGTTCAGCTCTCGCACAGAGCAGCTAATGTGACACCTCTGCTACGTTCATGGCATCTCTATTATTCTTGTACTGAGAGAGTACAATATAAAAGACAGTTACTCTGCTTTGTATTTCTCTAAGGTATTGCTGAGGTTGAGTGGATGATACCAGTTCAATGAAAGACCTGAATCACACTGCAATCCAAATTCCTTGCAATCAGTTGAGTTGCAATGGCATACTGCTTATAGCAGAAAATTAATCTTTTGAAAAGACTGAAGATTCTTTACCCTTAGCATTACACAAAGGCTGTATGGATGGATTTAATGAAAAATATAATACTTACTGAAGGAAATTCTAGACAATCCAGCAGTGTGATGCAGATAAATACACAGATGTAACTACACCCATCTACAAAATCTGGAGAAGCAGAAAATTAAAATAATTGAACTTATTGCTACACATTTTAACAGGTAGTTAGGTTGCACTGCAAATCATTTGGTAGTGAGATGCCTTGCAGTAACAGATAAACAGATAAATATAATGCAATCTAAACAAGGTGTAAAAAGAGATACATTCCTTGTGTCTGTTGCCTACAGTTATATTGAGGTTGTACAGAGGAGACAGGCTCATGGATTAGGATTAGTCTCTACATGCTCTAGACAAAAAGGCAGTTAAAGTTGCAGAAATCAGAATGCTCTCATGCAGTATTATTTTACGTTATTCATTTTAAGAACAAATATTAAGAACAAAATTTTGTAGATTTTTCCCAAGTATTTTGAATTTTTCAGTGATGTTCAAATGGTTCTTTGTAAGAAGACAACGAGGCAAAATGATGCTTGCCAAAAATATAAAAATCCCTTTCAATATATTTTACACTGCCAGCTCAATTTTAGTGACTACAGTATAGTTTTGACATGGGTGACTTAGTTGTAAACTAATGCACACAGACACCAGCAGAAATCTCTATAGCAAAGTGAAATTCAGCAGATTATTGAAGAAGTCATAACTGAACAATTTGATAATATGGAAATGCAGGCATAATGACAGTAGGCAAGTGTCCTAGGATTAAGATTCCTTTTAGGAGGATAAATCAGTGCTGTGACATGCAGCTATGGCTAGGCAGCTATTGCTAGACAACTATCTATGTCAGGTTTAGAGAGCTTTATAGCAGGTGTTTTTCAGGTGTTTCTTAGGTGTTCATCCTATTTGGTGGTTGCTGGTATTGTGACTATATGACCATAGACTAAAAGAACAGCAACAAAATCCTTATCTCCAGCATGATGAACACAGAGTTAACTACATAAAAGCAGTTTTGGCAAAAGTACAGTTCACTCTGTAAGCTGAAATTGAAAACAGGCTAAAGACTAAATGTGGGGAAGAAGCTGACATTGTAAACTCATTTGAACCATTTAAATTAGGGGACAATGCAAAGTTTTAGGTGAATATTGCAGAAATAACCAGTTGAACAATTTAGTAGCAGATAAACTCCAACACAGATAAGACCTCCCTAAAATACACTCCTGGCAAGAGTCTAAAGTATTTCTATATAATGATGTATCCTGAATTAGTTGCAACCTCTCAGGAAAAAAGCTCTAGGTATTACTGTAGACAGCTCAATGAAGAGACTTGTTCAGTGGTGATTAAAAAAGCAAATAAGATGTTAAATTGTGTTAAGAAGGGAAAAGAGAAAAGAGAAGATTACAATTCCTTTATATAAATCGATGGCACATTGATTGCTGTATTCAGTTAGACATCTTATTTTAAAAAGACACAAATGAGAAGGTGAAATGAAGTACAATGAAAATGACAAAGGTGTTACTTTCATAGTCACTAAATTATGTCAGCCTCTCCAGAAGCATAAGGGACTAAGTGGAAAAATGTTAATCCCAATTTGATAGAAACATCATCAGAGAGCTAGACCTTTTTCTAACATTTATAAGATGCAAACCAGACAAATTTTTAGCATTTATGAGAGACTGTTTCAGCATGTTGTCAGTGTCAGATTCAGGGAAATACAATGATGGTAGAGACTTTTTTGGACTATAGTCATTCTGGTTTTTGTGCATTCATCATATATGTGAAGTACATGGAAATCCAAATCAACATCATCAAAATAATATATTTTCCACTTTTAATAAAAATCTTTCTCTGAAGTGAGTCTTTCCACTTGAACTTGTGGGTATCCCTGGCTTGTCCCGTTTTCTTGCAAAGGGAGGTTAGGGGCAAAACTGGTGTTTTGGGGCTTTGGGCTGCTGGTGGGTTATCAGTGCTTTTACAAGGATTTTGCTGTTATTTTATATAAACAAATTCAATGAGGGCAGTTATAATGATTTAATAATTATATTGCTGAGAATTGATGAGGGTTGTTACATCTTTCCTGAACTCTTCAAGAAAGCAGGATATATATGTAGTAGCTTCCCCAGACTTGGAGAAGACCTCTGAAAACGTCAAGTTTGTGCATATCTATGTCTGGAGAAACAATATGTGTGCATGTTAAACATTGAAAATAATCCAAGATCTGCCATTAATTTGAATTGATCTGCAATCATTATCTGGAACTGCCAGGAAATAAAAAATGAGTTATTTTCACAACTCTTATCTGAGCTACCCTGTATCTTTTGAGGAATGTACAAGAATGTCATCATCACCACTGCTGCTAACTTCAAGAGAACATTATTTCACTAAATATAAAGGAAAGCACTGAATACAGGGGGCCTCTCCACTCAGAAGAGACTTGGGTAATACATCTATATCCAGTCACACTCCTTTTCTGTCTGTGGGGAATGTAATACATGAAGAAGAAGTATCTCTGGAGTGTTCTTGACCAAAACAGTCTTCTAATAACATGAAGTAAACTATACATCAAGCTGTGTAAGCCTATAAAAGATAGATGGATAGATGTCTAACAAAACTTTTGATATGGGGCAGACCAAACAATTGCCAATTGTCTTGGTTTTGCCAACAATGTTCCTTCAGCAGCTGACAGCTTTTGTGATTTCTTTCAGTCTGTTGTACTAATGGTGATGGGATTACCCTGGTTTGTACTCTGTCTATTAGGTTGCTGCCTGCATTTAAAGATAAATGGTCTCTGTACATTCCTTCTACACATTACTCCTGTGTTCCTTTTCCTAGAATAACACTATCTCTTCTGTAAAGTGAAAGCCAGGATAAAAAAATTAATTTCACTTTATCTGATTCATTGTATGACATGTTGACACCATTAAAATGATTATTATGACTTACTGTTTTCCTTATCAGAGTCTTCCTTAATAGCTCTGGCAAGTTAAACAGAAGTTAAACTGAGCATAATTTTTAATTAATTGACTACAGAAATCTTTTCATAATTCATAGCATTCAAAATTTTCAAAGAAAGATTGGAACATTTATTTTCAAGCATTTTCCCATTAGTCCAATGAAAATTTTTGATTATAAGGTGTTCTGCTGAAAAAATTGAGATATATTTGTTATTATTGTTATTGCTAATATTATTATCAGTATGCACATGTGTATTCCTATTTATTTTCCTGTTCATTTATTTTTAAACCTAGAGCTTAATGCTGCAAAGGTATGTAGTTGAATTGGGTGCCTAAATGCCTCCATACATGTGACAATAAATCTGAGTCAGATTAAGGTTTAAAACCCATTTTCTGCTGCCAGTACCATACTGGGAATAACACCTGTAGAATATTTTTCTTTTCATCACTCATGTCTTTATTCTGTTTTAAAAGATTTTGGAAATATCAGTGTCTATATTTGCTAAGAGGGTAGATAATATTCTTTGTTCAAACCCCAAAATGCTTTAGGAATGACATAATGACTAAAGACAAGTTGTTCTCTTGAAGGTCTCATATTCAGCAACGTGATCTATTTCAGCTCAGAAAAGCATATAAATTTTACAATATTAGTCAGGAAAACCCTTTAGTCTAGTGACCCTTATTTGTCATTGTATTACAGAGCCATAACAGCAGCCTTCTTTGCTCAAATATGAAATTTAATTTCTGAATTTACCCATGTTGTATATTAGTGTTTCCTATTAGTCAGAATCCCTCTTTTGCATTTGTTCTGTGATTCCCTGGAAGAACCAAAATCCAACCTCTGAGACTGTCACCTGATAGTTGTGAAAAGGAGTTTCTCGTTTACACCACTTCTTCCTGGATAATATGGAATACAGAGCAACATCAGAGCCAAGTAGGAGGGATTGTATTACTCACCAAAGGAATGACATGACACTTGTGAAGAAATTAAAACAATTTCCAAAAGACTCAGGCTGGTTGTCCTTCATCTTCTCACAGAGTAAAAAGACCAGCAATGGTATATGCAGCATTATTTGATGTGAGTGCAATGGTCTTACACTGCTCTTTGCACACTGGCATTTCAAGACATCATGTGTCTCCTTTTCCCTCCAGCATAAGGAGTTTAGTTGCTTGATACCAGGGGTACCGTTTTACCACAAAGTGTGAAGGACTGCTCCAGGCTGTCCTACAGCTAAGCAGCCACAAACATTTACATGGAAGAAACATGTTCAAGTTGCCATTAGGCAGAAGAGGTGATGTAACCAACATCTGCCATACCCTCAGCAAAGGTTGTAGCAAATAACCTATGATGGAAGGGAAAGAACGTGGTCCTTCAGTCCTGCTTAGTGTTACTTTGCATTTCCTCTGTGAAAAAGACTATCTTCAGGAGCAGTTTCAGGGTAATGAATCTTATTTTTCTAGATTGTCTGCCTGACACCTAGACCTGTAAATATCGCCCCCTCAGAGATACTCTTTTAAGTATTTGCCACACTATTTTAGATAGCTTTGGTCTACATTATGTTTTTATGGATCCCATTGTCAGCTTTCCCTCCCCACAGACTTCATGAAAGGAAATGAAGCACCTGGATTCCAGTAAGTGGCGCGTTTGGTTCTGCAACAACCAGTCAATGCCCAAAAGTGCTTTGCAGTAAAGTTTTATATCCTCAAGATTTTGACAACCTTTTAAATTTTAAAGAAGTGGGATAAAACTATCTCAGAAATGGTTACGAAAGCTGGGGACGCTTTTGTTAACTGAGCTGTCATTTTGGCATGGTATCAAGCCCATGGCAGACTCACTGAAAAAATATTGCATCATAAAATAGACAGTATCACAGAGTCTTAGCATGGAATATAGCTAAGAACACGAGGTCAACCTGTGCTTGTTATCTCATAGAAATTTAAAAAAAAAATAAAAATACAACCACAACCAACCAAAAACTCCAACCTAGCAGAGGGTTAATTTAAAACTAAGAAGAATCTACTTCAGGCAGTAACGTTTTTAAAACCTTCCTTTATAATTTTTGCTTATCAAGGAGTGCCCTTCTGGTATATCAACTGAGCCAAGACTGAGTTCTCAAATACTATGATGGCTTCTGTTAATTAGATAGTTTATCTGTGATGAGTTGTTGACACTGAGATGATTTGTGTTAAATAATTTTAAAATATTCTGTGGGGCACTAACTTAGATGCATTGTTTGTTCATATTCCCGGCCCCAGCTTCAATCTTTTTTACAGCCCTCGACAGAAATGAAGACGATGCTTCAGCAAACTTCTTTAAGTCAGAACAAGTAACACTGCAAAGATATTTTTGAGTAACTGGAAATCTCTGTAACAATTTTGTCTTTTTATACACTGGGCTTTCGTTTAATGCCATCAAATCTGAATAACATTTTTGGTAATATTATTTAAATACATTATGTTTTGCTAGTTTGGCATTTGTAAAATATTTCTTATGTGATGTCTTCCTGCTCATAAATCCATCTCCAGTCCTCTAATTCAGGGCAAAACACCCTGACTGGCAGTGTGTGACACTTCTTTCAGTTGGGGTGCTGTATTTTTATGCAGGCTCTATCTTTTGGTGGGCTTTACTTTCACAGGAAAAGGGGATAGGCTGAGTTTTAATTGTGAAATACACTATTTGCCACAAAAATACATGCATTACATTTCACCAATGCTAAGTAGTACACCGTTTGAAATGGAAAAAAAAAAGGTGACGTGGATGAATCAAGTATAAACACAAGTAGGAAGTAGTCTGGCACCATAATAACAGGAACACATCATTATTTGTTCTTCTACTCCATAATTTAGGTCTCTCCACTTATCTTGCCTCTGAGTTCTTATACCTTTCTGCCGTGCCATTACTCTCTTTCTTTTCTTTCCTATTCCCCCTTTCAAAAAAATTATACCCTCTTTCTGACTGTCTTTATCCACTTTCCTCATTTGCCTCCACTCCCTCTCTAGTCTGCAAGACCCAAATGCTCCCTTTTCCTTCTCAACGCCCCATCCTTCCTGAGTGGGAGTGCTGCCCATGCCGCTATAACACCTCAGACTCTGTTGTGATCTCCATTCTGCATTTGCACATGGATACAGTCCCCTAATTGAGAGACTTGTGGGTTTGTTGTTGTTGGTTTTTTTATTTTATTTTTTTTTTATTAAAAGCATTAGACATTTATATGTAGGAATAACACTTGCAGAGACATTTTCTAGGTTAAAAGTTAAAAGGAATGTCAATCATCATACTTCAGAATATAAACAGATTGCCAGCGTGGGTTGAAAAGGAATTTTCCCCACATAAAATCAGAGAAGTTTGCAATAGAAAAGAACTAATAGGTCAGCTAATCCATCTACCTGCCAATTCAGGCTTCTTCCCCACCATGTATTTTGCCATTCCTTTAGCCTCTCAGAAGTCTCAAGCGATTGGACTGTTAACGTTTGTCTGTAGAGATGACACAGTGCAAGCAGTTTGCTCTCCAGATTTTTTTAGATTGTCATTCTAAACTTTCTTTTATTTCCTTCACCCCACTTGTCTTAATGGCACTCCCATCTACCATAATAAATAACATTTCTCTGCTTTATTTTTTACAACTTTCCACTAAACAGAAATTGCTGCCATGGCCCATTTGATGATTCCTACCTAACTTATTAGTTGCCTTTAGCTAAACAAACCATTATTTTCATTACCATCTCTGCATAAGATTATACTTTTGGACCTACAATGCATGTGAGAAGAATCACCTACACCTCAACTACAGGCAAACTAGAGCTTCTGCATATGTATACAAATCCACATAAATAGATTTGTCAACAAGAATACCCATATAAGTGGTATGCTTACACCCATGTAAAATTAATGTGCAGGTAAACTATTATAATTCTTTGTAAAACAGCTCTTTCATCTATGTGAATGTTTCTGTACTACTGTGTTCTGTCCTAAATTTCTTTCTTCAGGAAGGAAGCTATCTTTCAAAATCACACCTCTTGTGTCTCCAGTGGTAAATATTTGAGGACACAATGATGAATTTTTAATCAAACAAAAATACAGACAAAACCTTTATAGCTTGGCAGGCAGGTTAAACAGGTAAAAAAGTGATCTATGTCCATCCCTGGACCACTTATAAACCATCCCACAGACCACCAAAATCAGTTAAACCAGGATGATCCAGCAAGATTTAAATTTCTTGTCAACAAGGAGAAGATTTAAAAATGCACTGATAACTCCAAAACAGGTGGAGGAATACTTTGCCTGGATACCTACTGCTGACGATGTGACAGAGGACAGAGTGGGAAAGCCCTGCATTGCTGTCCAAGGCATCACAGATGTCTTCTCTTATTTGTGGGATTAGTAAAATGTCAGAAGAACAAATAGGAAAGTATACTCTTCTTGTACTCTGTGTTACTATTAGAGGACCTAGAAGTTAGAAAATCATGGTAAGAATGTCAAACCTTCGGACAAACAGTTCTCAGCTACTATCTCCAGTTTCTGCTTCCCAAGATAAATGTAACTTCACTTTTCTATACTTTATACCAACATTTGTCTAGAGCTATGGCTTTTGAAGTGTAAGGCATTACTATGGGGAAATTTTGAATATTTTGTGGTCAAAATCTAAGCAGCTGCTATCAGATGAGAGCTACTAGTGATATTCACTGCACTTCCTAGCTCTCAAGATGTTTTCAAACTTCCCTGACCTAAGGAGATCAGTGATCTAGGCTGTTCACATAGCAAAAGCAGATTGCAGAGGTACTCCTGTAATAAATGCTGAGAAGCACAATATAGAACATTCTATTGTAGGTCAATTTCTTTTATAACTCTAACAAGCAAGTAGGTAATATACTTAAAATATAGTAACCATGGAATTTTTTCTATCCTAATCAGACACATTTCTGTAACTCTGTTTTTATATTTCTTTACATCCTTTGTAGATTAGTGCAAACAGAATTCATTAATCATGAAAAGCAACTCTTATAGAGCAAAAGCAGGATTTTAGCTTCCAAAGCAACTTCCCTGCCAGACCTGAAAAATCTTATTCATTGTCAAGCAGTGTCACTCTTCTTAGCCAGCCTTTGATACCATGAGGTGCAGCAACCAAGAATTGCAGCAGTCTGCCTGTTTTTTGACATGGATACAGGATTGAAATATACTGGGCTATTTGCACCATCTGGTACATGCATTTCAGTTGAATGAAAGCAGATGAACTCCTGGGCACTTTGGTGATGAAACACCAGGAGAAAAGGAAACAAAACCCAAGAGAGAAAAAAGCATTTGTGAGGAAAGAAAGCTGAATTGATTTCATTTCTGGACTACAGAAGGCCATCTTCTAGGTTTCCTCACACTCGACATGAGACCACACGTCTGACTTCCTTGCATGTTTGGAATAGGAATGTGTTACATTAAGCGGAATGTTCTAATGATTCTTTTTGGTTTGGAAATCTAGGGGTCTATAAATATGTATATATCAATGTTGCTGTGCCTATGATTTGCAGCTGTCAATCAGTTTGCCTTTATGGCTGTAAATTTTCATTTCACTAGATTTTTTTGTGTGTAGTCTTCTAAAAAGAATAAAAGTCTACTCCACATCTCTACATTTGAGACAGAAGAGTACAGCGTGATTAACAGTATGCCGAGAGGTGTCACATTCACATTAACACTGATGTGTGAACCAGTGGTCAAATGGCAGATTACATGTCTGTCACAACACATCAGGGCAGTGTTCCAGTCTGCCAGCTTTACCCTGCCCAGCTTCTTCAAACAAAGAGTCCTTCTGAAAAATGTAGCACAAAAAGAATGTTGAGCCTTTGGGGGAAAAAGAAGTCTGTCTCACGGTCAAGCTTTTTCAAGTCTTAGTAACATCAAATGGCAGAAGGGGTTACTCGCAGTCACATAACCTTGCAGGTTCATGGATCTCTGTAACAAAAATGCTGCATATGTGGCCTTATCAAAGATTTTCTGCATGATAACTATATTACTGAAAAAGTACTATGGCTGGCATATTTTGATTTGGAGAAAGGATGCCAATTCTATCAAGACTAGAAAAACTCTGACCCAGTTCCAAGAGAAAAAACAAGGTTTTGGAATATTATTTGAAGCAAGAAGTTCCAGTTCATTGGAAATGTCTTTTAAAGTGTCCTCCTTTTGTCCTAAGGACTGAATTTTATTTTTAAAGTGGATAATTAACTAACTGCCTGATTTCTTATATAGCAAATGGTCACACCTGGAACTTAAGTGATTTTTAGTGGGTAATGATGTCTGAAGCCAATACATATAATGAAGCGGAACATATTTTCAGTCCCTTGGGATGTTTTCATATATTGAAAGCAGAATTTTAGACAATAACTGTAATATTGTTTGCAAAATCAACTATACTTTCTCAGGGTTTAAAAAGGCTTTCTAGGGGTTATGAACATCATTCTTACTTTAACAGTGCCTGTCTGCTCTACATGCTGTAGGTCCCAAAATATCTGCTAAACTTTCCTGGAAGTTAAATTGTTCCAGCAGTACTCTCACTGCACTGGAAGCACAAAATGGTAGATAGTAAGGGTAAGATGCTGAAAACATTTCAATAACATACAAGTTAAGTTCTTTTTTTCAGGAACATCCAAGTCCCATAGGTCTTCTTTACAACCTAACGTTGCATCTGCTGAGGAATATTATCAAAATACTGTACTTGTGAGTAGTTAGCATATGAGCCAGTATTTGGTACAGCCCAAAATGAGTAGTTACGTATTGTCTTGGCTCATCTCTTAAATGCTAATATGTGTTTAGTATATATAATGGACTTGATGATAATCCCTTACAACATTTTAAGCACTGAGTTTATTGGAATCACTCCCGATTTATACAAAAACAAGAACTGGAACATAGAATCTCTGTATAGATAGGATTTGGAGATAATGATAAATATACAAATCTTTTGTGCACTTCTTCAATTTATGAACTACAACTATGCAACTGTGTAAATTATTTTTCAACTATGTAAATTATCTCTATATGAATACATTGAATTAATATTCTAAATTCTATAAAATATTGCATATTAATAGATAGAAATGTAGTACTACTTCTATCATCATTACTTGGATTTTTACATTTATTCTGCATGGATACACACTTCTACACAAACTATTGTAGAATTCAGTCCTTTGTATCATAATTTAGCTTTTAGTAAAGCCCTCTTCTTTGCTTCTAATTTAAATTATTGGACAATACCTATATATATGTCAAAATCTATGAATTTATATAGTGCATACACATTTATTTTAAAACTAGTATAGTATGGTGATGGGAAGGAACTCTTAAGATTTTCCCCTTTTCAACTGTAAACTACTGTTTCCTGGAAAACAGAATAGCACTCCTTCGTTAGTGAAACAGAGTTCAACAACATGCAGATGAGCCACAATTCAGTTTGTCAGGCTTGGCTTCCTTTCATAATTTTTTTTCTTCCTGACACCATGAACCTGCTGCTACTGTCATAAGATGTAAAGTTTATTTCTGTATGCATCTTGCTACTCATTTCTGTATGAATGGCTCCTATGTCTTGAGGCACAGAAATGCTATTTTCTGTAGATCGAATTTAGTTTCTCAGGAATAACATAGGTATGGCACACTACAAACAAAAAGAGTATCTGAATTCCATCTTTAGCTATCTTATATCTAATTCTCTTAAAGTAACTTAAATAATTATTCTTAAGAAAAGGTCTCACTGTATGTTACAGCACTATACAAAAACAGCGACTATAGTTACACCACACAGCATGTTTATATATATATATAGTATAACATTTTGCACTCAGAAAGTAGATAAAAAACTGTGCAAAACATAAGTGAAATGTTTTCATTGGCATTCATTAATTTTATTCTCAAATTTAAAGCCAGATAATCTTAATGAAATGTATTTTAAACTCTCATAAATGCACACTTGAGCAATGTAAAAGAAGCATTTGAAGTGTCTCGTGCTATGCTGGTAGGAAGAAAAGAGGTATATTTATATGAATATATTCTCATGAAAATCAGAGTTGATACATGGATTTTATTATCTGTGAAGAACTTCAGTAAAAAATAGTAATAAGATAGTACTTATAAGTGGAATTTTCATAAGCATTCATTATTGGTCAGCCCTGTTTCTTTTAAGTTTCATTCACATTCTCAATAATTTCTGCAGAAGCAGTTTCTTTAACTGTAGGACCAGATTAATGGGTAGAATTATGTTCTTAAAGTAGCAGTTAGGCATATAAAACTCCCATATTTTATTCTGTACTACTCACAAAATCATTACTGAACTGATGCCTCTAAGTGTCCAGAGCTGTTAAGCATCTACATTTTTTGCAAACAGGATTCCTGTAATGTCATCAGACACATGCTAAACAACCTATACTTTCAAAACACCAGGAAAAGTATCAACTAACAGTCTAAGATCAGTGTAATTCAGAGATTAATCTCACAACCCTGTCTGTGGGTCCTGAAAGTATGACCTATACTTAGCTGAAAATTACAGACTGAAGTCATTTAAACTATCCACTTTTTTTGTCTTTGCTTCTATAGATAATTTCAAAATTATTTACACTCTTAATATTCTTACAATATAATGAATCATCTGTTAATTATTTTTTACATTTAGGATTTAAAAAAAATACTGATGTTCCAGTTATTAGTAGAATTGGCCTATCCTTATAGAACTCAAATGTATCACTTTGCAGTGATTGTTAGAAAAATTTGCATTGACTCACAATTTCATCTTTAAAACTGTGTAGGTATTTTTTCTATCTAACTTCTGAAGATGAATACAACCTTCAAGTCTGTCTTTACATAACTGCAGATAAGCAGTGTTTAACCTTCCTTAGTCTAAAAGCCTTTCAGCAAAATGCATCATGAATACACACGCTATCAAAAATATTCAAGGGACCACATGCTGTGAAAGGGTACCAGTGAAATACTTCATAAATAGACAAAATGCAAACATGCACTAACACACAAACCACTAACGCTGTAAACAACCTCAAGTGCAGTACAAACAAAATGCATGCCAGGAAACCTGCTTAAAAATTTGTATTATAGAAAAATACACTTTCAACATCTGAACATTTATTTGATTACTTACTATACAATGAACAAAACTATGCAAAGTTCATGATGGCCTGTGATTGAATTCTGCCAAGCTCCAGAAACTGTTTATTATTCACTGTCCATGGACAAATATACGTTATGTATGATCTTTAGATTGTTTCTACTTGTTCTTCATGCTTAAATCATCTAATAAAAATAGGCAACATATACATGGTATGTCATCATGCGTCCTCTATATGTTTATCACATTTAGAAACCCCCAGTAATTAATAGGTACAGATTTGGGTACTCAGCAAATACAACAACCTAAATCATAGAACCACTTTATTTCTGACATAAATCCACTAACTTAATACCACTTTGGTGGTTAATTCTCTTGGTAAATTCGCTTCTATACAGAAAATAAAGATAGAGTTTTGTTCCTATTGGACTGATTGGAGTGCAGATGCCAACCATGACAATGCTTTTAGAGACACCCAGGGCCTCACAATGGCATCTCAAAGCCAAGCACTTCAGTACCTAACGTGGCACCCTGCTGCCAAGTGAAACCCTTAGCCCATATGGGGCAGGCAGACTGGCTGCTGACAAATTGGAACAGGAATATGTTAGGGAAAGCAGAGAAGACTGCTGTTAAGTAGGAAATGCAGAGAAGAAAGTCAGAGCCCAGAACCTGTCCTTCAGATGGAGTTAGGTCTATCAGCTCAGTTTGTATGCTAGAGTTTAGTCTGAGGTTCCCCCCTTCCAACCTCTTCTGGGAGAGGTTGTGAGTTAGGACTCGTTTAACAACCAGTGTTAAGATAGGAACAACAAGGTGTAATTTAATGAAAATTGCTCCAAGATTCTTCCTATATCCTTTTACTACTGATATGGCAATCGGGAGCACAGCGTTGTGGCAGGCTGTGCACTCCATGCTTAATGGATGGCCAAATACATAACTATTAACTCTCGAGTCTTTTCCATGCTGGAGCTCTGATTTTGATTTGTTTCTTCCTTCTCACACAGGTGTTTACGTTCACCAAACCTGCAAGAATGTTGTGATCTTCAGACCTTTGTAAAATGCAGCTAACCGACCTGTAAACTTGTCCTGTTTATAAAAAGAAAGAGAGCAGATAAAAAGATGGACTCATGTCTGCTTTCTTAAGGATAAACCCACTCTATGCCAAGAGTTAGAATGCCTAGCTGGACACAGGACATCCAGGATGGAGTTCATTAATAATAAGAGAACCACAGAGAGATTTGACTGGTAAGAAGTGCTCAGAAGGGAGGGAAAGTCCAGGGGCAATGCAAATCCGAGCATAAATTTCCTAATCAATGGTTACTAAGAAATGTTGAGGTAAATCTTTCAGGGTATGTCTAGGCTGTCAACACAAGATGGTTTAACGACCACACTGAAAAAAACGTGAATGGATTCAAAATAAGCTAGTATCAGAAAATGACTAAATTAACAAGTGTCATTGATGACTAAACAGATGGCAGAGTGGGCATTGATTTATCAGTTCTGATGACTCACACTGTGGCATTTCAACAGCTTGAAAGTTGTCCATCCAGGCAGGAGAAGTCACTACATTTATTCCCCAGGTTCTGCTGTTTATAACTAAGTTTATTAAAGTATGTGCAGTTAGTGGCCTTGCAAAGTAATACGGAATTTCATATCCCAGTTTGGCTGAAAGGTGATCTATTACATCTGCATCCATACTGTTCAGCAGATGCCCCAGGAGAATTATCAACAAATACAATGAGTCTTCATTACAAGATTGCACTACTTAAACTACTCAAATTCTAAATTAGTTCAATTAAACAGGCATAACTTTTGCACTAAAGCTCAGCCCTCAGAAAAGAACAACTTGTTAGTTAGATTATTTACTTTTCTTTGTTTTTATTAATTGTTTTTATTAAGTTGTTTAATTTGAAAGTGAATAAACAGTAAGAAGTAAAGACTTTCTGTGAATTTTCATTAGAGGAATCAGCGTGTGCCAAAAACATGTTTCTAAATACTTTTCAGGAGTAGAAAAGTCTTCAGCAGAAGGTGGCAAACCAAGCTATCACTGATATTTTAGAATTTAGGCATAAACACACACAAAAAATTTAACCAGGTGGACATTTGAAAGAAGTGAGAGTTCCTAAGTTGTTTTTTTTTTCCAAGACCTTTTCCTAAACCAGAATTAAGTAACAAGATAGTTATTTTTCTCTTCTTACCCTTCTGATCTTGCTTATATACAACTTTAAATGTTCCTCTGTCATCTATGAATTCAAATTCTCTGTGTCTTTACCTCAGTAACTGTCTGCCTCTGATGAATACTGATTAAGAGAAACTCTCTATGCCTGTCCAAGCAAGTTTTTTTCAATTTTTCACTCAAACTAAAGATGAGCTTGAGACACTACTGGCTGTTTTCAGCTTGAGATTTGAAAATTTGCTTTTGTAAATTTAAAAAAGAATTCATCCTCTTGCTATCAGAATTTTTGGGTTTTGTGTTTCTTTTTTTTCTTTTTTTCCTTCAGATATATCATAAGGAAGTTGATGGGAATATGCTTATTGAATTAATTATTTTTTGAAGTGGTTACCTACTTGCCCAAATTCTTCTGTAGCAACAGTCCTCTCCTGTTGCAATGAAGTAAGTTGAGCTTATATTTACAAAACACAGCAACTAAAGCTTTGGCTTTGTCATGGATGAGTATTATCTGACTAAAAAACATGCTTGATTTGGACATTTTTGGATATAGTGGTACAAGACTCATGACACAACTGATTTTAGGTCAGTAGGGGATATACAAGTTCCTTCATGACAACTGAGCATGACTCAGTGATTGAAGATGTTGGTTGGTCCGACATCTCCTGAGGTCTGCTACGGAAAATAAAGTCATGGCCAGAAGCCTTTAAACCCACATACTTGCCTGTGTGTTTATTAATGTCATCCCTAGTGGCTAATGCAATATATAGTTTAAAAAAATAATGCTCTATTTTTCTAAACCAGGTTTATAAAGTCCAAATGTTTACTTAGAAATGAAACATTTCGGTACAGGGGCCTCTAGGATATGTTGGCAGTGGAAAAACTAACCTACACCAGATGGCAGAGGTTAAAGAAATACTATAAAATATGGCTTCTATTCATACAGTTCTCAGACAAACAGAACCCCAAGCAGAAAAAAACTGTGAAAGTGGAAAACCTTTTCATTTGCTTACATTTCTCTTTGCTACTCAGCAAACCTGAGAGGTATTGTATCATCACGTATCAAGAAAGTAATGTGCCAGATTGTTGTAACAGGTGGAATATGTTTGTTTGTAACACGTTGAATCTGAAACAAGAAAGGTTCTACAAAAACATTTACAAAATGTAAGTACCTCAGGTTTGTACCTGCAAAGCCTCCTGTATGAATGAGAAGTTGAGACAATAGCTCCATTCTGCACAAAAAAAGATAAAAATCAAGCTCTCCATTTTTTTACAGGCTCAGTCAGTTAGGCTAGGTGTAAACTAAGGAGATAATTCTGAATCAGCATTTTAATTAACCATTTCTCAAATATAAAGATTTTTTTTATCTAAACTTCATCCTATTTTATTTAAACTAAATCCCTACACTTCATCCTTAGTTTCTGTATTTCTTTCTGAAGCTTCTTAAAATCTCACCTGTTTTGTAACTTTAATGTACTTGGCTTACATAACACAAGGTGAATCTATAATTTTTATATTACAAATGTATCCTTATAATACAAGAAATACTTCTTGTACATTTTTTCACTTCAGAAAATGCACTGTGAACCCCAATCTGTAAAGCAAAACGTGTGATATAACCCATTTTCCTGTCATATATGTAGTCATGTGATGTTTAAAAGAAAAAAAAAAAGAGAGGAAAATGATGTGAACTTGGGCACAATGGACCATGCTGTCAAAAATATTCAGTTGTCAAAAATGCAGATGGCATAAAAGCACAGAAACAGATCAGTTACTGGATTTTTATTTTTGTTTTTTAATAGGAGATATTCTGTGGATTTAAAAAATTCATTAGGTGCCCAAAAATGTGGATGGGTAGCCACTAAGGTCCTCAAGGATACCTAAATATTTACTGAAAATCCAGTTTATCTGAACAGTCAGGTACTTAATTCTTTGAGAGAGACAGTCCTATGTCTGAGACTGAAATAAACATTATCTCATAGAAACAGTGCATTAAAAGGAAAACACTGAGGTATCTGAGCAGGGGAAGCTCCCTGAAGTCTTGTCCTTTTCCCTTAAAAAAGCAAAAAAAAAACCAGGAAAAAAAAAAAACCTGAAAATCTGAATCAAATGGAAAGCTTCCCACGATGAAGACAACTACTGGGCAGCTCTTGACAACATCCTGTAAATATTTTTTTGCATTTGAAGTTTCTGGGCTACAAGTGTGTTCCTAATGAAACAGTGCTACTAAGGGCACTGGAAGTGGTGCCCAGTGTTGGTTACAAGTTACATGGCCAATCTCAAGAGTTAGCTCCAGGCAGGCTCTGCTTTTTCCTTCCTGGGCAGTTCCCAAGAGACCGAGAGGAAACTTGAAATTCAAATAAGTGCTTATAACTACTACTACTACTACTACAATGACTGTTTCCCCCCTCTGCCCACTCAATTTTTGCCCCTTTTGCCTGTAGGAGCAGTGGCATTTGGGTGTGAATACAAAGCCCTTTTGCGATGGATCGAGTCAGTGTTCATAATAAACTCATCTCTTATTGCTAGGCAACACTGAGCAATGTGAATTTGTCACTTCTGCTTGGTGCAACTTTTGATTTCACCTCCAACTGTAACAATATAGCCTGCTATATTTTAGATGCCACTGTGGTTGGATGCCATCCCAGGAAAGATGTGAACTACTACTGACAGGGAGTGAATGACTGGCAATGGGCATAAGCATTTTTTTGATTCTTAAGCCTTGACATATAATTAATTGTTAGATTTATTCTTCTATGAAACTCCTACTTCATGATTCCTGCTTACCGGCTGCCTTTTAGAAAAGGCAAATGGAAGATGAGAATTTCCAGTGAGGGTGAAATTTTGTTTGCCTGTTTACCTTTTCTCCATGTGGTGTTTGCTCAGTTCATATTTTTCTGCATTGGCTGTGACAATATATAAAATTCAGATCTTAGATCCTAAGTAAAATCAGGCAAGTGAATATCATTGTTTTTAAGGCATATCTGTTTTTTTGTTTTAAAGAAATACACCCCTTAACTTAAGAAATTAAGTTTCAGGTTATAATAAACGTGGAACAACTCTTCTGCACTGCTGAATACCCTTAGCATCCTACACCCGCACTCGTCAAGAAGGTCAGATTATTGCAGAATTAATGTTATAGTCTCATTTTTTTTCAATCTGAAATGAAAGCCCTCACTCAATATAAAATTAATTTATTGCCATTATATGCCATCCATTTTTTTTTTAATTAGAAGACTGATAATTCTGTTTTCAAAATTTTGTGTGAATGTCTAACCTGGCTATTAGGTCTCTACTCTTGGACTTTCAAAGAACTAGGTCTGACAGGGGGCAAAAAAGAGAATACTGAAAACCAGTACTCAAAAAAACCCCCAATACTATTTACCACCTTTGGCTAAGACATAGCTAGAAAGGCAAACAAATTTATACTGCAAATAAAATATACATCTTCTGAAAAATCATCATCATTATCACCAGTCACTTATCTAAATATTTAGAAACATTTCACAACCACATTAACAACAGAAATATGCCAAACAACTGACAATCCGAGTAATATTTTAGTCTTTGCATATATTCACTGACTCACTGAAAACAAAAGGAGTTTCTGTAACTGTATGAATGAACCATGGCATGTACGTGTTCTTTTAAGAAAGGCCAAGGGTGCAGTTCTATTTTCTTAGCTCTGCTTTCATATTTATGTGTCTCATTTCCAGCTCATTGCTGATGCCTTAGTTGCACTATCCATCAACACTTTTATCCTCCTTGTTCCTCAAAAAGAACATAAAATCCTTTTTTATGTGGTGGTAATATTATTGCAAATAAAAGCAAATACCAAAATCTTTATTAGTCTGCCAAAATAATAAACTATTTAATAAAAGCATGCTGTAAAAATAAGGTCATTTGCATCACTCAAGTTTCTTGCAGGAAATACAGAGAATTATTGGTCAAAAAGTACAAACTGACAGCAATTATTTCTGCTGTTGATCTAATGCTGCCTGAAAATGGGTTAAAAAATACACTCAGACTTTGCAAGTTTGCTGTCTTTAAACGTTGGTTTCTAATGCTGTTGCAGAGGAACTTGGGAGAATCAGATTTTTCAAAGCTCTGTTTTTTTACCAATCTTCTCCATAACAGAAGAGACTGGAGAGACACTATTAGAAATCTTTACTGCAAAGCTCATAGTAACCTTCTGACTTACATATTGCCACAAGATTTACCATCCAAATATTTACCATTTTTATATTCCATATTAATTGTATTTGGTTAGGATTTGTATCAGCTTTAGATACATGATTTTATTTTCACCTTTTTATTTTGTCATTTTTGCAGGCAGATCAATACAAAGCTTTTTTCTAAGCAGTTTGTTAAATGTTTAAATTAGTCAAAATATGCTTTAAAAATCATTTATCTAATGTCTGATCTTTTTTTCCTGTTGTACTACAAACCTGACCATTATTTTTGCACTGCAGTTTCTCTGCATGGGAATCTGGCAGTTCTGCAAACATGTTATTGATAGAGGACAGAAAAATCAGTTGCCGTGGTGAGATTAGACACTGTTTGTGATGCCCCTGCATACTTCCCCAGAAGAACCCACATACAAATATTGAAAACAAGCTAATCTTATGTATTTTAAAGACTATAAATAATCTTATTCATCAGATGCAATGTATCCTGAGTGCAGAAATTTAAATATTAGACAACTGAGTTAAAAGGTTTCTGAGCAGACTCTTTTCTTATAACTACTGCAATGTTTTTTTCTAACTTATACAGTTGTAAACCCCTATAAATCTCTAAATACTCTGTGAGGTATAGCTATTCTCACTTTACAGACAGAGAAGCTGAAACAAAGGCCAGATAAATCCACAGGAATGATCATGCAACAAAGTTATTGACCAGAGAGCAAAATTCCAAGATTCAGATCCCTGGTGCTGTCCCAGTATTTTTGGGCAGTACTGCCTCTGATTCTTAAGCACCAACAGAGATACTCCACTTATTTAGAGGATGAGACCTAAAAAGAGATTAAACATTTTAAAAATACATTAAATGCATTTAAATTAGTACTTCACACAACTCTGTCACTATATTCAGTCATGCTTTTAACCATAAAACCAGCCAGGAGTTACTATTTTTGCTTCGCAGACTGCGTAACTGTGGTTATGAGCTGAATTAACTTTTCTATGAAATAATGTTTGAGATGTCATGGCATGTGTGCAGTGTAGATAAAATAACATGTTTGCTAGGAACAGCAACTAACAGTTTTTGTCTTGTGAACACCTGAGTGGGGTTACACACCCTGGTGAAGTCACCCATAGGGAGCTATAGTTTCCAAAGTTGACAGAAACAGCAGTTGCTGGAGCAACAGCTCCCAGGTACGCGCAGGACTGCTTGCTCCAGGAGAAAAGTCTTCAAGTCTTACAACAACTGTTCAATTGAAATGTAGAACATGTACAACAGTTTCAGAATACTCCATAATTAATCGGCAGTACGGTTTAAATTAAAAGCACTAGCATTGTATGTGTTTGGTATTTATCAGGATTGATTTGGTATGTGTATACATCATTAAGAGAAACTGTACAGATGGGATTTTAAAAGACTAAGATAATTGTATGAATGTTAATTAGAGCTTTGTCTATTTAGGCTAAGAGATTTGATAAGATACTACCAAATAATATTTTTCATAATATTTATCTTGTGTTACCTGTATAAACTCAGTAGATTTGCAAAGGTCTTTTAAGGATTATTTCTGAACTGGGTTTCTTCAGTAGAATAGAATTGGGTAAATTGTCAACAATTAAACAAATCAGTGGGAAGATTCCTGTAGGTATTAAATTTTGGCTCAAAAGACTAGAGATTATTAAAATTGAGAGAGAAAAAGAGACAGCTGTCCCTCTGAGTTAATGGCATAGGTGACTACGGACAAAAAATCTGTGAAATTAATCCATGATTCACAACCTGGCCTTTCAAGTAGATCTCTGCAGATGGATGCTAAACTTCTGCTCTTGCCTCAGCTCTTATTCCTGAAGTTGTAATGATACTAGAGTGTTATTGCAGTAATACAAATACTGCAAGACTGTGTACTTTTTAAAATCATGATGCTTACACTAAGACCAGAGACCAGATGTCCTGGTTTTCATCTTTGCCCAGTTTCTCAGGTGTTACAGAAGTGATGGGACAAACAGAAGAGATCATTTTGTCAAAAACAGATCTCACTGATATTGCAATCAGAAGTGTCTTTCATACTCCTGCAAAGTATTTCTTTACTTCAAAGCTTAAACAACATCAAAGAAAGCATACAGACAAAGCAGTGTTGGAAAGTAGCGTGCCCTTATTTTTAGCACATGCCCACTTGTCACTCTTAAACTCTCATCTGCCTTTCAAATGTCGTATAATCTAATTTTTATGCATACTGTATGCTCGTACAGACAATTTCCTTATTTCAGAGTATGTCGAGTTTGGTAAAGGCTTTTGTACTTTTCCTTAACCTGTTTCAGAAATAGCACTGTCACCATTTGTCTCAGCAATGCATAGGATGATAGAAATTGACATTTTTCTATATAGAAGTGAAAAGAATATTAGTTTTTTCAAAGACTAGATCCCCTCTTCCCCTCCAGTTAGATTTGAATTTGGTGACTTCAGGGCTTACTGTGTGGGATGATTTTAAGCAATGGTCCCTGTGGTTGCAGGCGCTATCACCTCATAATTGACCGTGACAGGAATTATATGTCCAAAGCCAAAGGGTAGAGTGAATAGCATATGTCAGGGTCAATTAAAAGGTGGAAGACCCTGCAACAAAAAAGACTGCACTGATTAGAGTATGATGGTGACATGGGAGCTGATGTTTCAATGTTATTTCAAAGGGCACTGCCACAGCCACCCTTCCTTGAGGTCTCAAAATCAGAGGCGGAGTATGTCAGTGGTTTATACTCACAGGATGTAATAAAGTTCAGCAGAACATTGGAAGTTACAATTGATTTGTTGCTTTTTTTGCAGTGATAAAATGCTTTCTCTGTATCTTTCAAAATTAGGCTCACTACTTTGCTAATTAGGTCAAAACAGATCCATGCTTACTGGATTCATTCTCTCTTGAAAAATCTGACTGTGTGATGAAAAGAGTACTGAATGTGACACAGTTAAAAACTATTTTGATTGTTAAAGTTATTCATATTATTTGCACTGGCAAAATGAAAGAGAATAGGGACAGCGGAATAAAGAGAAAATAGTTCTTTTTATTCATTAAAACTGTATTATACATATTTTATGGTACAGTAAGATTTTTGCAGTGCAATAAATGGGCCAAAAAACCTGCTGGTTGCTTATTCCCCTGAAACTTCATCAGCTTTAACCTATTCAAATATTCTTAATCAGAGATGAGCCTCAGTACCGTTTGGTGAGCAACGATCTCAAATTATACACCCCCACAGTAAGATACTATAGTTAATTTTTAGATTTGCATTGCACCATTTAAATTTCCCAACCCTTCTTTGAAAGCTGTTTCTCTAAATTTCTCTATCTCTCTAAGAATATCTCAGTTATTTCTGCCTACAACATCCCAGTGGCTTTGCTCATGATGATGAAGATACTGCAGCTTAGCCTAATTAACAAGATGGCTAATTTCTCTGTTCTCATGGGTTATTACCCATGAACACATTTTTCCTGGGTGTTTTGTAACCATCAAATTGAGGGCTAATGCCCAATACATTAAAGCCTGTAGGGTTAGAATCAAAGTTGTTACACGATGAACACGTTACAAGGATTATGGAGTCTAAAAGATCTTCTCTTCTAGAATGGTTAACAGGAGATCACAGTCAGTAAGATACAGAAGTGCTCCAAAATCTCCATCTTCAGCCTTCATCAGCAATTAATATGGCTTCAAAGGAAACATGCCATGCTAGGTAACAGGGACTTGGTTTTGAATCTTGTACATGAACTTCTTTACAGTAAAGTCACCTCTGATCTACATTTGCTTCAATGTAATATCAGAAGACCTCTCACATGTATCTTCGCTCTTAAATTTACACAAATTTTAAAATGGAAATGTTTATTTCTAGAAAATCAGGTTTTTTCTGTATAAGTGAGAAGACAGGAGGATATAAAAGTTCTCTAACCTGTAAACACAACTTTTCCTTTGCAATCAAAATAGATATATGTAGAATAGAAATTCCTTTGGTACTACAGGCTTCTGCTGAGCTGAAGGTGCTCAGATCTATTTTTTCCCCTTGAAAGTACTGAAGGACCTCATATGGAGAAAAAAAACATTAAAATTCCATGGATCAGAAGAGACTAAAAAGGTTTTTGCTAGGCTAGGCAAGCTTGACAGGTCATCTTTTTAGTAATTACTGTTAGTGTATTTACTAATAAAGGGAAAATTTCAGACACTGAAAACAGATCTGGTGAAGTGAAAAAACTGTTCAGCTACCAGTGAACATTCATTTTAGCTTGTACTGGTGCCTGCTGGAAATGGAAATAGAGTGGTTCATCTTGATGGAGGCATGACCTTATAAGGCTAAGATTGGTAGATTAAGTAATGAAAATTAAGTTCATTGAATGCTTAGAAAAACATACTGTTGTAAGGGCCATTGCCTATAAGTCAATAACACATCTTAACTTAGGCTAAATTTGTTTCTGTTGCAACAATTAATAAATACAGGTCTAAGAGTCTTCCTGGATGCTAACAAGAAGAAAAAGTAAAGTTGCTGCATTTCATAGTTCAGCAGAAACCAGTCAAATCACCTACGAAAATTACAAGCCTTGTTTTATCCCAACTAGAAACTAGGATTAGCTGTATGTATTTTTAGTAATGCTTGTATGGGGCACTTCAGAGCAAGAAACTGCTCACTCATCCTTCATGTACAATGCTGAACCCTACAGTCGTATCCGTGAGAATGGTTGCAGACAGACCTGAAGTTTCTGTCTGCCTATTTCTGTCTAAAAAGAAGTTAACAGTGTGACAATGTGTTTGAGATAATCTTAGTGGGCTGTATTATCTTGGGCATAATGCACTGTGAGCATGGATATGAAGCATTCAGAGTGATGCTCTTCGTATCTGGTGAGTTTGAAATGCAGACAGAATGACCTTGCATCCTTCTATACCCAGATGGGGATATACACCTCCTGAGAAATTCCTTTCTTTCAGATTTTAGTAGTACATGCTCCCAAACCAAAAGTTTCTCCACAAAATGTAGTATCAGTGGATCTCATGGAAGAGTTGATAACATCCTCTTTGCTGTGAAGTAAGGAAAAATTCAAAGTTGTCAATGACAGGCAGCTTAAAGGTACTCTGCATCCAGTTTCCTAGTTAAAAAGACAAAAGTATCCTCCTGTAAAATCTCACATAATTTTTGTATTACTTAAAGAAGCTTTGGATATCACCAGCAAAAAATCTGCCACCTGCGAGATGAAAGGAACACCTCTGAGAACAGGAGAGTCAGAGCAGAACACCCTAAGGAGGGGCCACAGTGGCACAGTGCCACCTACACCCCTGAAAACTCCAACATTCCTGTTTCAGACTTGGCACTGTAAGCAAAGGAGACCATTTTCAAAACCTTTGTTTCAAAATGGAAATCTTCTTCGAACATTAATTCTGCTTTACATATGCAGTATTCTGTTACTTAGTGGTGATTATAATAGGGAATCTTTTAATTAAGAACTTCAGCAGTTCACCTTTAACTGCCACTCACTGGATAATTGGCCCTTTCCTAATAGGCACTGGAGCTCAGGTATGCTAAAGTGACTGTTTCTCAGAATAACTTACTGAAAGTAAGTTATTTTTGGTACTCATTTGTAAGAGAACTTAATTAACTATTCCAGATCGTTAGGGATACTGCATTGCATTTTTTAATCCTCTGACAGGTTCCTCCAGTTATATTAATTCATTATAATTATTTTCAACTTTCGAGTTAGAAAAGGGTGAGAAAGAAGCGCTGAGCCATTGCTGGCTTTCTGTACAAACCAGAAATTACCTCCTTGAGAAGGCAGCTTTGGTGAATTTTATTGTTTCAGCTGATGAAGAAGTACAGCAGAATGACTTGGGGAAATCTGCTTGAGAGATGATGCACTGTCTGTTGTCCACTGTTGTATGGCAGAACCTTTTAATAGCAGTGACACTGCACCAGAGCTATTACATCAGGTGAGAGTGAATAGATTTTCTCACTGAATACATTCCAAATAATTTGAAAACGGCATTTTTTGGGGGTAAAATACAGATTTGTTTTGAAACTTCACTTTACTAATTCAATTCTGACATACTTCAGAAATTCTGGGAGCTAAATTCCACTTTTTAATATTCTAAATAACTACTGACATCTATATCAAATGGAAGCAAAAGTTCCACTCTCATTAATTCAGCAAATGAAGCAGACTTTGGTCCTGCAGTGTCAAACGTAACTTCCACTTTAAAAAAGTTTGACTCGTTAAGTGAAAATTTGTTTTTGAAAGCTGCAAAACTGAACACAATAGAACCACCTGCTGAAAAAACACTGTATCAGAATACATTAATAATAGCAGACCTTTGAGAAAAAATAAGGGACTTCAGGATTATTCTCTTTTCTGATAGTGCTACATAGAAAAGAGCTTTGTAAGCCTTCAAGCATTTGTTATAAAGCTGGGTGATTAAAGATACTGATTTTATGGCCTCTCCAGTTTCCAAAGCAGCAGAATAACTTATGTGCAAGATTTTTGACTTTCATCATTGCTAAGTATTGCAATGAGCATCTTTTAAGTATTCACAAATACTAGCAGAATTGTTTTGATAGTAAAAAATAAAAATACTTCAAACAAAAAAGATAGAGGTGACATGATAAAATACCTCTCTTCTTATTTTTTTCCAATAAATTAAATATTTCAATTTTTCCTTTTTTACAATTCCTCAGAGGTGTGGGGTTTTTGTCCTAGCTGATGTACTAGCAGTTCATGTTCATTTAGTTATTTATTCAGGTTCAGTATTGCTTTATTCAATTCAGTACTCTCTATTAAAATCTCTGAGTACTCTGGATTTACAGTTTTAATTCAGAACAGACCCCCATTACATTTCTGAGCCAAAAAAAAGAAGCCTCTACTCCCTATCAAAACAGTTGCCCTTTCATCAGAATTTCAAATCTAAGTAACCCTCTTTCAGATGATCTAAGATATTTTGGAGAGCAAGAAGAGCTTTCTAACAATTGCATTAATTCATTGTCATTAAACTACAAGGAAATCCAACAGCCCTGTAAGTAATTCCAACATAAGTCAAATACTTTGTCTTTATGGCTCACCTGTGATGACCAAAAGCATGAACCAAGGATTTACTTTTTAAAAAGTGCTTTTAGTAATTATTCCTATGCAGATAAATCCATGTTGTGATTACTACCTCTTCACAACTACTTATCAAGTAAGTTTTATGATTGTCACTTCTTCTCAAAAGTGTAGTTAGGAAGGCATCATCACCTTCCTATCTGCCCATAATTATCCACTCCTATTTTACAAGTCTCAGTGACTGTTCATGAGCTCTATGTAAAAAAAAAACAAACTCCTGTTTTGTCTCACTATGCATTTATTTTGGCACAATTATTGCTATAAACAAAAAGGTTTTTTCTTAGAATATTTTATTCCCTATTTTCTTCCATCTTTTTTTTTTTCCCTGGGAATTTCAGACACAACAGTTTGTGTGCAAGGGAACTTATTTTTCAGAGGCTTGCACAAAGCCGGATTGGTACAGAGTGTTCAATGGCATTGTACAGTATCACATTACACAGGACCAATAAGTTATCACTCACAACACACAGACCATACCCTTCACCCTAGCCCTGAGGAACGAAGCCTTTTACACCAGCTGCACTGGTTGCTGCAATTCACTTCAACAGGGACCCTGACTCAAGTGTTCCTGGGCACTGCCAGTTTACAGGCTGGGTCATGGTCATCAGTGCTGGCACTGCAGATGAGGATGCTGAGTGGGCAGCATGGAGACCCACCCTGAGCCTTGTCTCTGCTGATGCTTCACACCAGGTTCCAACAACCAACACCACACCAGTGGCTTCTTGTCCCCAGTTTGGACACACAGGACCTCTGCATCAAAGCCTGGAGAGTGGTGGGGCCTCAGGCCGCTCCCCGAAACACTGCCACTGCACCCCCAGCTGTGGCTTTAGCTGGTGGTATAAGGCCCTTAAAAAGTTTGTCTTGCAATACAGTTTCTTTGGTGGAACCATTTGTGTCTGGATGCAGGTACTGGACGCCTGGCCAAGCTTCCCGTTGCCTCAGCCGGCACAGCTACACTGGCGTGCCATACGCACCAACAGCGGGACTGCTCAGACAATTGGCCCAGAACAGTCAGAATGACAGGATTAGACTTTCAGTCAGCAGCAGATGAACCCGAGGGTGCAGGTGGGCAGTCTGTGCTTGCAAGCGGGTGCTGAGGCCTTCAGCGAGGCAGCCAAATGGTCCGATCTTCTCTCCCTCCGTGCTTGCCTCCCGCTCCGGACCCTCGGCATCCACTGCCGGGGAAGTTCCCCTTCACCAGCCCGCCAGAGGGGAGGAGCTCAGGGACCGCCGCTCTCTCGCCCACCGCTCCGCCACCGGCCGGTGAGACACCCGACGCCGACCAGCGCCTGGCGCTGCCCGCTGTCCGTCACCTCCTTTCGGCCTCCGAGCAGCGTCCCAGCGGGGCTGGGATGGGTCAGGGCGGGTCCCGGGTCCCGCAGTCCCCGTTACAACCGGCTCGCGGCGACTTTTGAAACCCTGCGGCATTTCCAACCCGCCCGGCCGCCCAGCCCCGGGCCGCGGTGTAGCTGGGATGCGGCTACGCCCCTGCAGCTACCCGAGGGGAAGGGGACGGGCCGGCCACCTCGGTCTGTCGCTCCCGTTCCCTACACACCAATCGCTGAGAACAGTTCCGTTGCTGTTCAAAATAAACAAGAAGCAGAAAGGCGGGCAGGGGGCGGTGAAAGAACGCCGGGGAGATCTTGCGGCCGCGCCTCCCTCCCTCGCTCGCACCTCAGCCCGGGCAGCGGGCGGCCCACCCCGGGCCTACCAGCGCGGCCGCCCTGCCTTCCATAGGCGTCCCGGGAGCTGCCTTCGCGGCCGCGCCCT
>JAAWXA010000009.1:9975677-10006119 GCA_038090715.1 Florisuga fusca
GCCGCGCCCTCCATCCCGCCCTCAGCTGGGCTGCAGGCGGTCTCCACCGCCCAGGCAGGCTGGCAGGGCCGCGGCAGGAGTAGCGTTCCACTCTCAGGCACGGAGAGGCGTCGGCCTGCCATGCCTGCCGCTTGCTCAGGCATTCTCCCGGCCTGCCCGGGGAGGAGGATCCGCGGAGGGGAGGCGGTCAGGCGGTAGCAACGGAAGAGCCGGAGGCGTGCGCGGCCCGTGGTAGCCGGGAGTGCCGGGTCCGTTGCCCCGCACGTTTCGCGGTTGTCACACACCTCATTGTTAGCGTTACCCGCCCCCGGGCCCGTGAGCAACATGAGAGTAGTGGCTTTAATCAGGTAATGGGCTGAGGGAGAGCCCGTGTGGGCGAGCGAGGAGGGGTGGCTCGCAGGCGGAGGGAGGGCGCGGGGAGAGGCCGAGCCCGCTCGCCCGGGGGCCGCGCACCACCCAGCGCCGTCCGGGACCGCCGCCTGGGACCGCCGCCTGGCCCAGCTCATCCCCCCCGCACCGTCCCTGCCGCTCCACCTACCCGGCGCGGAGCGAGCCCGGGGGCTGGCTGCGTGTGAGAGCCGGGCTGAGGTGATTCCTGCCCGTAGGCAGGGTAAAGCTGAACAGTTTCACTTCTGCTTTCATTCCCTGAATGGTTAAGCACTACCAAAAAACCAAACCAAAAGAAAACCACAACCCCCCTCCAACAAAATAACCCCCAACAAACAACACCCCAAATCACTTCCCCTGATCTCCTGTTCCCCGTTACCCGCTCTCCCGCCTCTGGCCGTCTCCAGCGCGGCGGTGCCGGGATGCGGAGCGGGGAGGTCCCGGGGCTGCCCGAGCCCTGAAGGGGCGGCGGTGGAGGGGAGCGGAGCGGGAGCAGCTGCGGGAGCCCCAGGGGGTGTGGGGGGCAATGCCCTTCAGTTTGGGGGAGTTGGCATTTGCATTTCCGGGTGCTTTTCCTTTCCAAATAACTTGGAGCTCTCTTAGGATAAATTTTGTGAACTACTAACGACAGATTGTTGCAGTGTGTCTTTGGAGACATTTATTTTTGCTCATTTTAAAAAAGGATGAAGCTCATTTAAATAGGTGTAGTTGGGTACAGCCCTGTCTGTCCAGGGCTGCAGTATGTGCTTCCCGCACTCTCCTGTAGCTTTTTTGTCAGTTTCTGCAGTTCTTGTACTGTAAATGGATTTTTTGTATTTTTGTGGAAAGATAC
The DNA here is from genome assembly GCA_038090715.1 of Florisuga fusca. Classification (NCBI taxonomy): domain Eukaryota; kingdom Metazoa; phylum Chordata; class Aves; order Apodiformes; family Trochilidae; genus Florisuga; species Florisuga fusca. The sequence continues at coordinate 9,976,897 of JAAWXA010000009.1, forward strand.
TAACATTGTCTAAGAAGTACAAGTGTGTTCTTTTCTTGAGGATAATAATTTAAAACCAGCAAGCTGCGGAACCTGTAAATAGAAGAAGATTCTGTGGATGTGAACGTTATAATTTTGTTTTTAAGTGCAGTAACTATTTACTAACGTCTTAACGTTCAATGTATTAAGTTCATTCAGGCCATGTCTAATATCAAACTTTGTTGAAATTGGGGTTTGGTGGCAACAATTGCAAATCATTCCAAATATCATCCAATGAGGAAAAAATACAGCAAAGGTTATTTACATTTTTCAAGATTTGCTTAAATACAGAGTAAGAAAATCACATTCAGCGCTTTTTCTTGTTTTATAGATAAGATTTTGTCTTCCGTGTTTGTTTATTTTTATATTCTCTAAACAGAGGAATGTGGTAAGAGGCAGGATGAAACAAAATCCTAAAACCGGGTTTCTAACGCAGTTGCTGTTTTAATGGGCTATTTTACAGGGATGGATTTAGTTTCAGTAATAGTTTTAAGAATAGTTTTAAAGAGACATCAAAGTGTCTGAAATCCTTGTAACAGAGCTAGCCTCAAAGATCAGAGGGGGAAAAAGTATTTGAAAAGTTCTTCTTTTTAAATGGTCAGGATTATATGTAAAACTACTTTAACCTCTTCCTTCTTCTTCTAAATGTTGGCCACACTTAAAGTTGATAGTCTTGCTTTAAGGTGGTATTTATGGGGTAAACCCTGTGTTGTTTTTTGTGCTAAATTATAGGTAGTTTAAACCTAGTCTTCTACAAATTCTTTTTAACTCTTTAACTCTTCTAGAATTTTCTTACTGTAAGTTGTTACACTTGTCATTAGAAAGCAGTTTTGCTCACAAGTCTTTTATAGACCTGTATCTTTATGGTTGCCATATCCTTTTCCTTCTTTGTTTACAACCTTTGTTAACATACCTGCAGCACTGTCAAAAACTAAACCTGACTGTGCTCTGACTTTGTACAGTTTTCTATAAAAAGGCCTTTGAGAACTGAGAGGAATCCCTAGGCTACCTTAGTGGTCTTTCTGGTTTTTTGTGTTAGAACCTATGAGGCAACCAACCAGGCTGGGACTGTGCAGAGTCCACTTTCTTCCCACAGCAAGGGCTGTCTGCCTTCACTGGTCTTGACCACGATGTGCTTTACAGCTTGATTGTATGGCCTTGTAGGTAGGCACCATTTTGGTTTTTTTCTTGGTACAGTTAGTTTTTAGGGCCATGGTAACAGTAAAGCAGAAAATAAATAACAGTACATACAGTGGCATGTGATCCAGTAAGCACTCTACAAATTTAGATCAAATAATTGGTGGTCAAATGTGGGAAATCAGAATGTAGCCTCACCTTAACATGTCTTTTTTTTTTTAATAAATGGATGGAAAAGTTTAATAGATTTATTTTTGTATCCTTTGAATTCTTTATTTTTAAAACAATTTTAATACTGAAATGCTGTAAACAGCATAGGCAATTATCTACTGTCATTTTTCTTGAACTGCGTTTGGAGTTGGAGTCAGAACTAGTGGGAGGCTTTTATTTTTTAGAATGAAGTCATTCAGAAAGAAAAGAGCCTTTGTCTCATTATAATTCAGTTAAGCCTGAAATTTCACATCATGAAGTGAATGCTAACTACATTTTCAAGCTATCAAGCACAGGATGCAGAATTAATGAACATGATTTTTGAATTTTTTTTTTTTCATACATACATAGGTTAAAAGGAAGCTGCAGGTATGGACAAGACTAATGTCAGGTAGAGATGGAATTTCAAATTAGCAATCTATGTATTGTCATATTTATATGTACCTTTATGGCACTGAAACATAAATAACTACTTTACAAAAATCTGCTAAGTATGAAAGGATGCCATGTTATTTATACTATTTCTGCTTTGTGTTTGAGTTACACAGCAAATGAAGGTCAGCATACAGCATTTTAGCATGGATGAAAGCAGAAGCAGGTAATAGCTGTATGGTTACATTCCTGCAAGCTAGATAAAAGTGAGAATTTCACCTTGGAAATGCTGGTGAAGTTTGTTAGTAATAGTGTGGTCACAAGGAAACCACCAGCCTCTTATAGCAAGGACTGTTTTCCTATTTAGGTGTCTCTAAGGCAAGACCCATTTTTAGAGAGCTGGTCTGGATTTCTGTTCCAGTTCCTTCTATTGACTGGTTCTTGTGCCTTGGCATTTAAAAGAGCTGCACAAAATCTGCAGTTGTAGTTTGAGTCTGAATGTGGAAAGTGTTCTAGAGCACTCTTAGTTTTATTGTTAGACTTTTTTTTTTTTTTTAATTAAAATCTATGAAGAATATTGTATTTAAATTGCACCAGGAGAGCAGAATTCTTTCCTGACTGATGGTAGAAAAAGTTCCAGTAGTTGTTCAATGAATATCAGTAATTATTGTATTCTCTGTTTTAGAGTATCATCTGTTGGCCTCAGAGAAAACTATAAATCTATTTGTCTTTCTATTATTTTTTTTTAATCAGCAGTAATTATTTTTATTTGCACTTACATGCAGTAAAAAATTTGTATTTTCAGTGCAGTGTCAGCTGAACCTACTGCCTTTAGTAATTACAGTTTCTGAGAATGGGAAGTACATTTAAAATGCTGAAACTTCAGGCAAAGTGTCCCATGAGGAACAAGTATTATTCCTACCATGATAGTCTTAGTTGAAAAAGATTGCTAATGCTGGCAATTCTCTGGAATCAGATATATTTTAAAAATTTATTTATAAAAATATAAATATAAAAATATATCTTATATATATTTTATATAAATTTTATATACATTTTATTTTATTCTAAGTTGTGTAGTTATCAGCACAGAGTAATTTGACTTTTAATTGCCACTATTTTCTTTTTCTTACAGTGGTGGGAAGGACAGCTGTTACAATATGATGCAGTGTGTTGCTGCTGGGCATCAGATTGTTGCTCTGGCCAATTTAAGACCAGCCAAAAACACAGGTATGAAAACCATATTTCTTATAGGAGGTTGTTTTTTTTTTTAAATTAGAAAGAGTGGGGGCACAACTGCACCTGAATTAAGTTTCTTGATGTGTTTGTATATAGTTTTACGTATTGCAGGGCAATCTAGGAATCTTAAAAGAGGTAGAAAAATTAAAAGGCTATGGAGACATATTAAGTGTGTTTTTCCTCAAAGGAGAAAGAAACACAGAAGATGAAGATGAGTAGAAGAGTTTACACAGTTTGAGAAAGGGAAAATACAAATATTCCTGGTAGTAAACAAGGAGACTGTGTGAGCTCAGTACCACAATCAGTAAAAGATGGTAGAGCATCAAGCAAAACACAGTATTTCTAGAGATACTTTAAATTGCCACAAACCATTTCAGCTGACAAAAATATGTAGTTTTGTTGCTGCTCATTTGTTTTTAACCTTGTGTATCTTCCTCCATTAAGCTAGCCCAGCATTTCTAAACTGGATCGAGGAACTGATCCAGGTTGGAGTTGACCTTGAAGCACTTCTTTTTTCTGCATTTTCCTTCCTTTTAGCTTGGACTAGTTTTGTGATCACTTCCTCACAGGCTTAGCCTTGACATTTCTGTGCAAGAGAATGGGAGAAACTAGGGTAGTCTTAAGTCAATGGTGGGATGAGAGAGTGAGCTGAGTTGGAGTAAAGCAGAAATTGAACTTGAAGTGAGACTTGAAAAGGAAGTGAGTTGTCTTACATTGTGAGAATGTTAAAGTGTGTTAACATAAGTTAACTGTTCAATATATTAAGTATGATATCTGGTAACTGTATGGTGGGAAGATACACAGAGAAAGTGAAGGAAGAAGGGAGCTGCCATAAAAAATGAGTCATGGATGGAACTGGTAAATGCTAGGATGTACTAGAAGTTTATTTTTTTTATAACTAGGTTATAATAATCTCTAATCTTGTTGAGATATGTTGTCTATAAACTAATTTATCCATATCAGAAATGTAGAATATTGTCATTAAAATTATAAAACACTCTCAGTGTGTAGTTGAAGTTTTGTGGAAAGTTTATTCAGGTGCTTCAGTCAATAGCAGTTTCTATGCCATTTATTTCATTTTATCTTGTACTGCTGCTGCCTGGAGAGTCTCAATAAGTAAAGGAACTGTGTATTCTGAACTGAGTATCAGTTTGAAGACCTTGTCATAGTCATGTATGCTGAAAAACACTGAGGCTTTTTTAAAACAACTCTTCTGGTCTAGGTTGGTTAGTTGTGATTCTGGGTTCGGATTTGTGCTGTTTGAGCAAAAGTGTATCTGTTGCATGGTATCAGATGTGAGGTGGCCTAATTGTTACATGAAAAATCAGTTATCTTGATGAGTTTTACAGACCTTTCTCTCTGTGAGATGTGCTATGTAGGTATACAGCAGAGATGCTTGATATGATGTAAATTAAGAGAAGTTGCACTATTACAAAGTAGCATTAAAATAGTGAACTCTGTTAGTTTTTAATAAATGAGGTGGAGATGTCAGCAACAATGATGTATTATTGCTTTATTAGTCTGTTTGAAAAATTATCTGAAAGATTATATATATGAAGTTTATCAGATAGTTTGAGATTTAATTCTAATCCATGATGCCTGCATTTTAGCTTTATTTTTCTTACCTGCTAGCTACAAATGGCTAAAATTTTAGGTCAAATTTTCTTACAAAATTCAGTTAAATTTTTCTCCTGGTAAGGAAAGAGCAGCAAAGAATTGATGTAATTTCAAGCTTAATTTTTTTAAAAGTGTGACTGTAAGAAGGGTCTGGATATTATAACAGATTTTCTTTTCTTTTTCTACATTAAGTAATGTCAAAACATTTTAGCAGTCTAATTTTTCCTACTTAAGCTAAAATCATATCCTCTTCTTTCTTGATGACCATTTTAAGTTCTTGTTAACGTTTGATAACAATTTTAACAGTAAAATTTTTGGAAATTTTGCTGTTACTTATTCTCAGTCTTGCAGTTCATTCCAGATTACTTGCTTTGAGTGTGTTGAAATGTGTCTGGGTTTGTGCTTCTGCACTGTGTTCCTGTTTAAATTACCATATAAATAGGAGCAGGATTGGACCATTATGAGACTTTTGGATGAAGCAGAGAGGAATACTAAAGAAGAAATAGACAGTACAGTTTCCAAATCAGCAGGATGTTTGTAACATGACTTTTCCCTCCATACCTCTGTTGGGTGGAGAAATCTTTTTTTCTTTCCATGGTTACAGAGGTATTGTCACCAAACATCTGTTTGTGAACTGAAAACTATTAACATTCATATTTTCTTGGTGCTTTTTAGTGTTATGATTATTTGTAGTTGTTGAAATAATGTACCTAATGTAACTGTTTCTTAATTGTGGCAGGGCAGACTGATGAACTGGACAGCTATATGTATCAGACAGTAGGACACCATGCTATTGACCTATATGCTGATGCATTGGATTTGCCACTCTATCGAGGCTTCATAAAGGGTACCAGTGTAAATACTGGAAGAGTGTATGCTACATGTCAGGAAGATGAGGTTGAAGACCTTTACCATCTCTTGAAACTCGTTAAGGTATGCTGAATGAAGAGTAAGAAATACTATGTAACTAATTTATGAATTTAAGTAAATGATCCACTTAGGTATTTAAGGAAAGCTTGGAGAACAAGCCTGAATATTTTTGTAAGTTGTATTTCCATTCATTTGTTTTTCCTGGCACTGTAAATGCATAACTGTTACTTTTTCCATGATGTAAATCAGCCTTATTAATCCACATTTCAAGCTAAAACCTTTTTCCTATTTCATGAAAATTCTTCTAACAGATACTTGGTATATACTACAAAACTGTAATTGTAAAAATTATCTAAAAAGAAAATCTTTATGTAGCTCCATATTTAAATAATGCATTGCTTAATTACAGGAATTGAGAGATCTTTGGGGTTTTTTGCATTTATCAATGTATGGAAAATCCTGCCTAGACATTTCAATTTGTGTACACTTAATGTTCTGTAAATCAGAATCTGTTGTTTGTGTTTGTGTTGCAGAAATGTTACAGAGTATATTACAATTGTAGCAAATACACAATTTTATTGATCAAACTGGTAGACTACTTTCTGAAACTTCAGCTAAATTTATTAATCTTCAGGTACTGAAGATTTTTTAGCTCTCTTTCTTCCATTGAAATGAGAATTGAGATTTGTGAACCTAAAAGTTTCAGGCTTATTGTTTTTTCAGTTTAAAAAAAAAACAGACTTGCAGATAAGACCTAAGCATGTGGTTTGAGTGCAGAGCACTTTCTGAACCACGTTGAAGGTGAGCGTTACATCTTCTAAAGATTTTTGGTGAGCAAATAAATCGTGTTCCTCTAGAGTAAAGATCAAAATGATACACCTGTATTTGAGTAGAAGACTATGAAACAGGAAAAGAGTTTATGTAGGCTACATGGCCTCAGGCTGCACCAGGGGAGTTTTAGGTTGGTTATTAGGAAAAATTTCTTCACCGGAAGGTTTTTCAGGCACTGGAACAGGCTGCCCAGGGAAGTGGTTGAATCACCATCCCTGGAGGGATTTAAAAGATGTGTAGACGTGACACATCTTAGGGCAATGGTTTAGTGGTAAACTTGGCAGTGTGAGGTTTGACTCAATCTTCAGGGTCTTTTCCAACATAAATGATCATATGATCATATGCTTATGCTCTAAAGTGCTTCACAGAGGTTTTAAGTGGAGCATGCATGTCGTGCAGTACAGGAATTGAAAGAAAATATTTAAAATATTTTTGAAGCATGATAGTATTAGAAATTAAAAGGACTGGTATATGCTCTCTCAGAGTTGCATGGTAACAGCTTTCTGCTGTTGGGTAAGGTAATAAACTGCTAATAAATTTAATTAAAATGGGCAGATTAGTGGCAATTAAGATGATACTTCCTTTTTGAATCTTCCTCCCTTTGGAGAAAGGGATGCCTAACATAAATTCATGCTAATGTTAAATCTTGACAACTTCTGCCTTGAAAGTTTCTACATGATAATTATAACTATAGTTGAAAGAGATGTTATCAATTTGTCTGCAATATAGAAATATTAATTCCAGAATATGGTATTTTAATGGCATAAATATTGACAATGTACTGTCTTTATGTTCGATTTTGGATAACCATGTCTTTATAATCAAAACTGTCTGTGAAATCCTGGTGCAGCAGAAGTCTTGCACATTCTGATTAATATTTGCAAAATTATAAGTGGGATGTAAACCACAGGAGCTGTAAGTCTTTGCAAAGAATGTTTGTTTTGCAAGTAATTCTTTAGTAAAAATGTAAACCAAATGTAAACCAAAATGTAAACCAAAATACATTTGGAAAATTAGCATGAATTCAAAAGTGTTCAACTTTTGTTGTTCAGTGTTGTTTCAATAAAACAAAGTTGTGAGAACAAGATTTCTAAAAAGTGATGTATTTCCCTGCAGTGCTGGGGAACTCAGGAGAACAGTCCTGTTCTAGTTCAGTGGACTCAGAAGGTGGTATTGCTCATGACTGCAAACCTGCTAATTTTATTGTCACAGACTAAGATGATTGATGGGTAGGAAGGAAATTTGTATTTATTTTTTAGTTGTCTAATACCCTGGTTTAGATTCTGTATTCAGTATATCTTGTGACACATATCAGAGTATTTATATGATGTCTAAAGGTATCTCACTATGCAGTCCTCACCTGATAGTAGAATATTTACATTGTGAGACATGTAAATCCTGAACTCTAAGCAATAATTCACTTCACTCTTACTGAATAGGGATTCCTGTTATCCTTGTTTGTCCACGTTTGCTACTTTATTGGAGCTTTTTCCAAGAAAGCTTGTAAGCAGTAGAGTTTCTTAGATACCTGAATTGTCCTTCAGGGTTTTATCATGGCTCTGTCTCTGAAACCAGGAAATGGGTGGAAAAATTGTGTTTATTTCTCCTTAGTAATGAGAAAGGCTGGAGGATGGAGGCATTTTTATGAAACATTCCTACAACATACTCCTCAATACAGGCATATTAAACACAATAATATTGCTTCACAAACCAGATACTTTGTTTCAGTTCTGGGTTTCAATAGACAGTTGTGCCCCCCTCCAGGTTTCTTTCCCTGTCTCCTTTGCACTGTGAAGACTTTGCCTTTATTTGTTAGATTTCCACTGCTACAGTAATTTGTAGAATTTCTGATTTAAACTAGGTTTTTTTCTTCTAGCTGTTTTTTTGTCATCTTTTTCAATAACATTTTTCAGTACTTGAGGTTTTTTAAATTAGTATTGAAAAAATTAAATGGATTCTACTTATAGTTTATAATATATTTCTATGTGCTTATTATAAAGCATGCAGGTTGATTTGGAGTGCATTTTCAATCTTACCACGTTAGTATTTCTGACAGGTTTTTTTGTGATGGGCTTTATGGAATCAGAACCTGTAAGCTTAGAAGAAAACAAATGTACACTTGAAAGAAATGAATATAGTGGATCTCAAAACAGAAGGATTATTAATTATGATATCATCCACTGATCATCAGCTGAAAAATAAGAATTGATGTTGGGTACATTTGTTATATTTGGATATATTTGAAACATTTGAATAAAAATAACCTTTGCTTGTTGCACTATTTGATTTTATCAGTGATGAGGACAGAGAGAAAATTTATTTTCTGAAGTATCACATTCTGGAGCAGTGATCTTACAACTTAGTTATTGAGAGTAAGTAACATAGTTACATCCAGAAAGAACTTATTAATACAATGTGACTACTGTAATTAGTATTTATTTTTAATCATATTATTGATCATGATTTTTGAAATGAATCTATACTGATGTTTACTGAAGACAGGAAGTATTCCTGTTTGACACTTAAAATTGCAATAGCTGTGTATTTTTGGGTGTTATTTTGATGATACTTTTTCTCATACAAAGTAGTTTGTGGAGATTCAGGTGAGACAGAGGTAACTTAGGTCCTACCATTATTCACTGGAACTCCCTAAGACCTGGAATTCTTCAGGAAACAGTTCTTCAGCGTTTGAGATGAACTGATGAAACACCAGGTTATTTGGATAGGGATTAATTACCTCACAGAAGTTAAAGCTTTCAGTTCCTCATTATTGCTAAAACTGCCATGCTGAGGAAACAGTCTTTCTGTCATCCTTCTCCAAAATTTAGCTACGGTGGCAAAAGGGTAAAATGAGTTCTTGGTTTCAGTCTGATGACTGACTTTCTGTGTCTTGTACAGCCAAACATCTAGATGGTCCCATCAGGAAAAATATATGAATAAATGTAATGTAGTAGCCTACTGCAGGCATTGCTTCACTGTCTTCAAAATGTGTGTAAGAGAAACAGTGAAGTATTTAGAAATAATCATTTGGCTTTTAGGTGTTAATTTTAATCAGCTCTTGGTATTCCTGTGACTTCAGGGGTAGTATGTACATGATAAAGACTAATTGTGTACTCTTAAATGATGTGAATAAAGGTTGTTGATTTTCTTAGGAGAGATAAATATTATTAATTGTGGAATGCTGTTTGACTTCAAAAATCTGTAATGTGAGAACCTCACCATGCTGTTCACCAATTTTTCTTTTTTTTTTTTTTCAGTTCATAAATTCAGTAGGTACGGAGCTTTCCCCTCGTACTGATGGGGTTCAGAGAATTCAGAGGCTGTAGAACAGCTCCGTTCTGGTCATTATTTCCAGTGTTTCCAGTTGAAGAAAATCTGAGGTTTTCCCTATTAAGATCTGAATTATTTGTAGATGTATAGAGTAACTGCTTAAAGGTATATTTCTTAAAGGTATATATTTTTGAAAAAGATAAAATCACTGGAAGAGGTATTTGTCATTATACTGAATTTAATATTGAATTTATGTACTGAAAATAAAATTGTAACATCAGTATTAAGAAAACATCTTAAAAAATCTTCAGTGACCAGGTAGGGGGAACAGTGATAGATAAAAAACCAAAATTTATTTTTTGGACCCTCTACTACTCATGTTGATTCAAAAAACCTTTGGAGGCCATATCTCTTATCACATTTCTTTTTGCTTTATCCATGCAATTTAAATGTGAATTTTAAGAAATTGTATGAAATGGCTATCTATACTAACAAGAAATAACTAACCATGCTTCTTCATAAAGTAAGAATTCTTTTTGAGCTGATTCTGTGATTCTCTGAAAATATTTCCTGCTGGTTTTTATGTGGCACAGACTAAGTTCTTTCACATTTCATAAAGTCTAGATTTTTATTTGTGAAGGATTTGAATTGTTCATTTCCACGCATCGTATTCAACAATTTTTTGTTTTAATTGAATGATAGTTTTTTAATTAATTGTGGAGTGCATCTCCATAGCTTCTTCCAGCTAGGGGGGTGAGCATTGTCATCAACAGTGAGTAAGTGTGAGTTAAAGGAGGAGGATGAGAAGTAATTGTGTAGTTGGCAGTGCTTTAAGCAGTGTAAAAATAATTGTGTATCTTGTTCTGTTCACAAGACAGAGTTTGTTTAGGATTACTTTTTTAAATTTTATTTTTAGTTTGAATTTTAAAATGAGGTGGGAACAAGGAAATTTTTTAATCAACAGGATGCCTGCCATTCTCCATGTCTCATCTGAACTGTTCAGGAAGGGTCATTTTTTGTTTTTTTTCCAGAGGGGGATCTTGAGGTTTTTCCTTACCGTGAGAAATGTTGAGCTTTGTGTAAACAAAAAAGTCACTGTATTTCTCTGTTAGGTGTATGGAGTTGTTTTCACTCACTCTCAGTCTTGTTGTGTTAATATTGAATAAGCAGAGACAGTCAGGCTGGTGGTGAAAGATGGTAAGCAAGCCCCAGGGCTTGTTCTGGTCAGCTTTAAACCTTCTGATTGCCAGGTTTTCCTAATTTCCCATTTCCAGGGCATCTCTAGTGTGACCTTGCCTGCTGAATATGATGTTCTGGGTTGCAAGATTCTCACATGCATTTGGAAATGGGCAGCCAGGCATTGTTTACAGGACGCCAAGTGAACCGTGCACTCGCAGCAAGTTTGATAAACACACATTTCCTCCTTTTATCAGTGAGATTGCAGAATGTGAAGTAGGAGTTTCCAGTTTTACTCATTCCTTTCAAACCTTTTCCTGTTTAAAAACTGAATCTCAGTAATTGGATGATGATACATCCTCAGATTTTGTTTTGCTTTTTTTGTTATTGTTGTTTCAAATTCTGATTCACTGACATTTCAGTGCCTACCTTGACCAGGTTTGACAGACTTTCAGATAAAAGCTTTCCATTTGTTCAGCTCTGAAAGGGCTCATCCTTATCAATGTAAAGTGAATGCTAATTAACAGTAATGGCTTCTAATCACTTTGCTTTTATACTCCTTTAGGAGCACTGCTATTATCCAATGTAGTTAAGTGAAATGCTTGTATATGAATCAACAATGCTGCATTTCTTCTCGAAGCTATTGCTCATAATCAAGCTTTGAATAAATTACGATAATAAAATTGGTTTTAATGTGCTGTATTGCACGGGGAGAAAGGAGCCTCAAATATATTTTTAAAGATCTTGAATATTTAGAGAGTTATCTGTTAACATTTTGGCATTCAGTATTGTAGTTAAATGGAAAAATACATTAAAATGTTTAAGTCAATTTTGTAAATGTTATCAAAACTTTTTTTCATCATGGTTTGAATTTTATTTAGTGACATGCATAGACTCAACAGCCTCAGTAACAGCCCCATTTAGATCCAAATGCACATCTGTAGGAATAAACTACATTTTTGAGTTAAAATGCAGTTTAATTTTGAATAGAACAAGCACGTATCTTAACTTGAGAACTTCACCTGTTTTAGCCTATTGTTGTAGTGTATATTTAGTAGGTTAATATTAATTTGTTTTATTAATACTTTTTACTTTTAGTTTTTTATGCAGGCCTGCAACCTTCCTGTCTGCCTGCAGTCATGTAGATTTTCAAAAGGAGTATAAAAGTTATGCTAGTGATAAAATAAGATGAAACTTTATTTTAGCAAAATTAGACTGTTATAAACAAGAACTAAACAGATTCCTAGACTTGTAGCATTTCCAGCAATTTAGAAGTAATTCTGATATAGAAACAGAATTAGGCTAAAGGCAAAATATATACTGATTTGAAATTGAGTGAACTTTTCTACTTACATTTCTCACACTTCTTATATTTATTACTCTTACTCTTCATTAATTTTATTATTATTAAATTTGTGCTGTCAGGATTTGCGATTTAAAAAAACACACAGAATTTTCATTTTCTGGGGCAGTTTTGTTTCATGTTGTACCTCTGTCTTTGCATGCTTAGAGACACAATTCCTCCAGAGTTACCAGCACAGTTCTTATGCATGTGGGTGTGAGTGAGTATCCACAGGCACTGTCTGTGGTTTTGGTTTGTTTGTTTTGTTCATTCATTCACATAGCTGTAGACAGATTCCTTGTAAATGTTTTGTTTGCTTGAGCATCTTATCTGTTAACAATTATTCTTTGATTTATTATGAAGTTATTGCCTAATTTAATTTCAATGTAGCCTTGCCTCTTTAAATATAAATTTGAGTCAATGTTTATAAAAGTCCTATGTTTTTTTGCTGTAGTACTGTAAAGCATGCTGCTTGTGGGTTTTCTCACCAGATTATTGAAAAAGTGCATTTAAATGGATGGTATTATCCATATCTTATTTCAGTTTCTTGTTTGGCATCTTCAAAATTTTTAAGTCTAGAAAAGAAAAATATAAAAATTGCATAGGTGAGGCGACTGGATGTTGTATATTATTCACACTTCCTGTTAGGCAGGGGTAATATATGTTTTAAAATTTATTAGTGCTTAATGAAATGTAGTTGGAGTTAGTTCTAATAAAATACAATCAAGGATGAGCTTTCATATAAATAAAACATTTGTCAGATTTGTCTTCATAGATATTTTTATCTCCAAAGCTTATTCTTTGTGTGAAAATTATTTTGCTTTCTTATTGAATCACTAAGTTATATAAGCCGACTTACTTAACATCCCTCCTCTGATATGAATGTCCTACCTACAGCAATTTTATGGTTACATTATTTTCAACTGGACACTTACTGTTTCTGATCACTGCATTTAAAGGTAATTCTTTTGGAAAGGCTGGGCTTTCATTTGGTTTACATTGCACCAACATTACCATTTTCAAACCAGAAATGATTGATTTGTAACTGTCATTATGAAAAGGAATAAAACAGAAATGCCCCTTTACACTGCAAAAGGACTGTACAGCGTGGAGATATTCTTTCTGGTGATAAATTCTGCCTGTGGAAGAATTGCCTAACAGTCATCACTCATTTTCATATTGATTATGAGTGGGATTCCAGTAAGAGGCTGCTGTTTGCAAAGGATAAGGCGGCGCTATGATTAGTTACCTTTTCCATGGAAAGTACTACAAAGGAATATGCCAAATGTGTGCACTGCAGTATTCCTATCAGCTTGGCAGTCTGTTACGTGAACTATTTTTTTCAGTCCATTTTCTTTCAGAAATACAGCTTCAGTCTTTTTGCCTTATTATTGTTTTAGCTTTAGTGCATTTGCATGCTCTCCTAACTCTGGATTCTTTTTTTAGTTAGATATTTATTTTTCTGACAGTCTTCTGTTCTTGGGCCCTGTCACCGTTGTAACTCTTGATAACTGATACAACAGTGCCCTCTGTAGTTTCTCCCTACATGCTTACTACCTACAGCTGGTTTTGAACATTCAGGTAAAGAACAGGATGTTTAGACTTATTTTTAACTCAAACAGAAGTCCTGTTTTTCTTAAGGAAACATTTTGATTTTTCTCGGACGATTTTGCATGCAAGAAAGGAAATAAAAGAGACTGTTCTGAGTAATCTTTTAGTTATATATGCCTTCTTGTCATTATCTAGTGAAAATCTGAAACTTTATCAGTCATTAAAACTGGATGGGATTTGCCGAGTTGCGTAGGCTCTTCCAAAGTTTTTGTTTGAAGTGGAGCTTCAAAATAAACTGATTTCAAACTTACTTCCTTCATGCTTGCTGCTTCTAAACAGGATCTGCCAGGGACTAAAGGCATGCTCACCAGCAGAACGCCTTAACTTTATGAATAATGTTGTTTTAATTCATGCAGTGACTGAAGTAATTTTTGTTCATTAGCTTTAATTTGTCTCCAAAACTCATTTACAATTTAGATTACTCTTTTAGCTCATTATAGCTTAATATGCAAATAACTGTTTATTCTGTGTTTTCTGCCTAACTTGTTAGATGGGTTCAGTATTGGACACTTCTGTTCCCTGCATTCACACACATGCACGTTCACACTCATAGGCTGCCATTAAAATATTATAAACTGCAATAAAAAAAGCACGACCTTTTTTAAAAGAAATGCTTTAACTACAATTAGTTTCTTCTATAACAGCATCATAAAAGTCATGCTATGAAAAATCAAATGGCTTTATTTTATGGTGGGGAGTGTTAATGTATGTGTAGAACACACTCTTAATGCACTTCCATGAAATGAAAATCATAAGTCATTGCAGTAAATTATCGTTAATGATGTAACCATTGATGGCTATTCAAAACATTCCTGTATCTCTAATGATTTGTGTAAAACACATGACTGCCCACATGTCTGAGTTCGCTTGGAATAGTGGATAAGATAAACGCACCAGCTTTCTACTTCTGAAGACCATTTTTTCCTGTGTAAAAAAAGTTAAGAATTTTGGTGGAGTAAATAGTATACCACAAACCATTCCTTGCCATATTTGAGATCTGGTACTAAATTATGATGAAGACTAAATTCAAATGTTGAGATGCTTCAGGAATGTGGTGTGTAGAAGCTTTGATTTTTGTCTGCGTGTTCCATGGTTAATCTCTCACCTCCAGATATATGACATCTTTATTTTTTTTACCATGAGATTCTATATACTCAAAGATTTCTGGAGGAAGCAACTGTTACGGAGTAATATACACTGACTAATCCAGAAAATACCCCAAATTTACTATCAATTAACATAAAATGATTATAGAAGTTAAGAAGGTGACACGTTTCTTCAGTAAATCAAATATTCATCTGTCAGTAGTGTTAAATGTGGTCAGACTGATTTTACTTCATGCTAAATTTAAATGAAACCCTGAGTCAAGCTTAATTCTTTTACTGATTTCATAATTGTTGCCAATATTAATCACTAGGAGGATTTTTTTGTGCTTTGTTAATGGACTTCTTCATCCATGTGGTCTTTTTTAATGTTAAAACAAGTGTTTTTATTTTCTTTTCTACATTATGATCAAACCATGGATTTTTATGGATTCTGAAAAGTTTAAAGTTTAAAAAGTCCGTTAAGTTTAATTCATGAAGAAAGGGCAGAAACTGAATATTAGAAGAAAGAGGGAATAGAAATTTCTACTTTAAACTAAATAGCCGCTTTTGATAAGATTTTAATCTTTTCAGTGGAACTTAATCACATTTCACTCTTTTTGGACAAATTGTTATTTAGATCAGTGGGTATCTGACTTAGAAAATGAAATCTTAATTAACATAATATTTTAATGAAAAAAAAACAGGTGATTTGTTATAAGTGTGATCTGGTTGGCAATAAGAGAAGCATATCATTTTAAACAGTGGTCTTTGAGACAGATAAGGTGCTGTCTATTTGGAAAAATTAATAAGGTGTATTTTCTTGCAATGAAGCCAGCAAATTAAGATTCAACAGAACTAAAATTGTGATAAATGTAGATTAAATTATTGGAGATGCTGAATTACATCTTTTCTGTCTCCTGAGAGCTGGCATAATTTACCGAGACCAGGTAAAAAACAAAGCAGCCACTGCAGCTTTTAGGAAATGTCCTGTTTAGTCAACAAACTTTCTCTTTTTAGTTAAAATATGATTTTGTGATTTTAACCTGTCCTACAGTCATTACCTTCACCCAAAATATCACACATCTTATTGTCTAGTTGGATTATATGATCCTTGTCTGAAATACTAGTGAAGGATAATACATGCTTAAATATATAATAAATATAAATATAGATAAATATCTTACTGAAAATACTTGTTTATCAAAAATTAAATAAGAAATTGCATAAGAAGGAGCAGTTAATAACTTTCAAATGTACTTTCATCTGAGCTGATGAAAGGTAGTTAAGGGTGTTACGGAAAGTCATCTTAATTTTAATGTCCAGAATTTCTTTGACTCTGAAATAACAAAAACGTGGAGATTGAAGGAAGTAAGTATCTACTGCTATTTACTTGGTTAACTGCTGCCTATGCTATAATACTAGTTATTAGAAGAAAAATAAATATTGCATTCTAAAATGTAACATTTTTTTTTTACATTCAAAAAGAAATACTGACTTTTCTCACTGAAGACATTTATAAAAATGTTTCTTTATGACCCCAGGGGGGTCTTTATGGTTAAATTTAAGTTTTAAGACCTTTTTAAAGGATGTTCTTATTGAGTCATTTCATCTTTTACTTCCAAGAGATTCTTTCTTTCTGTGGAACTTGAGCGCATGAGACAGAATTCTTGATGGCAAAAAAAAAAACATTCCATGTATTTAAAGAAAAAACCTAACACTTGGGTTTTACTTGGTTACTTGATAACCTGTCTGCTTTTATAACTATAACAAGTATAGATCATATCCTCAAAATTATTGTGAAGGATCAGTAGATACTGAGGAGTTAGGGACTAATAACAAATAAATGCTCTTCCTTTGAAGTATTTTCTTATTGACCTGTTTGTTCTCCTTCCCTTAGGCATCTTGTTTAGATATCTTCTCTGCTAGTCACAGACCCTTAATTTTTAAGGGTTTTTTTTTCTTCTGCTGTTCTGCTTACACAATGACTTGATAAATTGTACTGCATACTATATTTGATGCTTTATTTATTTATTTATTTTTTTTAAATGTACTTTTTGGTATCTGAAACAGCGCAGCTTATCACAGAATATGTCATCCAAGTAGGTGCCTCAGGATACCTGGCACAGCTTTGTCATCTTGGCTTTTTTCAGCTTTTGTGTTCCCTGTGCAATGTACCAGCACAGAGAAAGGATTAATATATATAGGTATATATTTTGTAGAACTTGAGTCTAGCCCGTCTGTGATTTTACAGAGCTACATAACCATGGGGTTACAATTGCTTGTCTTAATTTATCAGTCTTTCCCATTCATGTTGTCATGTTTAATTCAGCTACAGATTGTTTTATGAAGTCCAGTAATTCTTTTTTCTTTCACATTTTGTAATGTTCTTTAGACATCTACAGATTTCCAGTAGTTTTGATGGTTTTATACTACAATAACCCTTTTTGCCACCTTTAGGATTAGCCTCGTCCTTTGGAGACCAGTGCTGTGTTCTTAGGGAAAATGTGTCAGTCATTATTTATTACCCACTTGTCATTGTGACTTATTCATTGCTTACATCACCATTCTCAAAAGTATTGCTTTACAGAAAAGGTGAAGGAAAGATCAATAAATGCTTTCAAAGCAAGATTTACCTTGAGACTTTGATCTTCTTTTTAATATGAAATCTGTGCTATTAGTTATGAGATGGTTTTAATATTTTGACATTAAGTACCCTGTTTCTCAAAATGGAAATATGCTATTATATTAACTAACTTTTGTGGACCAGCATGACTTTGGCAGTTAAGTTATACAATGTGTGATTTTCCTGTTTTCAATACTTAATGTGTTTTCCTGAATGCTTATCTCCTGAGCTGAAAATACAATTTCATTCCCTAAGACAAAGTATCATTTATATAGTAAACGTTTGAAAACAACTCTTTGGATTTTAGTGATACTGTCATGTGTAACTGCACAAAGAGAGGAGGGCTCTTTTTGAAATCTTCATCAATTGGGAAAAGAAAAAAAAATCTTCTCCCCATGCCTATTTGAATTGCTTTGATAGCTTGACAACCCATGCTCTATTTACAGAGCATCCAGTTCCACGTGATGTGGTGACTATTGACACCTTTTGAAAGGTGGTTGCTCTAGGGAGCTATGTGAGTAGATAGTATTAAATTTGCAAAGTCAGACAGCTGAGAATTTTAAAATGGCAAATGCATAGTTTCATGCTCTCCTTTTGTATTGTATTCTTGAAAAATGGTGGAAAAACAGGCTGCATCACAAAATTCACCTGAAGAAAGCCAAACAAAAAGTTACATAGGCATCTAATGTTTCATAATATTTTCTTTGTTGTTTCTGAAATGTTTTGGTTTTTATTTTGCCACTGTTTTTGAAGGGAAGATTAAAAGATCTAACCTGTGCACACACACACACACACACACACTTTGGACCCAGTACATGAGAAAGCTGGGAATCTAGAGTTTCCTTTGCAGTAGAAACTTCTACAACAGGAAATGAGGGGCTTATGGGCTAGATTTTTGTGTAGAGGCAACCAGGTAAACACAATCAGGTGTTGCCAGTTAGGAGGAGGAAGGCCTGAGCTCCTGTTAAGCCCACCTGTGCCCAATTAGGGCTGGCCCCAACTGCGCATGAGCAGAATTGGGGGAATCAATAAAAGGTGGGCTTCCAGAGGTGAGCTGGGTTTACTCCTGAGCAGCCTGAGGAAGAGGACAGTTGACTCTAGAGCATTAGCACCGAGATAGACTAACTGATTCTAAGGGCAACTTTTGGAGTGCTGTCCTTGCACCTTGGCAAGAACACCTACCACTCAAAACACTGTGGTCCAGGAAAGGATTGTCTGCAGCATCTGGTGGTGAATGCAGGCAGTGTGCCCAGGAAGTAACATGGAGCAGAAGATCGGCTCTTTCTTTAATGCCATCCTGGAGCTCGTCCGTACCAAGCTCAAGGAAGGTGTCTACATCATGATCTGCCTGGCTGTGCTGATGGGTCTGCCCCTTGTTGTCCTCGTTGCACTGAGAAAAAAGATGGGACCATCACCAAACACCCCCGTAAGTAAAAGGGTCCCAGAGGAGCTGGCGACGTGGGCAAAGGAGCAAAAACTCCCCTCCTTCCCAGCCTCATGGGAGCTCTGGCAAGAGGTCAGAGACTAGTTGGTGGGCCTCCGCAGCCAGGAAAAAAGTAAGAATGCAACCGGCTTAGACGGCATATGGGGGGGGATAATCAATGACCTAAAAGAAGTAAAAGCCGAAGCGAAGGCTGCTGCTACCATCATTGCAGCGCTTTCGCCAGAAGCCCATGACACGGCACCCCCGCCAGAAGCAAGGCCCACTGTTGTTCCCACAGCACCTCCACTACCTACTCCTCCTCCCGAGGATGGTAAGCTTAGGAAGACATTCTTAGGTTTAAGGGACAAAGGCCTTGCTATCAAGGGCACGATGGGGAAAGCACACCATTCAGTAGCTGAGTTCCTGTCAGACATTGGGCCTGAGGAAGAGGACAGTTGACTCCAGAGCGTTAGCACCAAGATAGACTAACAGATTCTAAGGGCAACTTTCGGAGTGCTGTCCTTGCACCTTGGCAAGAACACCTACTGGACCTCAAAACACCGTGGTCCAGGAAAGGATTATCAGCAACATTTTTGTGGTTATGAGCTGATTGGAGGATTCAGTTTGTTTGTTCAGTAGCTGCCCATGATTTGGTAGGTATTCATAGTGCTTTGCTATTATCAGCTGCTCCCAGTATGGTTATATCTGTGTCATTCCAGCCTCAGAATATTCATGTTCTTAGTAATTATTTTTCCAGGCTGTCAGAATTCTGGCTGCTGCAGTATTCATGAGAAATACAACCAAAAGAGAGTTTTCCATGTTATAGAATATGCACATAGTGTGTTGTAGACCAGGATCTACTCTGTCCATGGCTATAACTGCAATAGAAATGCAAAAATAATGGACTTAAGTAATTTCAGAGATGTGTGTAGCCTTTTCTACTGTTAAAGTGTGCATTAGGCAGTGCTGTAGATTGTATCATGTACAGTATGTTTGCAGACTGTTATAGTAGCCTGCTCTATTATCTGTTTTTTTGTTAACTTACTTCAAACTCAAGGTTGAATCCAAATTTGAAAAAATATAAAAAGTCTTCCAGGTATTTGACTTTATATATTTTGATCAAAGCAATTTATCATGTTAAAAAATAATAATCCTTAAATCTATAAGAAATTCAGATGCAGAAGGGTCTTTACTTCCATGCTTGTCTTCAGTCAGTGGTCTGGCATGTGGGTTTGTAGCAAGTGCTCTTCATTTCTGGGAAGCCTACCATATTTTTTTTCCCTTTACCATTTAGCAGTCTGAACATGTGTTTTTCTTCTCCCCCTCTTTCCCATTCTCTCATTCAGCTAACTTGCAGTTTTCTGATAAGGTGGCAGTCAAGTTTTCAGTTTTTATACATACATTATGCCTTTGGTTGCATGTTTTTGAGAAGTATATTTAGAAACTTCCATTGAAGAACTGAGACCTTCCTGTATAGAAATATTTCTCGATGTTGATCATTAGGTGTTAAGTTTGGTTCCTTTTGAGTGGGAAGTATTAGCATTTAGTCTCCCTGTTGAACTGAAACCCCACAAAATCCATATGGATTTAGTTTTCTTCCCAAGCCTCCTTTTTCTTTTTTTTTTTTCTTCCTGGTTCACAAAATGTTCTGTCCATACTGAATTAGAATAAAAGCTTCCACTTCCTTAATTGTGCAATCTTCTATTAGCTCTAATTCTTAAATTCTTGTTTCAGCTAAAATGTAGAACTCCTACTTCTTTTTGGTCATTTGTTGGTACATTGCAGTATCACAGAATCACAGAAAGTTAGGGGTTGGAAGAGACCCTGAAAGATCATCCAGTCTGAGCATGCAGCAGTTGGCATGTTTGACAGAACGTTACATTTTTGTCAGTATATACATTTAAAATATATGAAACACATTCAACCTAATTTAATTGTATCCTGTTAACAATTCCTGACTGAGACCATGCTTCCAAGTCTCATGTTATTTTAGTACTTCAAACGAAAATAGGTTTAGGATCCTTGATCTCTTCCTTCCAAGCATACAGTCACAATGTGATAATATAATATGCAGTGTGAACAGGTGACACTGCTACGAAACATTGAGACCATGAAAACTTTTAAGTTTAAAAGCCAACACTTCTCAATAAAACAGTAGTAATTTATGTTGAAAGTCTGATATATAAATATTTCCTTTCTGTTAAATGAGACAAAACGTATTTGTGGGAAGGCCACACTTACTTTCTTTTTTGTAATGTGTAAGAAAGCCCATCAGCAGGCAGCCCATTGTGCAAATGTCTGCTCTGAGTACTGGAAGGGGACTGAAACCTTAATTAACGTGAATGACCTTGAACTTCCACCATTATAAACATTTCTAATGTCCTTGTCCCTATCTGGCTGATTTTTTTTGTTGTTTTTTAAATGTCTTTTTGTGTCACACAGTCAGTTTGTGTTGGATGAGACTCAGACTGTTCCTTGGCTGTTGGATTCTTTGGTGAACAAAATACTTCTGTTCTTAATAAAAAGCTGTTTTCCTTTTCCTCTTATCTTGTTACTACAGTCCACAATCACTTGTGCCAAGGGTTGTGATAAGTACATATTTACAATTTTAGATGTCACAGTCCTCTGAAACTTCAATTTCTGCATAGAAAAAAATTAACATTTGTAGCACCTTATTTAGAGAGGAGATGTATGACTGAGAACCCACAGTATAAAATTAATACATGTACCTTTCAGCAGTAAAGCATTCAGTAGATACTTTTTGGTTTGGGCAACAAGATCAGACTCTTCTTAGCATTGTTCTTAATCTTGGAGAAAACTAGAACAAACTGCCTGCAGTTGAGGAGTGAATGAGGAGGGATGGTAAAAGACTTGCATTTTTCCCTGTGATGCAGTTTTCTGGCAGTGCCAGAAAACTTAAAAGATCAGTTTGCTCTTATACACATTTTTAAAGATACGGAACCTGGATGGTACAAGGAAAATGCTGTTGGCTTTAAGCAGAGAAGGTACCAAAGGGATCTTTGATGCTGTACATAAGTGATTTTCTCTTTCTTGCTATCTGTTTCGTATTAAAGCAGCACATACAGTAGTACTTCAGCAAAATATTGTTTGGATTGTATTCTTAAGACTAAGCTAATGTGTTTTTTTTTTCATTAAATCTTACTCAAGAAAAAGGGAGAAAAGATAAGCTATACACTTGATCACTGCTTCTCTGTTTATCTGTCATATTGGCTTATCTAACATATTTTTGCATTTGCTTTTTTTTTAATGTTTACTCATGGCTAGGATAGATTATAGGAATGATAGAACTGAGGGAAATGCTGGAGGGGTTTTTTTGTTTGTTTTTATTATTTTAAAAAAGCATATATTGACAGGGGATTGGGAAGAAGAGAAGAGGTGCACCTCAATCTTTCCTCCCTTCTTGCTCAGCAACTTGGCCCTACATCACCTCTTCTTTGCCTTTTGAATAGGTTCAGGATCAATTCAATTGACAGTTTGTTCTCTGGCAGGGCTTCTGTTTTTTCTTTGCAATATTTCTGGCCTGTACCTCTTAATGATACTATTATTTTACATTCTTTTATATGTTTTTTATCTCAAATTCCTATTCCTCTCTTTACTTTGTTTCTCTATTGCTAAACATTTGCCGACATTTAGTCTTGGTATCATGCCAACAAGCTGTATTTTTTTCTTATTCTCTGAAACATTGTCAACCTGCCAACCTGTCTCTCCCATTCACCATGCCTTCATTTTCATGTATCCTTTCTGTTACTCTCATGATGACTAAACATCACTTCTAGACAGTTGGAAGAAATAGAAATTTTCTTCTCCCTGATGTTCAGATGTGTTTTCTTTCTGGTTTTAATGGGCCACAGGGGTTGCCACTCTAAACCAAAAGAGGGTTATGTGGAATAAATTTTTTACTATGAGGGTGATGAAACACTGTTACAGGTTGCCCAGAGTGGTGGTCCAAGCCCCACATCCTGGGGCTATCTTAGAATTTTCCTAAGCATCTATTTAATTTTTCTAATAACTGCTTGCAAAAAATCTTTAGGCAGAATAGCTAGAAGAATATATGGATAAGAATCCTTTTTAATGGAAAATGGAATTCTGTTAATCATGTTTTATCTGCAGAGCTTTGATTTTTAGTGAAACTGACCGTGATAGTGAATGCGAAATCAGCTCAAGTTTTTTATTTTTGAAACATTTACAAAGCGTCTTGTCAAGTGGGGTTCTGCTTGGGTGGGGAGGCAGGGGTGCTTGTCATAGTGCTCCTGTAAACATTCACGTTACCAGTCTTGCTAAGCTTCTCTTCTTCTGCCAGTGAAAATATGGAAATTTTCAGCTTGAAAATGGTGAATAGGTTTGCCTATGTTGGAGTGTGGCTGCTTTCAGATTTGTCTCTGGATTAGCATAATACAGCCTTGTATTTCTAGAATTAAGTACTAGAAAATATCAAGACTTCTTAACATAAGAACTCTCTTTTCTTGTGTAACTTTTAAAGATCCCAGTGTTGCTAAATCAAAGTTGGTAAACTGACTGAAAGATGAAGGCTAAGAATAAAAAAATGCAGCTGTGAATGAATGTATTATGAAAGAATCATGACAAATTGCTAATACAGGCAGATAAACTAAGCATTGTGCCATTGGTACTGTGGTATATGGTATCATTCTGCAAAGAAGGGGGGGAGAGGAGAGTGACTGTTTACATTCTGCTTTTTTACGTTTATCTGACAAAGAACAGTAGACATTAGCTCTAATGATGAAGTAATCTGTTTTGTAACAATAATTAGCATAGCACTGATTTCACAAATTCTTTTCAAGTGTTTACATACCACTGCTTATTCAGTTTGGTTGGTGTTTACTGGTAATCAACACACTCTTCCATTAGAGACACAGATCTGGTAGTCATTGGAATTGACGATGTCTTCCAAAATTCATCCCATAATTCCCATGCAGAAAGGCTAGCACGTGATTGTTTAGCACATTTGAAGACTTCTATTTTTTTATTATATTATGGTAATACTGTTTTCAATAAAAGTGTCCAATATCCAAGTAACTTGAGCACTATTCCTGCTGTTTTATTGTATTGTAATATAAACATAAATGCAGTGTTAAAAGCTATAGCAATGGTGTCAGACTCCTTAAGGACTTGAGAAAACTGTCATAAACTTCTAAAATAACTGATAATCATTTGTGGGTCAAAAAGAGCAACACGCTGTATTGCTTAGCTTTCTGCTTTCTTTTTCTCAAGGTTTGTCTGAGATTTAATTTTATGTGAAGTACACAAAACACTGTCAGTGAAACATTATCACTTTGTAAAAGCTGTTTAGAATATGGTCTGGCACAAAATGTGCAGAAAATTTAAAAAGAATACTCCCAACTTTTTGCTTAGAGCTGAGTTGTAGATGTTATTTGAAATTCGTGGAACTAGTATATGTGAATGTGACTTCATCTTAATATCGGCAAAAGAAGCTTAGAGCTACAAAATTATGTTTTAAAATTTAAAATTATATACATAAATATTGAAATAGAAAAAAGGTATACATAGACTTTCATATATGTGGTTTTGTATGTGAATTTGTATATGTATGTGTGTGTATATAGATGTAATTCTTTACAATTCTGAGGGCTTTTTTTACCGTATTAATTTCACAAGATTTCCAATTAGATGTATATTTTGGGTTTTCTTCTGGGACTAGATGGAATGCCTTTCCATTACACTGCTAAAAGAATAATCCACTTTAACACAATATTCCTCCCTAAAGGGATAGTCTTTTCTAGATATTATTTTTCACAGAATGGTATTAACGTTCATGATGTAGTAGTTTTATCTTGATTCAAAAGATGTGTTGTTCTGGTGCTAAAAAATGGAGTGTCTTTTGTACCCTGCTGCTAAGAAATACCTCAAAATGAAGAAAACTGGAAAGTTTCCCAAACCCAAGACTATCTGCATGTCCTTTGTTGAAGAGAAGCTATTAGTAAAATCTGGAGTACAAAATTTAGAGGGAATAAAAATGCTTGCCACATTTATAAAGAAAAAAAGAAAGTATCCCAAATGGAGTAAACTTGAAATAAATAATCCTTTAAATTTGAATGTAGAAACTCCCTGGTATACAAAGTTTTCTTTCAGAAAGATGTACTGAAGAAAGTGTACGTATTTAGTGTTTCTAGTGATGTGATTCCTTGGCATTTAAAAAGAGACAGTTTATTCAAAGTGCATCAATAATATAGAATTAGGTAGCTGCTAATGCTATCAGAATGCTATAGCTTTTCAGCTTATTAAAGTTTAAAGATCATAAGAGATCAAATTAAGTTATGTTGCAGTTTTGAAGGTTGGGAGAAGAGTGAAATAATATACAGGGTTTTTTTCCCAGTTAGTTGTATGGGGTCCTGCAGTGCAGAATATAGAAACTGGTAAGAAAGGGCATGGTGGGACTCTGGTCAGACCTTTGTGCTGTGCCCCTGAGTACCTTGTCATTCAGCTGGCACATCAGTTCAACAAGAGGTTTGTGCTTCACCCTTAAGCTGTTACACTTGGCCCTTAGGATTTGAAATAGAAGAAGAATCTTAGAAACAAAGAGAAAAGTGTTTTTCTTAAGTCAGCTTGGGAAACAAGAAGGTCCTTTTCCGTATGTGATGTATTGTGTGTTGGAGAGCAATACTTTCACAGCTTTTTTCAAAGGTTAATTAATTACATTGTACCCAATAATTTTTTACTAAATAGTTTTGGTTTTTTTTCAGAGTTGCAATTAGTTAAAACTTTTAATGAGTAATTTTAGTGCGTAGTCTTATATTCAGATTTCAAATTTTCCCTGCCTTGGTGCCTTATTACTACTAACACTGTTTTTCTTCCTCTAAGCATATAAAACAAAAAGGGTTTCCTGCAAACTTTATTGCACTTATTTGCAGTTCATATCATGCATAATAATAATAAAAAAAAATCAATGTTTTTAAGTAAAATATTGTTGTGGTAAATGAAAGATAAGCTTAAACAGCTTTTGTTTTTTTCATTTTAGATCATTACATATTGACTTTGTGTGTGTTCAGAGCTTTTCCTTATAGACACATTTCATATGACTGTATACCAAAGCTGAAATGAAGTTATTATTAGATTTTCCATCTGTGAGAGCAAATTGTGTATTTTAGCATTACTACTGTATTTCTTATTGCAAGGTGTGAAGTTACGGCTTAGCAGTTGGAACTGGTCAGCTTTTGGGGGTTTTTTTCTTTTCATTGTTTTGTTTGTCTGTTTCTTTTTACTCAGAAAAGCTTCAGTGTGGAATACAGGCAGCACCTGATGCAACTGTATTTAGAAGTGCCTGCGTAATACAGAATCCTAGTACAGCTTCTTAATAGAGTCACATTTGCACCTTCTTTTCCTGGGCCATCCCTTTTGTGTTCATGGCAAGGTTTTAATTTTTGCAGCTGGAAAATGAGTTGTTAATGATTGGACAGAAGTGGATGATAATTTTGAATTGCACATCAGAATTTTGCTTTTGCAAAGGGTCCACTTATTTTATTTTTTTTTTGTCTGAGACTTACCAGAGATTTAATTTTTCGTTCTAAGTTGGGTGGCATGCAATGGCTGTACTTTTATCATAGTTATAGAATGATCTGACTGCAATCTGATACTGTTCTGTTTGGTATTTCATTCCTTGAATGAAAGACAACTGCCATATAGCTTAACATCTATCTCCCTTGAATTGAATTAGTTTTTTTGATAGGCTTAGGCAAAAACACAGATGATCTGTTCTGAGGCATTAGAGATTCTTTAGTGCTAAGTGAACACCATCTCTGATTTATAAACCCTTTTTTCAGTGCTGCTGTTGGAGTCTTACATCCTGACCCTATTGTATGTGATATGTGTGACAGGGAATGGCAACGTTCCCCATTCCAAAGCTTCAACAGAAAAACTCACGCTGGATTGAATTGTTCTGCATTCCAGTCCATTGTACTTCTTAAACTACATTTGTAGTCTTCTAGTAAAATGATTGCATTCTTCTGTGTGAGCTCTATCTTGTATGCAGGCCTAAAGAAGTGCTTCTCTGCTGCTTAGGATTTTTCAGACTGCTTGGTCTACCTCTGTTTTATTAGAAAAAATTGTTGCTATCAACAGATTGCTTTGATCTAGAACATCCAGGCAGGGTTGTATTCCCAGAATACTTGTTAGTTACAATGATACACAAGTGATTTAGAAATTAAAAGCTAATGTTCTGGAAAGGAAATGAGGATCTGTCAGTGGGAAATAACCCAATGTCTTGTAATTAAAATGAGTGGCTTATTTTATGGATTGCATAAACTCTATTATAGGAGGAGACAGGGCTTGGAATAAGTAAACTGCTGCCATGTTGCAGAAACATTACCAACTGTGAAATACTACATATTCTATGTTTTGGAAAGAAAAAGGTAAAATTAATGCAAACTTAATTCTGTGCTCTCCTCAAACACAGCAGAATGAGTAACGGTAACTTAGAGTAAAATTCTTGCAGGCATTAACAGTTCAAATAAATTGTCCATAAGCACTTCTAAGAAAATGCTGAAAACTGAATTGAAAGTATAGTCACTGCTAAACCAAATAGCAGGTTTGTCACCATCCTTAGTACTGTTTGTTTTGTGAAAGTGCTGAAGTGCTAGCCTTCTTGTAAACTGGATACTGAATTTATTAATTTATCTGCTATGTGTTCTTTTTTTCACTGACACTGTTCATTTTTTTCCATGTCCTGTGTGCATTTTTACCAACCTAAAAGAGGTACTTAAAGATGTACTGAGTAGAGCTCACTGTATCTGCTAAGTGTTTTTATATACTTTAGAACTTTTATTATTTATTTTATTTTATTTTTAATTATGTGTCTATTTGAATTACCTTAAGATGGTTGCAAGGGAAGCTTATCAGCTTTGGGGTTGGCATTGATTTTGACAACATTATGCTGGGATTACTGCTGCTAGCTGTGAGTGCTGCTTGGATGTTCTGTCTGTACCATAGCTGTGCTGTGCTTGCTGTGTGCTACAGTACTCTATGAGAAAAAGGTGAGAAATTGTCCCTTCTAGTTAAATCCCAAACACCTCGCAAGGGTATCAGAAGATGAGGCATCAACTGAAAACAGTGAATACAGGCAGTTGAACTAAGACAGGAGATTGTCTCACCAGAGCTGTTGGTAGATACTACATGATCCCTTAAGAAGTAGATGCCTTCATGAGACACTCAGAGACATGATAAAATGGACAGCATTAAAGTTAACTCGTGTAGTTCTGTAGATACCTAGTCACTGGGTCAAAGCAGACTGGGAGTTCTGCATACAAGTTTTACATAGAGGAGTAAACCAGATGATAAGCCCCACAGAAAACTTCTCATGGCTGTTTGTCTTCATCATTGATGGAATAAGTTTGTTCCAAAGAATGAATGATGTTAATTTGAAGAGCTTTGCAAAAAATATATGAGCATTATTACTATGGGCAAATAGTAGTGGATGCTGTCTGCTAATGGAGGGTGCCAGTAAAAGATAGATGAGAGAGAAAGCAATTTGAACTTTGAAAGTACTAGAGTTCAGTATGACAGTGCATGTGTATCTGTGTCAGTGTGTATAGACACATATTAAACAGATTTCATAAATGTGTAGTTTTGAAAGATGTTCACAGCTGTAGTGCATGGAAGAATATCTAAGTGTAAACATTCCTACTTGTCATACTTGCTAGCGATAAAAAAATCAACTTATTTCATCTGAAATTCTTACAGGATTTAAAATGTCTTAATTAGGCAACTACTTTACTTTTATGTTGCATTAAGACATATAAAAGTTAAATTTAGAAAAACAACATCTTTTTTAATTTATTTGCTCCCAGGAGGCTATATTCTTTACAAGGAAAGATAAGTCAGGAAAAGAAGATCTGTTTATAATAGGTGAAATACCCTATTTTCATGGAAGACGTTTTTTTTCCATGGTTGAGTCTTGCCCTGTTGCATGTGGTATGAGGACAACAAATGGAAAACTTGAAATCCTGTCCTGTCTTGCCTAAGGGTTTACTTGGGCAGAAAGAACTGTTTGCTCGCAGAAATGGTAGCATGAATGAAGTTGCTTATGTGCCTCAGTATTTTTCAGCATGTGTTCTGAAATATTTTATTAAATCATATTTCTTTGACAACAGTCATACAGCAATAAATTATGTTAGGCAATTAATTCTTATATGGCATTTTCCTAGTATATCTGCTCCTAGCAAAATTCTATTAATTAATTATCCAAACCTCAAATCCTGCATACCTCAGGTAACCAGAGAACGCTGAACAGTCTGTTCAGAGGATGTTCTGTAGATCCTGTACTAGATATGTCTTGTTGGTCTTCATTGTGGAGGGTCAGATTGTCATTAGTGGCTAGAAGCTGTTCCACATGGAGGCTATGTGATTG
>JAAWXA010000009.1:10006336-10063836 GCA_038090715.1 Florisuga fusca
AGTTGCTGATAATTTTTTATCTGATTAACTGACACATTTAGTTGAAATCAGACACAGCCCTTAGGCTGGGCATGGATTTAATTTAAAAAGTATCAAAGGTTTGCACTGTGTGCTGTTTAATCATCATGTTTATCAGCCAAAGAAAAATTACCGGAAGGACCATAGGGAGAGGGTTATCTTAAGGAGCATTAACTTGGGAAATTGATAATAACTCTGAGGTAATTTACAGCTAACTTTTACATTCATCAATATAACATTTCCCACTAATAATTACATTGCATGTAATATACTAATTAAATTGAAAACATTAGCACTGATCTTCTTTTTGCTGGACTCTGAGAGGGTCAGGTAAAGACATTAAAATGTGAAATTAAAGAAAGCCTCTGTATTAATACTACTTCAGTGACTACATTACTTACAAGTAGAATACTTCTTCCAGCATTATATGCCACGATGCATATGTAGACATTTTCTGAAATTATCATTACTATACTTAATTGAATTGCAGTCACTCAAATAAAAGAAAAAGAAAAAATGAAATCATAGTGTGCTAATATAAATTGGTATCACATTGCTGTTTATATTTCACTTCAGCTGTGAACCAGTAGGCTGGTGTTGTACACAGGTATTACAGAGCCATCTTAACAACACCAAAGCAGCAAGTGTATTCATGGCACTGATATATTGGGGCTTGGCAAAACTGTTTCATTTTTTATACTTTTTCTGATAGAAAATACAGCTAAAAAAATCTTTGTTATCTGAGACCAGTGATTTTGAATTCTGTTATTCATTAAACTGTTTAAATATCTACCTATATAACTTTCAAACTATGAAGCTTTATACATAAATTGTACATTTTAGTACAGTTCCAGTTGCAAAGATCAATTTGCTGTTCTAACACAATTGTTCACTAAGATTATTCTTCATGATGCTATGAACAGAAATGAAAGCTTATCACAGGACATGTAATAATGATGTAATGTCACAGTTGAAACAGTTAATAATTCTTGTATACATGGAAAAGCTATATATTGATGCTTAAATTGTGTTGCTTAGATGCTTTTGAAAATTCTATCTTTAAACTGGCCTTCTAAAATTAGTAATTTGGATCATTTTGAAGGAGAAAAGAAAGGTTGTATGGAAAATAAAGAGGTTTGCATTTATATAGATGTATGTTTAGCATCTATTTGCATATATACATTGCAGATTTGTGACTGTGGTATACTAAGTCCTTTCTGTATTACCCAAATATTTCAGAGAAGCAATTTAATTTTACCTTAGCTTATTGCACTAGCAATGTATTAGTAAAATTTTGCATAGTTTAAAGATTCTTAATCTTTACAGTACAAAAAAACAAGAAAAAAGAAAAGAAACAACAAAAAAACAAGAAAAAAGACATTCTTCCACATTAATGTTCCTTTAAAATTTTTCTGTTTTGTTACTTTTTACATGATACAGCACCCATCATCTGTGTTCCAGATTTTTTCCCAATTTTGAAACTTCCTTGGCTTTTGAATTCAGTGCAGATCCCTTAGGTTTAAACTGCAGATGTCAGCCTGCTCTACCCATGCTGAGAGTGCAGTTTTGTGAGCAGGTTTTTTATGGTATCAAACCTGATTGGATTCCCCATTAAAATGTGTAGTACTTGAGGCCTGGCACCATTGATTCTGGGATTGATTCTCTGCTAACCACAATCACCTCCAAAAGAAACAAAACCCTGTCTATTTCCAAGATGCCCAATAATTCTTTCAAACCCCAAAACAGTGAATCCAGTGAAGGATACTACTTTTCAGGTAGTACTCTTTGGGTACTTCAGGTGCTGAGCTGAATACACTGTGTGGCAAGGCTTTATATAAACATCTCTGGTGGAATATTGGATGAGAGCTTTCTTCAAGTGTTAAGAAAACATACGCTGAGTATAATTTCCTAAATATCAATATCTATACAGCCACTGTGGCTGAACACTTTTAAATTTGTATGACTTATTTTTGAAAGAAATAGTCCAAATGAGTCAATATTTCAAACAAACCTGTTAGTGAAAACCAATAATTAAAAAATGTATTGCATAATAGAATTGTTGGCAGAACAGTTTTATGCTGGAAAAATTTGTAAGCTGTTCAAAATCACACAAAGAATGCAAATTCATAATAACTCAAAGTTGTATTACATTTGTTTTCCTTCACAGCATAGTGATAAAGTAGACATGCATAAAAGTGAGATAACAGCTTAAATAGTGCCAGTGTTAGGAATCTGTGCTTAGTCAGTGAGCTACAAGCTCTTCTGCTTTTAAAAGTTACCATTTCTGCTAATACTCAATAAAAACTTAAAAATACTTTTACACACGTTTTTTAAGTTAATACTTCTGATGTCACGTTCTCTAACAGAAGTAGTTTCAAAGTGTGGTTGCCTCTGTTTGTTATATCTGAGACCCTAAGACCTCAGAGTTCTGTTACATGGTAGTGACTATCATTTGCCAAAGGGTAAAATTCAAAGCTGTAAGATAGGAAAGCCAGGGCCACTTCAGACATTCTTTATGTTGCTAAGTTCTGTTTCCAGTTAATAGTCTATCTTTAAAAATATTGTTTTGAAAATGCAGTTGTTTTTAATTATTTATTACTAGCAGAACATTTTTTTTCTTTTAAGAACATCTATTAATCAAAAACTGTTCATCTTGTTCTTATAAAGACTTTAGAAAAACCATTTAAACCTGTCCTTTCTATACTTTCATGTGACTAGGACATCAAATTGATTATTTTCTACTAGTTGTTTCTGAAATACCTTACTATTAGAATCATTTGTACATGTTTATTGCTGATCTTTTGGATGGACCCACTATAAGATAAGTACTGTAACATGAAAATTGTGTGATTTGATTCCTTTAATTCCTACTGTTCTTCCAGTAGATGGTAGCATTAATTACAGTTGTGGTTGCAGCCTGAGAGTTGACATCTGTTTGGATCAGAAAATAGTTCTTATCTTTCCATCATAATTAAGTGAGGATTGTAAAAAATTTCAAAACTCTTCTGGATGTTAACACTGAAGGACTATGCTTTGCAAGAATGTATGTTCTGTGTCCTGTAACTATAAAAAAAGAGAACTATCTCTATGTTCTAACTATAGGGATAAAATAATTTTTCTCTTGATGGAATTTGAAAATAGTAAAGCTTGGATTAAATTAGCTCTGCTTAGTACAATATAACACTAATGCATTCACCTGCTGTTAGTTTAATGGAAGCAGAGTGATTCTGGTCATCTCAGTAAGTGGAAAATCTGAAGAATTCTTTGTTTCTCCCTTTTCCCAGATTTTTTTTTTTCTATTGTGATCATTGTTTTTCGTGAAATAGTAAATACTTGCTGTTTGAGCAGATTTCTGATGTAGTTGTTATGGCCACATTGGTGGCTAGCCACAGAAACTCCACATATATCCCACAGTTCTTGATATATTAGATGTGGGATATTGTGTATTTTTGTGCTATCTTGCATGAAGAAGTAGTAATGAAAAGCATTTGAAAATTCACTTTCTATAGCAGTGGGAGGCTATTGGAGGTATTTGTAGAAGGTCTTAGTGGTTTTGTTTTTATTATTGTTGTTATTCCATGGANCAACTGAAAACAGTGAATACAGGCAGTTGAACTAAGACAGGAGATTGTCTCACCAGAGCTGTTGGTAGATACTACATGATCCCTTAAGAAGTAGATCCCTTCATGAGACACGATAAAATGGACAGCACTAAAGTTAACTCGTGTAGTTCTGTAGATACCTAGTCACTGGGTCAAAGCAGACTGGGAGTTCTACATACAAGTTTTACATAGAGGAGTAAACCAGCTCGTAAGCCCCCCAGAAAACTTCTCTAGGCTGTTTGTCTTCATCATTGATGGAATAAGTTTGTTCCAAAGAATGAATGATGTTAATTTGAAGAGCTTTGCAAAAAATATATGAGCATTATTACTATGGGCAAATAGTAGTGGATGCTGTCTGCTAATGGAGGGTGCCAGTAAAAGATAGATGAGAGAGAAAGCAATTTGAACTTTGAAAGTACTAGAGTTCAGTATGACAGTGCATGTGTATCTGTGTTAGTGTGTATAGACACATATTAAACAGATTTCATAAATGTGTAGTTTTGAAAGATGTTCACAGCTGTAGTGCATGGAAGAATATCTAAGTGTAAACATTCCTACTTGTCATACTTGCTAGCGATAAAAAAATCAACTTATTTCATCTGAAATTCTTACAGGATTTAAAATGTCTTAAGTAGGCAACTACTTTACTTTTATGTTGCATTAAGGCATATAAAAGTTAAATTTAGAAAAACATCTTTTTTAATTTATTTGCTCCCAGGAGGCTATATTCTTTACAAGGAAAGATAAGTCAGGAAAAGATTTGTTTATAATAGGTGAAATACCCTATTTTCATGGAAGACGTTTTTTTTCCATGGTTGAGTCTTGCCCTGTTGCATGTGGTATGAGGACAACAAATGGAAAACTTGAAATCCTGTCCTGTCTTGCCTAAGGGTTTACTTGGGCAGAAAGAACTGTTTGCTCGCAGAAATGGTAGCATGAATGAAGTTGCTTATGTGCCTCAGTATTTTTCAGCATGTGTTCTGAAATATTTTATTAAATCATATTGCTTTGACAACAGTCATACAGCAATAAATTATGTTAGGCAATTAATTCTTATATGGCATTTTCCTAGTATATCTGCTCCTAGCAAAATTCTATTAATTAATTATCCAAACCTCAAATCCTGCATACCTCAGGTAACCAGAGAACGCTGAACAGTCTGTTCAGAGGATGTTCTGTAGATCCTGTACTAGATATGTCTTGTTGGTCTTCATTGTGGAGGGTCAGATTGTCATTAGTGGCTAGAAGCTGTTCCACATGGAGGCTATGTGATTGAAAGCTCGTGCAAAGCAAGTTTGCATACTCAAGAACTTGGTTTATCAAGTCTGGCTTTTGGTTATCTTACAGTTTGTTAAAGATCCTATTTAAAAATAGAAATCAAAGGGTCAAATTCTGTGTTGTCTGAAGCCAGTGAGTATGATGCAAGGGGACTCAGTTGCATTATCTAGATAATGAATCTTCTCTTGACTGGAAATATACTAAATAAAGAAAAAAAAAGGTCAGAGGAAGATAGGTTTGTAAGTGATTTATTTTCACCAAGACAGTGATCTGGAACATAATAATGTAGGCCAGTATCTGCCTTCGTAAGACAAAGAAATGTTTTCCTTTTTTTTTTTTTTTTTTTTTCCATTATGATAAGCCTCACACAATGGTAATGTTGGTATCTTAAAAAAATAGGTTTTAAACTAAATTAATTCTAGATAAATGTGTAAGGAGTTTTTGTAGCTTTCTTGTGTCTTTCATGTTATAACTGTTGAGGTAATTGCTCTTGATTGCAAAATAGTTACTGTCACCAATGCATATAATATCCAGACTACCATGGGAAGAGAAACATTTATGATTACTTGATTGTTTTGTAGTTGTTCATTGGCATATTGTCATTACCATGTAATGTATTTATTCAATCTGGGGCTGACTGTTCATGTTAAATTTGGTTATCAAATTAAGTAATCAGTCTTTGTTGAGGTAATTTTTGTAAATAAGATTTCCGGGAAGAAGTGTCTGCAGGCAGGTTTGCTCTGTAATTGTTTGAACATTTAAAGAGTTAGAAGTCCCAAAGGTGAAGCAGGCATTTATGTGAAACAAATCTAGCACAAAATGCAATTAAAGTATATATATATATTTTTGTTCAGCTGCAGACCATTGTCTCCCTGTCAGAGACATTGTAACTGTAACATGAAAGCCTCTTGTACCCACTATTGAGTTGTAAGAAAACAAAAAACAAGTCTGTAGAAAAGCCCTTAGGTGGATAACAGTGGATAATTCTTTTGGTTTTTATTTTAGATTTGATTCTATGTTTTTTGATTCATATATCTAATTAGATTCATTTTTACTAAATGCATTGCTTATTGCATGACTTTTTTATATTGGAAAAAAACAAATCCATCAATCTAAATTAAATAAATTAGAAAAAAATTCTTATGGAATCATGATACCTAAAAAGATATCTCAGCTTCCTTGTATCCTATGAAAATAGTTAATATATAACATTTTTTAAAAGTGTATTAATTAACAAGTCATTTAGAATTCCTAAGACAATTGTTCACTTTGTAAAAGCAGCTAAATGGAGAATCTTTATATCAGGAAAACCTGCATCTATGGTGTGATGTATAGGTCCAGTGAAAGAGTTTTCTCCTGGTTTTGTGTTTCTGCTATTTAGAATTCAATTCTTCTATTTGAACTACAGTCTTTCAACATATCTCTGTTTGATATTTGTTTTTGAGAATGGGGTTGGACTCTTTTCCTCTCGTTTTTTATTTGCAGTGGTTTGTGCATGTGCTCACACATGCATTCAGACTTACCCCTGCACCCTCTCCCTGCATCTTTGGTGCTTCCAGGTTGCAAGAGGACCACGTACCATGGGCTAACTCAATGTGGGTGTTATGAGATTGCCATCAGATACTGAACGCTGTGGCTGAGAGCTGATGAACACCTCCACACTCAATCAACAGATTTTGTGTGTGTATGTGGATGCATGCAGTATTTCAATAGTTGTATTTGTAAAACTCCTGAAGTTAGGCTATCAGTTATGCTGAGAGGTGGAGGTGTGTCTGTCTTGTGCCCTCTGGGGGTGTTCATAAAAATGTAATGTAATGAGCTTTCAAGGTGGATTACATAGTATTACTTTCTTGTATAGATATATTCAAAAGTAATTTACCTGTAAAGTGAGTTAATCCAAGCTCACTGAAGACTTCTGAAGTAGTTAATGAAAGTGTTCACACATTTAATGTGAATTCACATTAAATTAATTTTCAGCCCTGCTTTTGGTACAGTTTCATTCTAAGGAATGAAGGCATGAGACATGTGCTTTGAGGCCTCTGTGTGGAAGACAGAAGAGTCCCAGATGACGTGTAAGTGATCTGCAAAGCTATGCTATGCACAGCTAGAGCAGAGCCTTACCAAACCAAGGTTTTTCAGTTTGGAGCAAAGTTATTATATCCCTATATCTCAGGGATATTTCCATACTGTCTTTGATTACTTGCAGCTGCTTCTGACAGAAATATCAAAGCTTAGAAAAAAATAAATAAATCACACACTGTTTGAAATCAGTATAATCAGTGATCTTAGAATGCTTTACAAATTATAAGACAAAACTCATGTTTAAGACTTCTTAACTCATGTTAAGACTAACTGCAGAAGCCTAAAAGTCCTGTTACAAATGTGTGTATTTTCAGTCACACACCTGATAATATATCGTATTTTAACTTGAAGGTTTGCAAGTGATCATTATTGAGACAGAAATGACCTTAAGTTTTAATTTAATCATGTTTAACCATTTTCTGTTACTCGTGCAAGCTTCAAGGAGAATGTTAATTGGAAAGATGTTTTCATTTAGAGGTTATTTTATATCTTGGTCATAAAATGAACTGTATTGTGGCAAAGCTATGAAACAATTGTTAAAAATGAAACCTAGTTTGATTCCTCTTCACCTATATATACTTCTGTTTCTTACATAGATCTGTTCTAAACACTAAATTCTGAGGGATATTCAGCATTTTTCTAAATGGTAGTCCAAATTTTCTTGCATGACCCATGAACAGGCATATATAGGCACAGGTCTAGCATTTCCTTTTTCTTTATTATATTTTTGGCTCTTGTATGCAATATTTTATTTAAGATAGACATTATTAAGGTGGTGAATAGTTCTGTGCAGTGATATGCTTAGCAGTAACCTTTACTCATAATGGGATATTGTCTGTATGTCTTATTTTGTTCAGCTTTCTCTGGCACTGATGAAGCCTAAGGCTGCTGTTTCTTTGAGTTGCTGATAATTTTTTATCTGATTAACTGACACATTTAGTTGAAATCAGACACAGCCCTTAGGCTGGGCATGGATTTAATTTAAAAAGTATCAAAGGTTTGCACTGTGTGCTGTTTAATCATCATGTTTATCAGCCAAAGAAAAATTACCGGAAGGACCATAGGGAGAGGGTTATCTTAAGGAGCATTAACTTGGGAAATTGATAATAACTCTGAGGTAATTTACAGCTAACTTTTACATTCATCAATATAACATTTCCCACTAATAATTACATTGCATGTAATATACTAATTAAATTGAAAACATTAGCACTGATCTTCTTTTTGCTGGACTCTGAGAGGGTCAGGTAAAGACATTAAAATGTGAAATTAAAGAAAGCCTCTGTATTAATACTACTTCAGTGACTACATTACTTACAAGTAGAATACTTCTTCCAGCATTATATGCCACGATGCATATGTAGACATTTTCTGAAATTATCATTACTATACTTAATTGAATTGCAGTCACTCAAATAAAAGAAAAAGAAAAAATGAAATCATAGTGTGCTAATATAAATTGGTATCACATTGCTGTTTATATTTCACTTCAGCTGTGAACCAGTAGGCTGGTGTTGTACACAGGTATTACAGAGCCATCTTAACAACACCAAAGCAGCAAGTGTATTCATGGCACTGATATATTGGGGCTTGGCAAAACTGTTTCATTTTTTATACTTTTTCTGATAGAAAATACAGCTAAAAAAATCTTTGTTATCTGAGACCAGTGATTTTGAATTCTGTTATTCATTAAACTGTTTAAATATCTACCTATATAACTTTCAAACTATGAAGCTTTATACATAAATTGTACATTTTAGTACAGTTACAGTTGCAAAGATCAATTTGCTGTTCTAACACAATTGTTCACTAAGATTATTCTTCATGATGCTATGAACAGAAATGAAAGCTTATCACAGGACATGTAATAATGATGTAATGTCACAGTTGAAACAGTTAATAATTCTTGTATACATGGAAAAGTTATATATTGATGCTTAAATTGTGTTGCTTAGATGCTTTTGAAAATTCTATCTTTAAACTGGCCTTCTAAAATTAGTAATTTGGATCATTTTGAAGGAGAAAAGGAAGGTTGTATGGAAAATAAAGAGGTTAGCATTTATATAGATGTATGTTTAGCATCTATTTGCATATATACATTGCAGATTTGTGATGCAGTACTTTGTGACTGTGGTATACTAAGTCCTTTCTGTATTATCCAAATATTTCAGAGAAGCAATTTAATTTTACCTTAGCCTATTGCACTAGCAATGTATTAGTAACATTTTGCATAGTTTAAACTATTTTGCATAGTTTAAAGAGTTTAAAATTTTGCATAGTTTAAATTTTGCATAGTTTACTCTTTTTGTACAAAAAAGTACTCTTTTTGTACTGTATCTTTACAGTACAAAAAAACAAGAAAAAAGAAAAGAAACAACAAAAAAACAAGAAAAAAGACATTCTTCCACATTAATGTTCCTTTAAAATTTTTCTGTTTTGTTACTTTTTACATGATACAGCACCCATCATCT
This sequence comes from Florisuga fusca, assembly GCA_038090715.1. NCBI lineage: Eukaryota > Metazoa > Chordata > Aves > Apodiformes > Trochilidae > Florisuga > Florisuga fusca. The sequence continues at coordinate 10,015,788 of JAAWXA010000009.1, forward strand.
GTGTTCCAGATTTTTTCCCAATTTTGAAACTTCCTTGGCTTTTGAATTCAGTGCAGATCCCTTAGGTTTAAACTGCAGATGTCAGCCTGCTCTACCCATGCTGAGAGTGCAGTTTTGTGAGCAGGTTTTTTATGGTATCAAACCTGATTGGATTCCCCATTAAAATGTGTAGTACTTGAGGCCTGGCACCATTGATTCTGGGATTGATTCTCTGCTAACCACAATCACCTCCAAAAGAAACAAAACCCTGTCTATTTCCAAGATGCCCAATAATTCTTTCAAACCCCAAAACAGTGAATCCAGTGAAGGATACTACTTTTCAGGTAGTACTCTTTGGGTACTTCAGGTGCTGAGCTGAATACACTGTGTGGCAAGGCTTTATATAAACATCTCTGGTGGAATATTGGATGAGAGCTTTCTTCAAGTGTTAAGAAAACATACGCTGAGTATAATTTCCTAAATATCAATATCTATACAGCCACTGTGGCTGAACACTTTTAAATTTGTATGACTTATTTTTGAAAGAAATAGTCCAAATGAGTCAATATTTCAAACAAACCTGTTAGTGAAAACCAATAATTAAAAAATTTATTGCATAATAGAATTGTTGGCAGAACAGTTTTATGCTGGAAAAATTTGTAAGCTGTTCAAAATCACACAAAGAATGCAAATTCATAATAACTCAAAGTTGTATTACATTTGTTTTCCTTCACAGCATAGTGATAAAGTAGACATGCATAAAAGTGAGATAACAGCTTAAATAGTGCCAGTGTTAGGAATCTGTGCTTAGTCAGTGAGCTACAAGCTCTTCTGCTTTTAAAAGTTACCATTTCTGCTAATACTCAATAAAAACTTAAAAATACTTTTACACACGTTTTTTAAGTTAATACTTCTGATGTCACGTTCTCTAACAGAAGTAGTTTCAAAGTGTGGTTGCCTCTGTTTGTTATATCTGAGACCCTAAGACCTCAGAGTTCTGTTACATGGTAGTGACTATCATTTGCCAAAGGGTAAAATTCAAAGCTGTAAGATAGGAAAGCCAGGGCCACTTCAGACATTCTTTATGTTGCTAAGTTCTGTTTCCAGTTAATAGTCTATCTTTAAAAATATTGTTTTGAAAATGCAGTTGTTTTTAATTATTTATTACTAGCAGAACATTTTTTTTCTTTTAAGAACATCTATTAATCAAAAACTGTTCATCTTGTTCTTATAAAGACTTTAGAAAAACCATTTAAACCTGTCCTTTCTATACTTTCATGTGACTAGGACATCAAATTGATTATTTTCTACTAGTTGTTTCTGAAATACCTTACTATTAGAATCATTTGTACATGTTTATTGCTGATCTTTTGGATGGACCCACTATAAGATAAGTACTGTAACATGAAAATTGTGTGATTTGATTCCTTTAATTCCTACTGTTCTTCCAGTAGATGGTAGCATTAATTACAGCTGTGGTGGCAGCCTGAGAGTTGACATCTGTTTGGATCAGAAAATAGTTCTTATCTTTCCATCATAATTAAGTGAGGATTGTAAAAAATTTCAAAACTCTTCTGGATGTTAACACTGAAGGACTATGCTTTGCAAGAATGTATGTTCTGTGTCCTGTAACTATAAAAAAAGAGAACTATCTCTATGTTCTAACTATAGGGATAAAATAATTTTTCTCTTGATGGAATTTGAAAATAGTAAAGCTTGGATTAAATTAGCTCTGCTTAGTACAATATAACACTAATGCATTCACCTGCTGTTAGTTTAATGGAAGCAGAGTGATTCTGGTCATCTCAGTAAGTGGAAAATCTGAAGAATTCTTTGTTTCTCCCTTTTCCCAGATTTTTTTTTTTCTATTGTGATCATTGTTTTTCGTGAAATAGTAAATACTTGCTGTTTGAGCAGATTTCTGATGTAGTTGTTATGGCCACATTGGTGGCTAGCCACAGAAACTCCACATATATCCCACAGTTCTTGATATATTAGATGTGGGATATTGTGTATTTTTGTGCTATCTTGCATGAAGAAGTAGTAATGAAAAGCATTTGAAAATTCACTTTCTATAGCAGTGGGAGGCTATTGGAGGTATTTGTAGAAGGTCTTAGTGGTTTTGTTTTTATTATTGTTGTTATTCCATGGATCATAGGCTAAATCTGATTTACTCTTGCCTGTAGTCCCTGGTCTGCTTTATGGTCACATAAATGCAGATGCTTTTCTGCAGTGTTTTTCTGGTTTTGTCTTCCCTTGTTCCTTTTGTAGTTGAATACATCTCTCCCTGTAAAAACAATCAGTTTTATTACCATATATTTTCTTGGTCTCATAATCTGGATGTACATTGCAGCAGGTGTCCTAAGTTTGTTTGCAAAAGTGAGAAGCCTCAGCCAATCTGATTCTGTGATTCCATTACAAATAGATTATCGTGTGATGAGCAGAAAGGGACACAGGTTACTTTGCTTCTTCACACAGGAAGATGTGTGCTGGCTTGGAAACGTTGGACAGTTAATATTTAATGTGTTGATTAATAATATTGATTCATGATGTCAGATCTGTTCATGGACCACTTCAATGTTACCAGCTTTGATTACTTGTTCACATAAGCAGAAATGTAGGTAATGTGCCTGGACACGGCGGATGTTGTTTGAATGTTGTGATGGAACACATTTTGAAGGAACAAATTCCTATTCTTCTTCTGTTTACAAAAAAATACAAACAATACCTAGTTAGCATGTTTTCCAAGACTTCTGTGTGACTTAATAATCTTTCCAAATAGAACCTTCAAGAATGGAACTTATGTGTAATTGTAGCAGAACAGGTAAATTACAGAACAAAACTGCAGTATGGGGAAAGCATTTTAGATGTACTTGAATATCCAGAAAGGCTTCATGAATCATAATATCAAATTTATTTAAAGGAATCTCTACTTACGTAACTGCGTTAACTTTTTCAGAAATGCAGTTCTAGGCCGATGAGTAAGTTGAAATGTCTGTGATTTATCTTTATTCTGAAAAGAGCTTTGAAACATTGTTGCACAGAAAGCTCAAAGAGAAGCAGAAGTAATATTGGCTGGCTAATAGTAATAATGATAATACCAGCAGCGAATAATGAAGAAGTGACAGATAAGCTAAAATTAATTTTTATTGGTACTATTACTTCTGGATATGTGAGAAACATCAACCTGAATCCTCTATGATTTGACATTAAGTTTCATATTGAATGACATGACATGAAAGACATGTAGAAGTACATAAATAGAACAGTCATATAATTTTCAGATTGATATAGCTAGGAATTTTGATAAATACAGTGACTCAAATCAGAAATGTAGATGGGTATGAGTAATTTAGGAATTTTGTTGGCCAAATATGAGATGCGAGTTAATATAACAAAGAATAAGGTAACAGACTGAAGAATGGGTGTCCCAGACTGACATAAGCCAGGAAATTTTTTCTTACAATATAATTATGAATAAAACATTGTACATACAATTTTATTGGTAAGAAACTGAAAATTAATTTCATGTTCAGTACCCGACAAAAAACCAATTTAATTTTGAAATGCATATCTATGTATACAGTTGCAAATTATCTGGTTAAATCTTGCTGTTAACTTCAGACCCTACCTGGAGAACTGCATCTAGTTCTGGGGCCCACAACCTAAGAAGGATGTGGAGCTGTCTAGAGCAGGGCCATGAAGATGATCAGAGTACTGGAGAACCTCTCCTGTGAGACAGGCCCAGAGACTTTGGGGTTTTTCAGCCTGGAGATGAGAAGGCTCTGAGGAGACCTTATAGCAGCCTTCCAGGACCTGAAGGGGCCTTCAGGAAAGCTGGGGAGGGACATTTTACAAGGGCATGTGGTGACAGGACAAGGGGTAAGAGGGTACTTCAAACTGAAGGAGGGTACATTTAGGTTAAAAAGTCTTTACTCTGAGGGTGTTGAGACAGTAGAACAGGTTGCCCAGGGAGGTTGTGGATGCCCCCTGCATCAAGGCTGTGTTGGATGGGGCTTTTAGCAACCTGATGTAGTGGGAGGTGTCTGTGCCAGTGCAGAGGGGCTGGAACAAGATGATCTTCAAGGTCCATTCTAATCTGAACTATTCTAAGATCTTATGAATCATAGGTTTGCTGTCTTCACTGTTCAGAAGGTGGGTCATGCTTCCACCTGGTTAAAAGTGGAAAACAACTTGTAACTAAAGTCTATCTGGAGCAAATTTTAGAAAAAAAGAAAAAATAAATCATGTTGATTGAGACCCAAACAACTGAAAAATTCAAGAGCACATGGCATTTTCAAATGTTACATTGTCAGTCTGTTTACAAGAAAAAATAAAGTACTATTGGCTTAGGTAGTTGCAATGAAACAGAAAATAGGTCTTGGAGGACCTTACAGCAAAATTCATAGAAAGGGAGGTTAAGTAATTTGCCTGACATTTTCTTGTTCTGGTTTTAAGATGAAAACAGTAACCTCACACCCTCTTGTGCTGCATATTGGGACAAATGCCAGCGGTTTAATTGATGATTCCAATTTTATGTTGCTGATATTTATTTGTAGGTGGGATAGCTAACACCTTAGTTATGTTGAAGAGCTGGAAGTAGTTTCAGGACGTCAGCAAAACTTTAAGATAAGATGTTAAATCTAGTACTTTTCAGTTACCCTTATTTATGCTGCAGAATGGTGGTACTTGAATAGATTTCTGTGTCAGAGCAATAACTACGTAGCAGGTCAGCTAAGCTGCTCTCTTTGGTTAAAGATCTACATTCCAATCCATTCAGTTCCATGTACCGGACACAGGGAAAAGGATTTAATCTTGCTTGATTCTGCTACTAGAGGTAATGAATTGCTATTGCTTAGGCCAGCATGTACAGCTCTCATTAGTATTCTGTGTCTTTTTTCAGGACAAAGAAGGAGTGGAGGGTGTATCTGTGGGAGCCATTCTTTCTGACTACCAAAGAGTTCGAGTTGAAGATGTGTAAGAAATTACTTATCTTTATTAATAAGCTTATTGTCAAAAGTGCTTTTCTTGTTTGTTCTGTAGCTCAAGTTCTGGAGGAGGGACAGTTGCTTTATTTATCATGTTCTATGATAGGCCATCCATTCAATTTATTAAAATAAGTGTCTTCTTTTAATCTGTTTTTGTTTTTTTCTTGGAAGCATATGTTCATTAGTAAAAGTCCTGTAGAGACTGTTCTAGATTTTTGGGTTGCTCTTCATGTCTCATGTTGTGAAAATAATTGAGTAGGTTCAGAACTTCTATTTCAACAGAAAGCTCACTTATTTCCAGTGAATTCAATGTGTCTCTTTTTCAACAGAGCTTTAATATAGAGGAACATCCTCTGACTTGCTATGAGGAATTAAATGCAAGAAAATCCTTATGTGCATATCTTCCTCTACTTCCTTGAGATCTAAAATATGTTATCATTAATCAGGAGGTTTCATTTGTCATTTCTACTGTGCACGCTCTTAAAGTCTAGATAGATTATGATACTCTTAAGAGTCTTAATTAAAAGGATTGTGCAATGGGAACCGAGTGTGTTATGTAGGCCAAGATTTGATTTAGGTCTGGAAAAAAGCATTCACTGTATATGTCTGATGAAACGCAAAGCCCCTTTATGTGAAAAATTATTTATAATTTAATGAGTTCATTAGTTATTCGTTGATGATAAAAGCAAATATCTAGACTACTTTATGAACTGTAAGAATGGTATAGTTACTGTTGTGCCAACTTACATCAGCAAGTTACACAGCATGAGTGTTTTCTTTTCACCCTACATAGTGAATTGCAGTCAGAAATAGCTCCCTTCTTTTTTTGTCTTACATGTTAAACATTTTGATGACTGCCTGTTATTAGATATATTAAAAAAGATTGCTATTGTGAGTTTCAGACCTTTTCAAAAGATTGACAGGTGATCACAGTATTTTGTACCAACCTGATTAATTTCAGGGTTTCTCAGTGGTAAAAAATGTTACGTCGATTGTAGGTTTACCTCTTGTAATAAAGTTTCACATAAACCATCTCAGTGACTTGGATTCAGCTAATTTGTTAGCTAAAGTTAGGCACCTAAATGAACTATTTTTCATTCTGAGTTGCTAAATATTTCTGTTAATTTCACAACTCAGTGCTCTGTAAAAATATAAGAAAGTAGTAACAAAACCAATTGGATTATATGGGTGCTAACTATAGATTTACATGTCAACATTAAAATTTAACTACAAAGGCTTGATGATAATACTAGTGGATCTATTTAGTAAATGGGAGGAAGTCCATACATGAGAAACAGCCTATATATTAGGTAAACAGTGATGACTGACAAATAAATGTAATTTTGAGTGTTCTGAGCTAGTCCCATATTTAAATGTTTTAAAGTTTTTCATGAACTAGGCATTGCACATATAACCACCAACTGATGGTACTTGACAATTTGCAGGTTTACCTATCAAGTTAGTGATTCTCTAATTTGATAAACAATTAAATGTTGTGTATCAAATGCTTTTCAAATATGATATGTATCAAAACAAATAATTAAATTTACATTTGCAAGTTGCTGTTTTGTATCACAAGCTGTATACATTTTCCTGAATGATTTGCTTCCTTGGGTGTTGATCCAAATCTCAGGTTTCCTGAGTTTAGCAATTTCAGCATACTGTACTAATGACATGAGCCACATTTATTACAGATTGGTAACTCTTGCCTTTGCTATGTTCATAAAAAAGTGATTATTTCCACTTCCTAACATACTGATTGGCTTGTGTCCCTAAAGGTTTAGGAATGCATTTTCTTGTGGTTTTACTTGTGTTCCTGGGCAAATCTGTCCACATCAGTGGGTTACCTCATACTAACATAGATGAACTGTAGTCAAAAGAAGCTTATTTAATTTTTTTATATACTAGGCTTGATGTATATACTGAGATCTAGGAATAGTAAAGTACTGTAATTAACATTGCAGAACAAATAATATTTAAAGCTAGGAAACGAGAGAAATTAGCTATACACGATTCAAGCAATATGAAAGCATAGTGTTTGACTTTATTAATTTTGGTCTGTTTTTAAGATGCAGAAGGCTTAATCTTCAGCCTTTAGCTTACCTTTGGCGTCAGAAGCAGGAAATATTGCTTAAAGAAATGATATCATCTAAAATTCAAGCCATAATCATAAAAGTGGCAGCTTTTGGTAAGTATTCACATTCTGACCAATATTGTCTACAGAAACTCCCCATGGACAAATCCACAACACAACAGTAAAAAAAAAAAAATCTGTATTTTAGGATAAGAAATTTTAATATGAAGAAAAATTTTAAAATTATATTGCTGAATAATGGTAATGGTGTCTGAATATTTAACTTATTTGTAGCAATTTGTTCTTAGAAGAGACATGAAAAAGTTGTAACAATTCCTCCTAGCATAGCCATTAAATTCCTTTTTTAATTTTTTCACCCTAGTTTGGTTTTGATTTGCAATAAAGATGCATGCATAGTAGATGATGCAGACTGGTGGCTAGACAATATTATAGAATCATAGTATTTTCAAGGTTGGAAGGGATCTTAAAGATGATCTGGTTCCAACCCCCTGCTATGGTCAGGGACACCCCCCGCTAGATCAGGTTGCTCAGAGCCATGTCCAGCCTGGCCTTAAAACCTTCCAGGGATGGGTCTTCCACCACCTCTCTGGGCAAACCTGGTCCAGTGTCTCACCGCCCTCATGGTGAAGAACTTCTTCCTAACATCCAGTCTAAATCTCCCCTCCTCTAGTTTGAATCTAAACTTTAATCCTTTATAAAGCAACCAAGAAAGTTTAATAGAAATACAAAAAATTAATATCAAACAAGATGTAATTAGATGAGGACAAAAATTTTGTGTAACTGTCTTTGAGTTGGTAAAGGGTATCCTCATTGGTATAGTTCCTCCTTGCCTTCAGAAGAATGGTATTTACTATGTAGTTTTTTAGTATCCCAGAAATCAACATGTCTTTTCATTGTTAAACATTTAAAATGACATTTGTACAATGAAGCTAATCATGATGAAAGACAGCCTGTTTGTCTACTGTTTGACTGTAAAGAAAGGATCAAATTAATATTGATATAGGAAGGCTTATTGAGTGATGTACTCTATAGCCCTAAGAAGCAAACAGGAAACAATTTAATGGTACAAGATACTAGTTTCAATACGCTATGCAGTTTTTTTCATTTAAGAGTATCAAATGAGGTCTAAAGTATAAAATGTGACCAAATGACCTTTTGTATTTGGACTATAGATTTGCAGCCCATTGTACCAAAGATTGGCAGTGTAACACAAGAGGTTGTGTGGTTAAAGATGTATGTTTGAAGAGTGGTCCTCCTTGCAGCAGGAGTCTGATGACTGCTTTATCTGGGCAACTTCCACATCAAATTCCTAATGTCTATCTTCTTCAAAGAACACTTCATAGCAAAGTAAATTCTTCTGAAATATTAACCAAGAATTAAATTATAACCTTTCAGACTGGATTAATTCCATGGCATTTTCTTTTAATTAATTATTTTTTCATTTATTTGTTCCACTCTAGCTGATACAGTTTTCAGCTATTTTTTCATTATCACTGTTGCTCTCTAGGATCTGCTAGGGCTGCTGGTGAGACTGAATGATTAGAAATAACATTTTCTCCCATTCACATATAAGTAACAAGCAATATAATTTCATAGCATTTTCCTGAATATTGGAAGGCATTTACAAATACATTGGAGTTGGCTGCTGTGTTTTCTACTGTAGAACACTTCTAATTTTAATTTGGGGAAAAAAAAAACCCAAACTGTCTTTTTTAAAGGAACAGATTTAAGGCCACACAAAGTACATTTTTATATTTATCATTTTTCCATAAAATAGAATGCTTTCATTCCTTCTGCTGACTTGAAAAAACAAAATTAAAATCCACAAAAAATATGTAACATGCTTTTCCACGTTAGAATAATTTTTTAAAGAAGATACATGATTTAAATAATAAAACTATTGCACAAGTAGATGTCACTGATGACCTGTCTTAGGCCTGAAGCAAGGTATGGTTGTCTTTTGTATTCTACAGTCTTCAAAAAAACAAAATGCTCTAGTCAGTGCACAAAGAGTGCTCTGTGTGCTGTTCATTGAAGGAGTGAATGCCATAAATATTTGTAGATAGTAATTAGATAGAGAACCACTCTGAGATTTTTTTTTTTTTCCTTTTTATTTTTTTTGGCTACAGGTAAAAAAAAGATCTTATCAGAGTCAATTTCTCACCTGCCTCAGGCAGACGTAATTAGATGTAAGCAAATTTAATGGAGCTTGTGTGCTCTGGGGCCATTCTGTAATGCTTTAATAATTGCATGCCTTATTAAAGTGGATTTAAGGTATGAAGGCTGCTTAACATATCAAGTGGCAAAGAAGATAAGATAGAGTTTAACTTTTTGCCTCAGATTTATAATCAAGGCTAAACAGCAATGAAAATATTTAAAATAGCTGTTTTAAGAGTTGAAAGGGTAATGCATTAGATGGTGCATTGCACAGATGTTAATGCAAGAAGCAAATCTGTAAGTTAGCTTGACACTCCCCAGTGCTGGCATGTTTGTACACCCTCCTTGTCCTGTTTTTTAGTATTGGCAAGGTAATAGCCTGTCGTTTTATGTTGAAAACACATAATTCTGCAATTAAATGAGCATTAGTTTAGTACGTTTTCCTAAATCCACCATTACAAATTAATACCATAAACTTTGCCAGTGGCATGAGTTTTCTATCTCATAGTAGTGTGCTTTTCCAGATGGGATACCAATTGCTCTCACTTACATGCAAAAGAATTATTGTTAGCAAGCCTTCTTCACTTGCCTTCTGTTGATCTATAAGTAGATCAGCTTTCTTTCCTTTAATGTGTATGTCAGAGGCTTTAATGATGAGGGAAAAACATTCTATCTAGCAGCAAACATGAGCTATTAAAAAAAAAAGAAAAAGCTGCTTGTGCATATTTATCTTCACTGCCATTTGCTTGCTGCTACAGATGCCTATATGATGCATGATACTTTTATATTTGAAATATACCCCTCTTCAGTGTAAATCCCAGAAAGTCAGAATGAGGTTACGCCATAATAGCTAAAATAGAAGCAGTTATTGATTGTTTTTAACATGCATGTGCCTGAAATTCCTGTAATACCCATTGCTCATGTGAATCAGTGTAATATAGCACAATTATAACATGTGGTTTTGATATCCTGGCTCTCTGGACACATTTTACAGATTAAATTGCTAATTAACTTGCAGAGAGTGGGTATAACAAATTCAGCTGTTAATCTTGGTAACTTTATGGACTGATCTCACCTGTTCCACATTCTAAAGCAAATTGTTTCCACTACAGCACAAGGTGTGATACTCAGGTGGAAGTGAGAGAAGGAGGGAGGTTATGTTTGGAAGTAATATTTGGGTTCCCCATAGTATGGTCCTCAGTAAAAACTTAGCATAGAGCTTTGTTTAGTTTTACTTCACTTATGTGGTTAGTTATACTTAAAACTTGCTAAAAATTAACACTAAAATTTAAGTGCCACTACGTATTTTAAAACATGACAAACCAGTTCCCATATATATGAGAATATAGTTGAGATTGTTTTTATGTCATACAGTTACAGCAGTTTGTGATTCTAATTTTTCTTAAAGTTTTAAGAGTAATATTCACCCATAAGGTTTTTAAGTGCTTGAGAAGTTGAGAAAAAAATTGCTAAAAAAAAATTCTTCAAAGTCAGAATATAAGATCAAATTTCTATCTTTCATGGGATTAAATGCTTTTTTGCTAGGGTCTAGACTTTGAGACAGTGTGGGCCCTAGTTGCCTATTTGGGCTATTTCCCTCAAACAACAGACTAATGAATCCTTAGAAAGCCATCTCCTGTCTGTCAGCAAATCCTGAAGTTTCTTCTCTCAACTGAGCTGTCTGAAGTATGTATATTTAACTTGAGTCTCCTTTGCTGTGCAAAGATCCCAATGCTTGCCTTGCAAGGTCAGGAAGATTGCTATAGTCGTGGTGTACATAAAATCCAGAGGAAAGCTGATAGTTTATGGAAGCATACATTTTTGTATGTTTTGTATTTTTAATTTATAGAGGGAGAATGTTACTTCTCAGGATGATAATCAGTACCTGGAACTTTTAAAATGATTTAACTTAACCACATAGGTGTTTGCATCATTATTATTTGCATGTTGCTAGTGTACAGAAGGAAAATCCTGTCTGACTGAATCTGATTGCCAGACTCCCATTAATTTTCATGGAGGTAAAATTTACATTAAAGAGTACATTAAAAAAGAACCAACACCACACAGTTCCTGGTTAAGCTCCTGAGGGTGTAAGTTCATGTTACAGATAATCTGATCTAATAGTGTGTTGCTGCCAAAAGGTTGATCTTTCTTTCCCCCTTCTAGCTGACTCTTCCTAAGCACAAGTTTCTACTTGCTTCTGCCCAGGTAAAAGCTCAAGTGAGATTGTGTGGCTGCAGCTGGCTGATCCCGCAGAGTAATTCTGCTTTTGTGTGTGTGCTGGGAACTTGGTGTGTACCTGCCACAGACAAAAACTCTCTCTTTCTACTGAAAGTTTATCACTACACTGGGTTGGCTGTAGTGCCAGATCATATCCTGAAGTAAAATTGGTGGTTCTGTCAAGTTTCATCTTGAGCACGTGATCTGTGCAGTGAAAAGGAAAAGTGTGCTTTCAAAATGTATCTCTAGTTTTTAGTACTGTGCCATTTCAAGGTCATTATTGGGGAAACTGAAGGAACTGGCTTTATGTATCATCATCACTGGAGAAGTTACTTGCTTCCTCTATTTTCAAAAAATTCTCAGACAGTTCAAAAACATAACAGAAGGGAGTAAGGAACATTTTGTCAAGAAATCAATACCAGATCCCAGTTGTTTTCTTCCATATTGTATTGCAAGGTTTTGTTTACTTACTGCTAAATAAATAAAATATTGGCATTATTCTTAGCTAGTCTGCCTTATTTAGCAGTGATTGTTCTATTGCTTTTTCCTTGGGCAGTTACCAGGCACTGTAATGGAATGTTCTAATCTTCACAACCTTTGTTCTTGATTACATTTAGTTTTATTAATATGAAAAAGACTTTTTCTGTTTATCATACTTTGAAGTGGAACGTAAAATGATTGATAGTATTTTTCCAAGTGCTGTCAAATTTTAATGATTGCCTAATTTTTAGGAATAATGTATTATAAAAAGCAGACTTAGAATTTTATTAGAAAAGTTATACCTGAAACATTAATGTATTATCTTGTATATACATATGATAGCTTTTAATTAATTTTTATTGTAATTTTTTTCATACTATAAATATATTAAATTTCCACCTATCATGTACTTCAGGAAAGATTCTTATTAGTCTTTTCCCTCTTTACTTAGCTCATTCTTGTTTCCTAGCTAGCACATTACTGTCACTGAATTTTCAAGGCTTCCAAAGTTTAGTTGGTCCTTTAGAGATCAGATGTATTTGCACTTGTGCCTTAGGCTCATTCCCTAATAGTTGTCTACTACCTCATTTATTAAATACATCATTCATGTATTTATGATAAAAGAAAATGTACCATACCTGTTCATTCACTGGATACTGTATGAAGAGACTTGGGAACAATTATGAAATCACGTAAACCATTTTAGCTTGGGACCATTTTTCTGAGGAAAAGATTAACGTGGACAAAGTTCAACATGAGAAATATGGGAAATATATGCAAGAGAAGAAATCAATCAAGATTAGCTTAGGATTTAGGAAGAGTAGGATGCAAAAGACAGAAAAGAGAATTAGGAATGGGCTTTAAGTGGAGAAAAGTTTTGATTATTAAGGCCATAGCTAAAAGTTAGAGAAACAAGATAAGAAAATAATCTTTGCATTTGGAATGTTAGTTGCATTGATGCTTAAATAGGAATGACAGATGCTTTGTTGCCAGTGTAAGATGGCATTTTAGAAAGAACTTTTAGTGCATAGATACAAAGAAATGTTTGAAAAGAAGGTGTATTACAGAAAAAAAAAATTAGATTTTTAACAGTTTGCATAAAGTGTATCTAGAAACAGCTTAGAGAAAATATGATTCCCTCTTTGCTGTCTCTTTAGCCTTCAGGTTTGGAAGAATGTTTAGTATCTTCAGTACTAACAGATGACAGGAGTTAGAAGGAGGAGTGGGAAAGTGAATGTGCCTGAAAACAGAAAAGTAATTGAAAGCTGACATTATTGAGTGAAGTGCTTCTCAAGGGGATGTCAGAGACAGAAAAAACTGGAGAGAGATGGTATAAGAATGCAAAGATCACTTTGCAATTTTGGGAGATCAGATCATCTAAAGAAAAAGGGAAATGGAAGCAGCAGTCTAAGAAGGGACAACTAGGCATTTAAAGAGAGAAAAGGAAGTAAGTTCTAGTGAAGGAGACAGAATAATAATCAGAGAACTTTGATTTGAAAAATAGAAGAAAAAGAACTTAGAGATGTCTAAAGTAGAAATAATCAACAGAATGAAAATCGAGAGAGAAGTACTATCTTGTTAATACTAGGATATTTCTTGCTGCTCTTTAATGCTTGGTAAGATTTAAGTTCCGGATGCACATTCACTGTGAAAACAAAAGTCTTTAAAAGGAGCAAAACAATTCATATTGAGAAAGTCATGCATAATGCGGCTGAGCTGAACCTATAACAACTTTTGTTTTGAGTCTCTGAAGTCTTGAAAGTCCTGAGAGGAAGTTCACTGGGACAGTATTTCCAGTGAGCTGAGTCACTTGCTATATAGAGACTTAGATTTTACTTAAAGCAGCTTAATGCTTCTTCCACAATGTCCATTTAAACTGTGAATATTTAAAAGGCATCTGTGTGAGCATATTGCCTTATTACACGATGAAACTATACAAACCTTCTTCAAAGACTTAAGGTTTCTGTTACTGAAATGGCAGAGCAAAATTGCTTTGAATCCTAGATATAACTAGAACACAAATAACTTCGATGTTAGAAAAAAAATAAATCACAAGAGATTACTGATAAAATTTACTTTGCTGGCACGAAAAGTTTTAGAATTCTAAAATTTGATGACAGCATACTAACCTAGTTTAGAAAATATTTGATGAACTTCTGAGGAAAGAAGATAAACTGGGATCCTAAATAAACTGCACTGGAAACATATGATAGAACCAGTTCTGGATGAACATTTTGCAGTTCTTAGCCTGAAAAGGTTTACTATGTCTTCAGATTCCATCCCTGTGTTATTTCCACACTGGATACCCAATGTAAAAAAAATAAATAGGCATATAATCAAGTTGCATGAATTCTTTTATACAATGAATTAGAGAAATGTACACCTCAGATCTTTTAGAGGTAGAGCAATACCCAGTGTTTATTTGTTTCTTTGATTTTTATATGAAAATCAAGCGACTCTTAATTTTTTTTTCATGTTTTGGAAAGGAAATTTAATAAACCCATCGAGTTCACCATTGTTATACAACCTTTCATGTATAAAAGTTATGAGGAAGTTGAGAATCAACTATGAACCTAGCATGTTGTGCTACCAGACAACAATTTTACTTCCCAAATGTTTGCAGAAATGAAAGCTAAACGTGACATGAGGAACAGTTTACCTCAAGGCAGCTTAAGATCTAGGTGTACAGTGCAGTAGTATCTCTGTGACAGGTACATTCCTCCATTGTGAAAGGTATCTGACATCATTGTGCTCCTGCAGTACCAACTAACACTTCTTTATGTGGACTCTGTGTGTAGTAGCAATTCCTTCACAATGTGTTCATGTATTATGGGTTAGAATTTGGTTCAGTATAACTTTCAGGAGGACTTTATGTACCACCATCTCTTGAAACCAATAATTATGATTTATTTTTATTTATTCAGCATTTCATCAAGAGGTGAAAATAATTTTTTCTCTTACAAGAGTTTCCTAAAAATCAGGACTATTTTAAAATTCTGAACATGTGTCAAACATGCTCTTGTTAGTAAGATGAGGCCTTAGAACTTAGATTTTATTAGCTCAATGTAATGCCATGAAAATGGAACTCGATTTTCTAATGGTCTTGATAAATGGAAGTAATATCAGGTAGTTACCCCTCAGGTGAAGGCTTTATTCTACTCTAATACATGTGCACAGAGTGAACCATTTAAAATCCAGTGTAGCAACACCAGTGAAATGCATTTCAGTGATGTTCTTTTGGAACATTTTTTTCACAACAGAACAAAGCCCTGGATTCCTGCCTCAGTCTCTTGACATTGCTGCAATTCTCTACAGCACTTGTCTTGTGGCTGTGTGTAAGAGGGCTCTGCAACCATTGTTGGTATCTGCAGGAAGGAGCCCCACTTGCTCCCTTGACAGCATGTAATAAATTGTCTAATGTAGTTCAGTTGGGGAGTTAAAAATGCATTGAAAATAATGGGGCATAACATTCTAAGGTTAACATTTATTCATAGATGATGCAGTTAAATAAAACAGGCATTAACTTCAAGGTCAGTCAGCAAAGTAATAAAAGTGAGTATTTTAATTGAATTGTAATTGCTTCCCATTGATACACGCAAGTTAAGTAAAATAGATGTCAGTGCTGCAAATTATAGTTCCCTTCCTAATTAATTTCTTAGTTCTACATAGTCATCCAAGCCCTGGATCGTATTGTTAGTTTATCCACCCATCCAGCTTTCTTCACGTCCAGTTTCATGAAGGGAGAATCTAGTTAAATGGCATATACTAGAGAATTTACAATACATTGTTTTTCTTTTTAGTCTAAGACGTTTTAAGAATATGGATCAATATACTCCTTTGTTTAAAGAAAAATATACCAAGTATAGATTTATATTTTATGTTATTATTATATAGATTTATATTTGTTATTGATATATATTTGATTTTATCTGTTTATAATTAATAGATACTTTATTATACGGATAGTAGCAGGAGACATACAGTTACACCTACACATGCATACCATTAGAGATTTGAGATGTGGATTGTTGGTTCTGCAAATTAAAGGTTAAATTGCTTCTTGACGCCTTCAGCAGACTGTCTGTATTCACTCACTATACAAACCTGTTGGAAACTAAAGGAAATAATATTTCTCAAAAGAAAGACAAGGTGTCAAAAACTAGAAGTCTATTAAGAAATGGAAAGGGTACACTGCACTTTCACAGATTTTCATGGAAATGTGGGATATTAATAAAGAGTTTACCCATAGTGTATACGTAGGAAATCTATTTATATTTTCTAGACTATTAGAAATAGTCTATTATTTGTAATAATTTCTTATAAAATATTGTCTTGTGCTCATTAGGGAGCACAACAGTAGGTATATCCTTCATATCAAAGAGAAATTGTGAAAGTAATAATATGTTAGTGTGTCTGGTTCTGACAACATTTTCTCTTCTCACGTATTTGTAATGTATACCTTGGTTTAACTTTAAAGAGAGGGGGTGTTTTTCTTAGAAAAGTAATTACGTTAATGAATAATGTTAATGTAAATGTGTGAAATGAGTACTGAAAAGTAGTACTCATTCATTTATTTTAAATGTAAGCTAGAAGCTGTCACCAGAATCATTGGAAATACTGAAATGAGATTAAGTTGTTTCAAAATTATTTCTACAAGTATGAATGATCATTATCTTATCTAGCAACATGCAGTCTGTTAATAAAAAGCAATAAATAAAAGAATAGAGGGAGAAAAAACCTTCTTTAATTATCAAGCACTTAAAAAAGGTTCCCCTAGATAGTAAGGGAATTTTTAATGTGCTTTAATGAAATATTAAAAATATTTATTAATATTTTGAGATCTCATTCACTCTAACTTGTTTGAGTTTCACAGGAATTTAAATATACCAAGACCAGTCATTGTAAAAATGAAAAGGCATATCAGCTATTTGTTCTCACCAATTAGTTTATGTGATAGTGTACCATACATTTATATTACAGCTTTCATCATCAATGATCTAAAGTTTTTTGCAAGGTATATACTTCAGAAATGGCTTCTAAATTAAGTCATCTGGTTGCTGCTCTTTAATGACACTTGTTGTATAAAGCAGTAGATTAAGAAAAATACAGAAGTGTGATCAGTACAAAACCCTCAAACTGCAGTAATTAACAGTAGTAAAAATGTGATCACTGGTCATTTTCTAGTGTTCTTTCACTTTCACAAGTCGTAATTTTTTTTTTCATATTTATGATATATGTTAACAACTTTTGGCCAGTTTGTCTTATATCCAACTACATAATTTATTTTGTTGAAGAAGATGTCACCTCTTGAAACAGTTGTTCATGAACTTTATTTTTATTATCCCAGTACTGATTTCTGCCAATTATTTATTTCTGAGAAGTGATCATTTAACAACAACGAGTTGGCAAAACTCATAAAATAAAAAGCTAAAAGAGGAACACAGAGGGGCAAAGTAAAAGAACTTTTTTAGAAAGAAAAACAAAAAAATGTAGGCATCATACACAATATTTTGTGATGGATCAAAAAGCACAACATTGAAGACATTCTGTAAGTGTAAGTTTTCTTTGTATCTGCGTACTTTTTATTTCTTTTTTTTCTGAGGGTTACACGCACACAGAATGTGTTTTAGTAAAAAGTAATTTGCAAGAAAAAATAATTTTCACTATAACAACTATGAAAAATTGACGTGTTTGCCTGTTCATTGTGTGTCTACAAAGGTAACTTTTGACTTAAAGAGGTAATTTGTGTAGTGTTTTTGTTACCAGGGACCTGCATGTTTACTTCACTAGCTAGAAAAATTTTTAAGAAAGCAAAACAACCTTTCCAGTTGATATGCAGTAAAAAAGTAACTGATCCTATTTTCCAAAAACATGAAAATATTTGCTTAGAAGGGGGTAAGAGAAAAATCTGAAGAAGTGTGTTTTATTTAGAATAGAAATGATTTAAATACAGTGGGACTAGTGTCTAAGGGAGTCATGCTATATTGAAAAAAAGAAAAAGCTTGGGGGTTTTTTTGTTTTGTTTTTTGCAGGTTTAGATCCAGATAAACATCTAGGAAAAACTCTGGATCAGATGGAGCCTTACCTTTTGGAGGTGAGTGATTAAAGAATACTAATACAGGTAAAGTTAATTAATTAAATTAATTTTAAAGTATCATAGGCAGAAATTCAGTAAAATTAACTTAATCAAAAATAAATAACTTACTTGCAGAAATCAGGTTCCAATCCAAGCCTTATCTTTGTATGTAGAATATAAGCTTTGGTATGTGCTTTCAACTTCAAAAACATGCCTTCTGGAAATGTTTCACAAATAGTGCCAGTGTCTTTAAAACAAATGAAAGGCAAGAAATCTCAGTATTAAGGGAACACTAATTCCTATGTCATTATAATAAAGCTACATAATTCTCTACAAGTTAGAGACTTTTGCAGTAGTGAAAGTGGTAGTTGGAAAAGCATAGGTCATACAAAACTTCCCCTTCCTACCATTTTTTATGCAGTCAGACTGCATAAAGTAGGGCATTCCAGAAAGTGAATAAGAGGTTTATTCCAGAGGATGTACTTAATTCTGTGCAAAGAGTTATGTGGTCCTCATAGCAGGAGAATGCTTGTAGACATAGTTAATAGATTTATTTAAAGGGAAATAGGTTTATTTAGAGGGCAATAAAAAACAGGACAAATTTTGTACATGTGGGTTTTTTTGGTTTTGAGGTAGAAGCAGCAATCATAAAGCTAAATGCAGTTTAAGAATAACATCTCTGAAAAGGTGATAGCGTGTATTGTCTGTGACAAAGCCAGTTCACCACAGCTCCTTGTCCTTAAGCCTGTTAAAAAACCACAATTATTTGCATATTCAGTTATTAAGAAAGGCTTGCTGTAACTTCTATCTGTGCTAGCTGTCTAAAACTGCTCAAAACATTCTCCTAAAAATACTTTTTTTGCTGTTATCTCTGTAGTTCTAGTTCACCCTTCATAAGCAGTTTTCCTGGAACAAGTAAGGGCCTAGGAAATTTGCAGAAGGGAAGGAAAAGCTAACCAGAATTTGTTAGAAACATTAAATATCTCTTTTGCTATTGAATGATAGTGAAGCTAAATAGAAATTATATCTTGAATTTAACTTCATTTTAGTTGTTTATATGGCTGGAGAGATGATAGATGATTGGCACTTGGCAAAGCTGGAGAAGAAGAGTGAAGGTCCAAAACATTCAAGTAGTCTTAACTAGAGAGCTTTTGTGGGCCTTTTCTTAGCTTGAAGTTTGTTGCTTCTGCTTCAGAGCAGGAGAATCTGCCCAAAACCAGTTTCCCTGTGCCCCATATCTCTTTTTTTAAGCCTCGCTTTGTTTATATCTTCAGAGCATCTGAGCTACAGCAAAAATTCAAGAATACCGGGGGAGGGAAAGGAGAGGTATTTTCTTCTGTTCCAGTAAAAGGGAATGTAGGGAAGTAAGGAAGTAAATATCTTCCTAAATAGTACAGGTAAAAAAGCATTGGCAGATATATACAGGAGTACATAAAAATAACTATTCATTAAAGAGGCATAAATATTTGTTCATATCATATTGTGTCATTACCAGATGTTTTATTTCATGGGTGGATGATAAAGGTAAAATTAAACTAGGGAACAGTTGTTAAATCGAGGGATATCTGTAAGATCCAAAAATAGAAGAGGGAGTAAATTATCCTTTCTGAGAAGCATAGATTTGATTCCCACCGGAAAAGGAAGGTAGAAGGGAATGGGATCACCACTTCAGGTATCAGTGAGGCAGTGAGCTTGTGGATTAGGTAGTCATCTAATAGAACACTGAGCTAACATTTATTTGGAAGCTGTGTGAACAGGACTGCTTGGCTCAACTAATCAGCCTCTGAGAACCAGACCACAAGTTTCATTTCAGCACCTATGGACGTGGTTAGATTGCTTCCAGGATCTTGAACTAGGTTGGCACTGCATGGCATGACCGTACACTCAGTTTGTGTCATAGGCCTGCTCTGCCACTGGCATGCTCTAGTGTGCAAGGGAGGAACTCTGGAAAAGCAATTTTACTGCCATGTGAGGTCATGCTCTACATGTAGAGCATGCACAGCACACTTAAACAATAAACACACCTAACATAAAATAAACAATATTTTATTTTGAATTGAATTTGCATTTTTAATTATGTGATTTGTAAATTTGCTCTTTTCTGGTTCATCTGAACTGGAAGGCAGGTTTAGCAATCATAAGATTTAGAGTCTAAGTCTTCATATTGCTATGAAGATAATATCCCCCTTGCAAAACAAAATAATTGGTCTTCAAAAATGTTAATATTCTAGATTACTAAAAGACAAAAGTTCTAGTGTCATTGGTGACATGTTTAAAATATTGCTGACTTTGTTAAAGGGACATTATGAACCTGCTCTACGAGCTGCTGAGTATCCTCAGTTCCTGTTGACATGGGTGGGAACTGAAAATCCTTTAGCACCTTGCATAATTAGTGTCAAGAACTGTGTTGAAGCCAGTGACATTGAAATGAGGATTTCCCATCACAATGATAGGAAAGAGTCTCACATCTTTGGAAAATTTGGTGTTAATTGCCAATAATTATTCTAGGCACTGATGGTTATAAGCAGAGCTACCAGTTTCGGAAGTGACTTTTAAACAGTTACTGCTTGTACTTGCTGTGGAAAAGGAGCAGTTAGAAAGATCTTTTTTGATTTTCTCTTTTTTATTTTTAATAGCTGTGTTTAGGTTTTTTCACAGTGGCAGCTATAATGACAGGAAGAGGTTTTGACTAACTGTTTATAGGTTGTCCATTCTTACTGCAGCAACATTAATTATTCTTGAAGTATTTGTCCTATAGAAACCTTTTTGCCATTGTTGAAGAAGTTCTCTTTCATTTCAGCAATGTAATTTTTTAATGAGCACTTGATGGCAGTTTGTTGATTTACAGTATAAGTTTCTCCCAGAACTAAACTACGTATGCTAAAGAAAGGCAAATGTGCAAGTCTGAACAACCTTTCATGTCCACTGAGGAGGAAGGAAGTTAATTCATTTATCTGAATGCTAAAGTGCCAGTTTTAATTAAAATATAACACAGTGGTACTTTTTAGATTATTTCAGTAAACATTCATGGAAACCAAGAAGCCTCTGTATGATACTTTGTTTTTTGTAGCCTTTAATACATAGTCTTTTTAGAAAGTGCACACTAAATTTTTCAGCAAAATACATTTAATATAATACTTACACTTCCTGTAATATTTGTTAACGTAATACATATTTTAATTTCCCTTTTGTCTTAGATTTCTGAGAAATACGGAGTCCATGTTTGCGGAGAAGGTGGAGAATACGAAACATTCACTCTGGACTGCCCTCTATTTAAGAAGAAAATAGTTGTGTAAGGAGCAGTTTCTTCCATTTTCCTCTTTTAAAGCAGTGGGAACGTATTCACATTTAGCTTGAAGCAACTTTTGTTGGCAGAGGTAAAACATGTCCTCTAAGTTCACAAACACTCACTTTGTTTAACACTGGCAAAGTCCTCTGAAAACCTAAATCAATACCTGACAAGACGAGGCCTTCATAGAGAGCTATAAACTTTTTAGACATTTGCACTTTCGTTTACTTGCTGATTATGGCCTGCAGTAAAACTGGTACCTACACACTGACACTTTTATCCTTTCATGAAGTGAGAATTGCCTGTAATATTTATCTTTCATTACAGCTACATTTGATAAACTGCCACATCAGTAGCCTCTGGGTTCCATTAACTGCGTGTGTGTGTGTGTTTTAAGTTTAGCAGCTCAGGATGATAACGAAAAACATTTTTCTTCAATTATGAGAGGATATTTTAAATACAAACTTTGCATGAATTCATCTCATTTACACTGAGTAATTTATTCCTTTGACATAAATTGCTAAAATCTGTGTAGTGGGGATATGGAAAATACTTGTGTCTTGATGCCATTTTCTTATTAGTCTTATTAGTTAAATAGCTAAGCTTGCTTGCTTTGAGTGAGATGTTTTCACTGCTGTTCCTTCTCTTGGCTAAGTAAACAGACTAGTAATCATGTCTTGCTGATAGTCTAGGAAAAGTCAAGATTATGGAATGTATAGACCTGATTAAGGCATTCATGGTGAAGGTCTGTTTGTTACATTTTTCTGTAAGATCAGAATCTATCTGTATAAGGAACGGAGAAACGAGCTGTTACTTCTGTCCCGTTAACATGGTATCTGTGAGAAGAAGAGCAATAGACAATAATGGATAAAAAGGTGGCAGCTACTGTGGCAGATGTCTGCTGGAATTCTTTAGTAAGAGAAAGATTCAGAAAATAACAAGCAGAATCTTTAAGCTACATTTGAGCTCATGGATAGAATTATGAATTTTTGTGCCAGAAGATTCTCAGAGGGGTACACGCACTCAGTAGAAGCCATAGGTTGTGAGCCAACCTACTGACTAGGAAGAGTTAGAAAGTTAAACAGAAAATTAGAATAAAATAATGCTTGGGTGTATCTTATCACAAATGATCATGGGCACAAGGGGCAGAACTCCCAAATATGCTCACAGATAGAATCAGTTCAGCTTCTTCTATCAAAAAGGAAAATATTGCGAAATCATTGCTAGAGCACGATTTATTTTTGCATTTAAAGTCTGATATGATTTCTACTAACTTAGAAATTCTTGTCAGTTCTGGTAGGTGTCAGGGGGAGAATTTTGTGAAACTGTCATTTAGAGTAGTACTTCTCATTACCACATAAATGTGACCTATTCAGTGTTCATATTGCAGCACTTGCAACAAAAAGTACACTGGATTTGTGGTACTACAGGAGAACTGGATTTGAACTGATTTGAGATTAAATGCACTATACCAGTTTTTCCACTCAATTGTTTGGCTGGTTATTAATGTTATTTCTATTTATTTTGAGGCTTCTTATTTTACATTTTAAATCTGTGAGTTCATTGGAGCTGGATGCATAATTTCCCAGTGTTCCTTTTCAAAGCTCTCAGCATAAATACAGATTGGAGCAAATATGTCAATTTCATGAGAAATTCTTGGCTCATGTAGTATGGAAAGGTTTTTTGGTTTTGTTTTGGTTTTTTTTTTTCTATAGAATTTGAGGACCACTTTTAGGAAAGTACATTGTGCCCTTGGTTTGGAATGAAACAAATACTAGTTTAAATATATTCTAAGTGTGTTTCTGGCTCTCAGTGGTTTAATGACCATTCAAGCAACTAAGAAAAGCTAAACTAGAGGTGGTCTGGCTGCGTTGTCTTTATTTCTATTGGCAGCACTCCAAATAATAATAAGTTAACAATTATTGAACAAAAAGTATGGGAAAAGACAAAATATATAAACCAGTGGGTATTTAATTATAAATATATGGCACAGCAGACTGTTAAACAGGTACTCAACTACTTCTAAATACACATTTTTGTAATGGCAACTGAATAGCTACACTGTCATTGTGTGTCTCTGGCTTTATTAATCCTGCTTAGCTCTTACATTATTCATGTCACATAGACATGCTTTTTGAGGGGCCATTTATGTGAAATCTATTATTTTATGAACTTATGAAGAGAAATAATTTGTATTTTCTTTTTCACTAAGTAAGTTATGAGTTATTTTGTGCTTTTCATTCTTGTTTTTCATATACACTGAAACTAAACAGACTTTGTAATCATGCTGTTAACTGTGCTAGAATAGTTTCCAAATGCTTAGATAACCATGGTTCTGCTGTACAATTTTTGAAGTTTAAATGTAGTGGTAAGAATTAAAATTCAGAGGTTAAAACCTGGCAGGATTTTCAAGGTCCCTAAATTTCTGAACCCCTCCAAGATACCTTCCCAGAGAAAGTTTCTGAGGAAGGCATTGAAGCTTATTTTTGCCTGCAAAATGGGTTTGATGGATTAATCTTGGCTGACTGCCTGGTGCCCACTGAAATTTCTTTAATTCCCCTCCTCAGCAAGACTGGGGGAGAAAATAAAGTGAAAAGGTTTGCAGGTCAAGATAAGGAAAGGGTTATGGCTTACCAATTACTGTCATGGGCAAACCAGGCTCAGCTTGGGAAAAAATTAATATAATTTATTGCCAATTTGAAAAAATCAAACAAAAAACCAACAAACCAACAGCAGTAGGATAGTGAGAAAGAAAGATGAAACTAATAACACCTTCTCTCCACACCTGTTTTTCCCACTCTTAATTTCACTCTTTTTTTTCCTTGCTGATCTACATCATCCCCACTGAGAGGTTCAAGGGGCTGGGGAGTAGGGGTTATGGTTAATTTATAACCATCTCTGCTATATAAGCTATATAAGCATCTCTGCTGCTCCTTCCTCTTCACACCTTTCCTCTGCTCCAGCCTGAGTCTGTTTCATGGGCTTACAGTCCTTCTGGAACTGCTCCAGCATGGGTCTTTCCTACAGGGCACCTCTTGGAGAACTGCTCCAGTGCAAGTCCTTCCCATGGGATACAGTTCTTCAAGAACAGAATGCTCCAGCAAGGGTCCCTCACTGACCAGATTTCCTGCCAGACACCTGCTCCATCATAGCAGATCCCCACAGTGATGCCTCTGGAGGATCTTCTGTGATGTGGTCCTCCATGGGGAGCAGGGGCAACCTGCTTCACTGTGGTTTTTTCTACAGGTTTCATGGAACTTTTGCTCTGACTCTCAGAGCACCTCCTTCTTTACTGATTTTAGTGCCTGTGGGCTGCTTCTCTCATGTTTTTTGCATTCCTGTCACAGCTTCTTCGCAGCATTTTTACCCTTCTTAAAATACATTATCACAGAGGCACCACCAGCAATTCTGATGGGCTCAGCAGCCCCTGGTCTCCTCACAGAGGAAGCTTGCCCCCCACTACCAAAACCTTGCCATATCAATCTGAATTAACAGGACAAAATCTAAAGCACTTGACATTACTAACACTATTTTCTGATTTTCACTAGCTGAAGTTTTTTGTCATGTGATACTTGTGGCAAAATACGTTTCTACAGAACATCCTTTGAAAAAGAAGGAAAAATGCTAGTTCAAGAAAAGAACTTATTGTGTTACTTACTGTGGAGAAGTGGAAGTCTCTTCAATGTAAGACTGTATGAGGAATTTTGCTTTTGAATATGAAATTGAATTTTTCCCATGGTTCTTAGTCTTCATTAGAAAATATACCTTACAAAATACACATGGCAGATTGAGTGAAATATTTTTTTAAAACCCCTGGATTTAGCAGTGAAAGCAAGATCTTACAATCAAAATATTCAGCAAATTAAGATGGGTTTTTACCTTGTTTTCCCAGGCAGACTACTGTAATTCAGTTGTCAGCTTTCTTATGCTTAGTATTTGATAGGTACCATGCATTTCATGTCCTTCTCACACTGGTATTTAACATGCAATTGATTGACACCTTTTCAGATCATAAATACATATTTTTATCTATGTGAATGCCATCTAATATCTACTCTTATGATAAAGGTGAATTTGCATTTATGGAACATAAAATAGTTTGGTTTTTTCAAGTAAACTGACGTATTTGAAATATTTGGGAAGTATAATTTTGCATATATACCTTACCATTAGTTCTGTGTTTAGTTTTGTAATTCTAGGATTGGAGTTAAAATCAAATCTGTAAACATGAAAAGATAATCATGTAGTGAGAGCACTAATTGTACTCTCAGACTTGCTCTCACTTGTTGTATTTGTTCTGTGAAAATTATACTGCATGTTTTACAATTATTAGATATTTCATAGTTCTTCAGGGAGATTTGAAAAATCAGATTATTATGATTTGAAGAAATAGATAATTAGGACAGTTTTTCCATTATTCTTCTTCATTGTTTTCCATATTCCTCATCATAACATGTGTTATGATGTTTCCATCATAATCAAAGATGAATCACCTTATAGTGTCACATTCCTACTCATAATTCAGACTTGCAGCGTGAAATGGATTTTGTATAAATGTCAGGGTCTCTCAAATATCTGGTTTTTTCTTTTTAATCTCTGCTTTTAAGATTTTGAGCTTTTCCGTATGATTGGTTGGTTTTATTTTTTAATTGTTGACTCATCATTGGACGCAAACAAAATGGTTCTGCTTTCCATCTATTCATTACGTTTACTGTTGAATGGGACTGTAAATTTTATCAGTGAGAACTGATGTATGAAGAGGCTGACAGAACACAAAGTAGTTAAGAACAAACTTTCTTTTGATATGTATCATAATACTGTTTCCAGCACCACATATCTACCTGTTGTGACCCATCAGCCAAGAAATATGAAGATATTAAACTAGATATCTGTTATGGTCCTATCAAATCCCCATGTGTAAGCTGTGTGTCACAGGAATATACTTTATACTGATAAGAAATAATTATGATCTCTTAATATCTGTGATTCTTTTTGAGCAACAGATAAGTACTCAGAAATTCTGTATTTATTGCATGTTGGTATTAATGCTCTTCTGCTGTACTACTATGAATTGGAACATGCAGGGACACAAGTGGAATTGCTTCTTTTACTTGGGAGTTAAATTCACATACATTTATAAACCCGAATTTTTTCTTGTCTGATATAAACTTTTCCCTTTAGTTTCAAGTAGTTAATGCATTACTGAAAATTACCAGGCTTTCCACATAAGACTTGAACAGCAAGAAAAATATGTTTATTGAGAATATCCTGAGACACTGAGAATATCCAGATACTAGGTGCTACTGGAGCCTCAAGAATAAAGCTGAAGGCTTTTGTATCATACAACTTTGAAAGTTTATGAAGAGAAGCAGAGCTAGAGCTATTTACCATTATTGTGCAATGTGATGATTATTTTTTTAGGAGATTTTTAAATTTTAAATCCCAAAACATGTTTCACAGAACAGATACTTCTGTCAGTTTTACACTCACACCAAGTCAGTGGAATCTGACCAAGAATTGAGCTGTTTCCAGTTTGCATGGTTTTTTATGTGGCATTGCTAGAAATCTGTCTCATCGAATACTGCAAAGGTATCAAGGGCTCTGTGCTATCAAAAAAATAATTTGTGTATCCTTATCATTACTTACAACAATTTTCAAATTTTCCTGCACTGCATCTCAGCTTCTCTTGTGTTTTCTTTGAGTTTCTCACCTTCTGATGTTTGTTTCCTAGAGCTACCTTTTTCTTAAGTAGTAAAACCATGCAGATGGATATAACAGATACTGCCTCTTATGACAGATTGTGTCTGTAAAAATGAAAACTAGAATTAACTAATTTGAATCAGCATACAGGAATTTTATCATCATTACCAGCACATTTGGCATTAAAAAGTTGTGTCTAGTAGTCTTCAATATCAGATGCAAGATGGTGGAATCAGTCAAGTGTCTCAGTGTGAAATATTGTGTGTTGTTAATACTTCAGGAACTAATCCCTGGAGCCTTAATCGAGAAGAATGGACTTTAAAAAGACCTGTTGATGTAACAAAAATACTGTTTCACATATTAGTCTCTAAAATGTAACGCATTAAGTCATTTATGCTTTTCTATACTATAGATAACTGAATCTCTCAGTGCTGGATTAGAAGTATAGCTTTCTTTTTGAAAACAGAGAGTGAAGATAATATGTTGTTCAAAAATACTATTTGACATGGCAAACTACTGTTTCCTAATGGATATAAAAACTAAATGAGGAATTAATAT
This sequence comes from Florisuga fusca, assembly GCA_038090715.1. Taxonomy (NCBI): domain Eukaryota; kingdom Metazoa; phylum Chordata; class Aves; order Apodiformes; family Trochilidae; genus Florisuga; species Florisuga fusca. The sequence goes on from JAAWXA010000009.1 coordinate 10,043,330, forward strand.
ATTTTCAATTAATTACCTTAGAGTCTGTGTCATGGCTAAGTATTTTTGATATGTGAAATTCTGTACTAATATTTTATTTTTCAGAGATTCAGCTGAGGTGGTTGTGCATTCAGCTGATGCATTTGCACCTGTGGCATACCTTCATTTTCTAAAATTACACCTGGAAAACAAGGCAAGTAGGTTGCAAATGTCATCTTCCTCGAAAGGTATATTCATGCTATCTGTTTTTATTTTGCTTTGTCACAATTTGAAGTGAAGCTACAAGCTCTTACATGGATGTATTTTCAGATAACAATGTACGTATGTAGTTGAATTTCAGAACTTGCCATAAGGAAAAACTTAACACAAATGCTACCTTGTGTTGAATGAATGAATGGAGGTAGTATATTTCTTTAGCATTTTTCATCTTGAAACCTCAAGGTGGTCAGCAAACACAGTTCAGTCAAGCACCTGTGTACCCCATGTGGCACTGCTAGCCACGCTGTGGGACGTGGCTGTATTAGGAAACTGGATGAACAGTGCTGATTTGCTGGTTGGGAGGTGGCATCTCTTTTTGCTGCTTCTGATATAAAGTAGATGTTTGCAAACTTGCTGAACTGCAGGTGCTTGAGTTTTAAACATACTGGGTTTTTCTTCATCTTTCCCATGTAAAAGATAAATACAGTTAATTACATCAAGTCATGCAGGGGAGATTATCCTGGTCCAAAGTCTTAAGGGATTCAGTAGTAGTTCACTGGGATTCACTCCTAGTTTATGATTCCATGGAAACAGCATAACAGGAATAGGAAATCTACTGGTTTAAGTATTGCAGACATGAGCAGAGCTAAGAAGGTCAAAACAGAAGTTATTTTTCTTAGTATTTGTCAGCACTTTTCCATTTGTTTTTTAATTATTTTGTGGGTAAAATGATATTTTTTTCCTCCTGAATATCTATAAGTGCTTGTATTTTGTTCAAGAGAGTGCCTCCTCATCTTCCCGCTCATGTTGTGGTCATCTTTTTGCAGGTCTTCTTACTTCTTTTAAACTTTAAAGATGAAAGCAGAGATTGTTACAGAACATTGTTATATTGGTATCTTAAACACTTCCATTTCCTGTATTTGTTTCAATAAATCATGCCTTCCTTCTCCATTTTTTTTTTTTTTTAATTTTATTGCTCCAAACAGATAAAATTTGTTTTTCTTCCATAATGGTGATATTCTTGCCTTGGAATGTAAGCTGTACCTCATCCTGTCAATTTCTAGTTAGGGATTTCTTTCGAAAAATAAAAGAATAAATAATTGTGTGGGAGACTGCAAGAAGTATATCAACTAATGATGTGAAGCAAAATCTTATAGGATGAATAAAGGAAAATTCGGCAGTGGGCATGTTGAAGAAGAGTGGTAATATATTAATATTTCTTTGGGAGCACTGACTTTATTGCATAGCAAACTTAATGCTAAAATGCACCATACATCACTACAATGTGACAGGCTAGGGAAAATGAAAAACACAAAGCTTTACATAAATCAGGCAAAAAACTACTGAAATGCATAACATTTTATATAAGAATGAAGATTTTACTTTTATCTGTTGGGAAGCTCTTTTCCCCTTCTTACCTAGATGTTATAGATTCGGTTAAAACCTCACAGTTTCTAGCAGTGTTGTAATAAATCATATTTCAAATTCCTTGTAGACAAAGCTGTCAGACTCTCAAAGGGTCTTGCTCTGGATTTTGGTATATAAACTAATGTCTTTTATAGTTAAAAGCAAAATAGACTATTTTCTGCAGTGGTTGTCTCATAAGGAAAAGTATTAGAATCTTTTGGCTATAGATTATTTTCTATAGTGTTAAAACAAGCTAAGTTTACAAGAAGTTATGAATATGGAGAACTAGTCAGTCTTTCAAAGGATAACCTGTTGTTATCACAGTTTAATTGCATAAAGAGATGCCTTCAAGATTGATATTCCTGTAGTACTCTACTTTTTCTCACTATCTGGTGTGTACAAGTACTACAAAAAATTTAAACATCAGTTGGTAATTCAGCACTTAAAAGTTAATCCCAGAATAACAAATCGCTGCAGGGAAAAACTGCTTTAGGAGACCTAATTTTAGTTTCAGGCTTTCAAGGGATTACTGAAAATTGAGGAAAAAAATACTCAATTCTGAGCAATGTATAAACGTTGCTACTTATGTAAGCACTTTGTGCAAACCATTAATAGACTGCACAGTCATGTGCGATTCCAATAAGTCTTATGACATCAGTTGTAATTTCAGCTGAGAGCTATACATACTTTTACCTTTTATTGTATATTCATTTTATCTTGGTTACGTGCCACAGGTGTTAATTTTGCATCCTTTGAATTTACTTTTAAAATCAATATGCAATTATAGCTGGTGTACCTTAGTCTCTGCTGCCTTTCCTCGTCTATAATGCATTTTCTTCAGGTAAATCTCTTCATGTTTAACTACAAAGCCTGTGTAGAAATTTGTTTTAGATTGTTTCTGGCAGCAAAATGAGCCCCTGTGCCTGGGGGAAAATAACATCTTTGTTACTGTTCTGATTTAATACATTGCTGTGCAGCTTCAAGATGTGTTTTTGCATAATAATTGAAGCTTTTTTTAAACCCATCCTCTTTTCTTTCATTATACTGGTTATAGTGAAAAGACTAAGGAAGCAAAATAAAAATAAATCTAAGCTTTTATTGCTAAAATGTTATTAAAAGTTTGATAAACAGTAGTGCTCAAATTTTTGTGATTGACTTTACCCTATTGTAAAAAACAGGGTCTCCACTGTGTATATAATACAGACACTTAACTTCATCAATATTTTGCTTCATCCATATGACTGTCACTTTGTAGATTTAAAATGTGAGTTGTTGAAGAGGTGGCAATTTCTAGAGCATACTCCAGAATCTTTAAAACAGGTGTATTGGCTTTGATATTCAATACAATTTTAATTTTGAATATTTCCAATGAGTAAAGAATGCAACTGTGAAACAATTTCTAATAGTCTGACAGTACAATGAATTGCAAAACCCTTTTATTTTCCCAGTATTATACTATTCTGTTACTCATGTTGGGTTCTGAATGATCAGAATCAGAAAGTAAAGCTGTTGGAACTTCTGCTGATGTGATAATTCTTTTTATAAATACTTCTGATGGCAGCAGTGAACATATTAGCTATAATTCATGATTTAAGATTTCCTCTTTCCCATATTTAAATTCTTTATTCCCCAAGTTCCAGAGAGTAGGAGCACCCTTAAATCAAACAGTAGATGTTATAAAACTGCAGGCCCTTAAATTAGGAACAATTCAGAATTAGGAGTCATGTAGTTTTCTTTCTATATTGGGCAGAAGAAAGGAGCCTGTTTCACTGTAACAGATACAGGAGTCATGTCTGCTGCTCTTCTTTCTTGTAGCATATTAGTGAATATATTTACCTGTAATAAGCTGATACTGTGAGGCTTATTTTTTTATCTGTTTATAAACAATCTTGACCTATTTGGGTGGAACACAACTGCACTTATGCCCTGGTTAAACATAAGTAAATCTACTTCACTGGTCAATTTGGAGGTATTTGTCAGCTGTAAAAGTTAGGTGTTTGGGAGATATTTAAATGCCTTGTGTACTGAAGAAGCATGATCCTGATTTAACTTTGTAGGCTACTGCCATCCAGTTTCTTCTGGCCTGAATTTTTTTAGTTAATCTTCATTTAGGACTTTTGACTTTTAAGTGATATCAGGGGAAACAGCAAAGCATTTCAAGATGCAAAATACATTTTATTGATGGTATTGTGGGTAGCATTTTTTTAATGCTTTGTCATCACTGAATGATACTTAGCCTGGGTAACCTTTCATGTCCCTTCTGTAACACAATGATACAAATAAACCTTATAGTTATATTGTCCAAACTTTGTAACAAACACTCCAAAATGGTTTTGTACATTCATTTATTTGAACTGCTAATAAAATGAAAGATTTTTTTCCCTACTCTATTTTATTGCAGGTTCAGTACAGTTCTCTGAAAAAAAAGAGAATTTTATGTTTCCTTTCATTATGAAAAAGACTTCATTTGAAAGTCTTCTGAAGCAAAGGGCTCTTGTTCCTGTATGTCTGTGTATCATACTTGAAATACTGCAATGAGATGAATGTGCTCTTATTTATTTCAAGGAATTGTGTCATTAAGGTACACCACAAAAATTGAGATATTATTATAGTCTTTTCTTATGTTTTCTGAGCTCTCTGCCTAACAGTATTCTTGCTGCTCAGTTGGAAAACTATCAGTTTTGGAATTGTGTTGTGATAGTTTTTAAAACCAGTTTCTGTAGTGGAGAATGTAAGCTTTATAAGAAAGCAATCTGTTGTTTTGATAAAAGACCACTGCGTGGAATTTCAGCTATATCAGTCAAAGTCCTAGCTCCAAGGCTTTTTCAACAGGAGAATTTGGATCCTGGAACACTCTTGCATTTGCTTAACTTCATTCTGAGTGCACTTGCATCAATGACATGAGTTATGTGCATATAGTTAAGCATATGCATGAATGCAGGCTCTGATCCAAAATTAGGTTGGTATCACAATGTACGGTGGGTGTGGGAGAAACAGTGTAACAAATGGGAAAATATATTGCTTCTGCGAAGGAACATGAAAATGTTATGTGGTAAAATAGGTTCTGTAAGATTTAATTAAAATGTCATTATAGCAAGCTTGATTTTTTGTTTTTAAAGCGATGAGAGTATTACTCAGGGAAAGTTAGTCTGTTTGTGGCAGTCTATAACTTTAGGTTTTAAAATGTGAGATTACTTTCTATGTCGACAGGAATGGAATATCAACATTTGTATGAGATTTGAAATAGCTACTAAACAGAGTCTGGCAGCTCTACTTAGGCTGGCATTGAGCCTGTTCTTCTAGTGCCAGGTTCCACACCTAATACTTCTGCTGTAGCCTGCACCTGTGCTGCTTTGGGGAGTGATTGATTACCCATGTTTTTGGAGCATTGTGGGAGTCAGCCTTGAACGAATCACTGTGGTGTATCATAGGCACTGAAATCAAGAGTAGTCTGTAATTATTTTTATGGTCTTTGTATGTAAGAGACATCGTAGAATTTCTGGTACTTCTGGGTAGTTCCCAAAAATTTTGCAACTGACCAACTGTTTGTGTATGTGTGTAAACACAGGTGTGTAATTTTATATCTGTGAAGCAATAGGTAGAAGCTTAACAATTTGTAAAATGTTGATGTATTTAGGAAAAAAGGATGTGACTGTTGATGGTAGAAAAATGTAACGTGGCATCAATTTGTAATATTAACAAATTACAAAGCAATGAGGGAGCTCTCTAAGTTAGACCAAACCAGTTGTGATACAGTCTGTGAGTCTCACTGCATCCCCATGAATTTTTTATGAAGCACATTTTGCAGAAAACATGTTTAGAAACATCGTTGAAAGAACAATTTTCACAGATGGCATAAAAATGAAGTAGGTGCTCTTTTTTCACGTTCACTTGCAGAGCATATGAATTCAGTCCTGTTTAGGAAACAGAGAGAAGTTACAGGTCTCTCTTAAGACCTAGACAAGGTATCTGTAGCTCTAGATCTCTTAAAAGGTAATTATGTAAAGCTTAATGAAAGTGTGAAGGAAGGTGGCTGTCATACTGGCAAAGTGGAACTTTTTCCTTTCCAGTGAACATATTTTTTTTTGCCTAGTGATGGATTGTTATATGATATTGAAGTTAAAATTCAGGTGATAAAAAACCAAAACCGAAACTAGCATTGTGAAAATATAATTCATCTCACCATGTTTGTACATGCTTATTTAGGGGGTAGGACCAGAGTTGCAAACTCTGTAATGTCTGTATGTTACCTTAGTACTTAGTGAATACCTGTGCTACAATGCAAATTGTATGTGTCATGTTAAATGTATAAATTAGCCAGTGAAAGCAACTAATTTAATAAAAGAACAATTCGCAGGAAGGAAATGTTATCACTTTTAGCACTTCATGCCACTAAACCATCCATATATTTCTATATTTCTATAAAGTGACTGCTTGTGGAGGAAAAAATGAAAGCTTCAAAAGTATAGAAAAAAATGAATATTCTTTGTTCGTATAGCACAGCCCAGCTTAAAATCTGTTTCAATTAGAGATTTGGGTTCTTTATTTTTGAAGACATACCTGAGGAGTTAGGCAGCCCTCAGGGTAATGGCAAAATATATCAACGAGCAGTGGTTGAAGGTATAATTTAGTGAGTGGGAAATCGTATAGATGCTGTTGGATGTTTGTATATTGTAATGATGAAATGCCCATCATATTTGTGCTAAATTGCAGGTTTCATTTTTGCACTATTATATTACATTTAGTTGACTTCTTTTAACCTCTCATGTACAATTGATTCATGGAGACTCTTGCCTTGAATTTCATGCTCTTCTTGGAGGAATGAATAAAGAAACATCAGCTCATCTTAGAGCATATGTTTAGCATTTACAGCACTTATAAAACTCCCCTTGAGCCCTTTTAGAGGCAGCAGAGCCGAATTTCCTCTCATAAGTAATGACCTTTTTGCAATTTAGCCTTTCCTAAGAATTTCCAAATACACTGCTTTAACTTCACTGGAGAGAAAAAGGATCCAGTTAAGTTAAATATTTATGTAACTGCTGACTTATCATTGCAGTTTTCTGATGCATAGTATAGTTTTCTGCCTTTTTTTCCTCACTTTCTTTCTTAATATGAAGAGAAAATTTTGAAGTTACGATGTTTTATTTTCCAAAAGGAAATAAAATACATTAATTACTTTTAAAAATAGCCTGTATTAAGATTTGATTAGTAATTCTTAATGTATCCACCTTTTTTTTTTGACAGCTTGACAAGATCTAATTGGTAAAAAGCAAACAATGCAGAAGATCAAACTCTAGGTGACCTTATGAGTGCGTTGCTGTAAAATGTTAGTATTCTTTTTGTAGGCATTTTGCTTGAAAATTGCATAGATAATACACTAATTTGTGAGCTAAAACAATATTCAACAGTTTCTAATCCAAAATTAAGCACAGCCAAATGCTTCATACTCTGTCAACTTTTTATCTTGTCTTATTGGGCTTTATCATAATTTTTGTGAACTTACTGTTTAAGAACCCTGCAGTAAAATGTATATTTTGGACACTATATAGCATTCAAGACCTTTGAGCAGAAAATTGATAGATTCTGGAGTTACATCATGCAGTGATGTTTGGCTAAGGAGTATAGATAAATTCAGTCATAATTCATATTGATTTTAGATGAAGACAGGTAGTATTAGCCACACTAGTGATCCCAAAGTCAACATTCTCTGCAGACTAGGCTGCCTTGGAAAACTAGATGGAAGAGAGCAGGGGTTCTGACTTCTCTAAAATTCAATACACATACATATATATATGCTGAAAATACAGTGAACACAGAATTTTAGAAAACTGGTCAGTATGATCTGTGCACGTGTATTTTTCTTTAATAGACACACTGAGTATTTTCCTCTTACTAGGCCTAAAAAGCATTTGGAAATCAGAGAGAAGGTACAGTGAATTATTTTCCTTCCTTGTCAAGAAATTACTTTGATATATAAGTCTTGGTAAATGCTCCTTTCAGTGTCTCAAAACTGAGCATCTCAAGGTGTGGCAAAGCGCTAGAAGGGATGGATAGTCTTTGTGAGATCATACAACAAGACTTTTTGTTTTTAAAAGGACTGCTTAAAAGGTTCAACGAAGTTTTTAAACTTTTTTTATAGTCTTTTGCTTTGTTTTGCTGTGTGGAAGTAGTCATATTGTTAGTTTTGTACCTCTGTTCCTTTTTTCACTGAATTTATACTCATTTTGGAAAACAGTTTCCTGTGTAAAATTGTGACATGGCATTTCTTCATCATAGTGTCCTTCTGTCTCTTATCTCAAGTCTGATTGTTTTTAATATCTGTTGTTCTTAATACTAACTCTGCATTTTTGTTCCATATCATATGTCAACAGGAGCACATTGTATTCTGCCTCTTTCTGCAATACAAATAGTGGGAAATCCTAATGCTCTTCTTCCGTGAATTGTTCTATGCTTAAGTACCCACTGAGATGTAGTACTTCTTTGTAATTGAAATCCAAAATTTGAATGATAAAATGTGCTGATTTCATATTTCTAGGCCTGCTGATTACTGGCTTATTTTATATTATTTGTCTCAAACAGGGAGAATCTTCAGGTACATTCATGGTCAATATCTGCTCTTGTGATGTAAGCTGCAATGATGATGATATTTTCCCTTCATTAGAAGAGGCTGAACCACAGCAAAATTTCCCAGTCATCTCAAAGTCTTTGAAAAATAATTATTTGGATATTGGTGAGTCTTGCACAACTTTCATTAGAAAAGTAACCTTTAATATTCCAAGCCCTGGTGAAGTACACTGTTAATTACTATAAGAACACTACTGAAAAAAAAGGTTCATGACCTTTAATAACCAGTCAAAGAAAAAAAACAAACAAAAAAAGAGATTCTGCTGCAATGAGGTTTTCTGGTAGAAATCAATATACTTCAAGGAATGCAGCATTTCAGGTTTTTCTACAGAAGCAGTGAAACCCTTTTTTTCCTTTCCCTTTCTCTTTATTTATTTCTCTCTCTCTCTCTTTAAAACACATAAATGTGTTCATTTGCCTGAATGAAATTACTGTCATTTAATAATTCCAATGGAGGGATTGAGTTTTATTTACAGTCTAACCATATCTGTACCTGTACGCTAAAAGCAAGCTCTAAAATGAAGGAAAATCACAGCCATTCCATCACTTACAAACTGGATGAGCCTGTCCTCACCCAAGCAGCCTTGGGGTACCATGCCATGATCAAGTTTAGCAGGCTAGCTGAGCTGCAGTAACTACTCATACACCTGATAGGAGCACTGCCTTGACCAGGGGGTGATTAATACAAGATAAACTCGAGTTTATAGATTGGTACCTCACAAAAGGACCAAAGTGTAACAGCTACTCCTCACCCAAAGTTTAGTAAACTTCTCCTGAAAACTAAATTTCATAGCATAAGAGTGTTTGATATTGAATGGTATTTAGGCCTTTGAATATGGATAAAGGCCTGGTGGGATGTTAAAAAATGCATAAACACATTATGCATTTGCTAAGTGAAACAGAACCAGATCAGAACCAGAACTAACTTCCATTGAAATTTGACATATAAATTCATAAATCTGTTCCTGTGTTACATAGATACTGTTGGAAATTTTAGATTTTCAGCATAATTGTGAAAGGTCAGCAGAAATGGCAAGAAGGAGATAAAAGTATTGAAATTCTCAGCTAAATGCTGCATATTTTCTGAAGGCAGGGTTGGTGAAGGATTTGTCAAGTAGCATTTGGAAGCTTTGTTACCAGTGTACTTTATTTTAAGGTTTTGTTTATATGTTTGTCCCTAAATATTTTTGATGACAGTTGATTTCTTTTTTCTGAATTACTTAAAAAATTTAAAATTTAATCTTTCATTGTTATAATCATAGTGCTGTTCTTCATTCCTTGTAGGTAAGACATTTGGAAGGTCAGGAAAATCCATGAGTGGTTACCAGTGGTTTTCAGGTATCACTGCCCACTTCCTTTCATCAAAAGGCAAAAATGCTCAAGAGGCAACAAGGGAAGCATTTTCTTCTCTCCAAGGTGCTTTATTTATTAATATAAACTGTTATCTTATGTTAATCATACTATTAAGTATGATTAAGTATTAAGTGAGAATGTGTATTGTCATATGGTTTTATACATTCAAAAATTGAGGTTGTCAGTTTGCCATCTTATTTTGCATTTGCTTGTAATCACTGATACCAAGATAGCTGGCTTTAATATTGAGCACATTGTAATTTGACTGGCTTCTGAAGACCCTAGAAAGCCAGAGTAATGTTTGTGTCACTGTAACAACACTATTTCCATGCTTTGTAAGTTGCATTACAGGTTTCTTGCAATATATACTCTGTTGTGAGTATGCATGCATACTATGGATGCTGTCTATATGCTAAAGCACATTTGTAGATGCCATAATTTCAAATTAACTTTTCTAGAATGCTCTTTCACATTTTGATATAAAGGATTAGCTGAGTAGCAGTAAATCTCATTTATATTCTTAATGTAAAGGAGAAATTACTGTCTTGGGAATCATGAAATCCAGATTCCTTAGTATCCCACTCTCACAAGATACTGACCTATAAAATAAAATGTTCACCTTTTCATTTTGTATTTTTCTTTATTCTATATTTCAAGTAAATCAAGCTTATACAGGCTTCTTTTCATTCATAAAAATGGAAATTTTTTTTGCATCTAAATGAGTAGCTTCACGTTCTTGTTCATTAATTTGCATGAGATATTGTTCTATAAAATCTTCTGGTTTGCATGTGCAGCTGAGTATACATGACTGAATATTAGATAGTACAGAAGCTTTAGGATTTTTTCAAAGAAGCAAAGAAGTTACAATTTGTAGAACATCCTTAAACTAGTTTTTGATTGCTTGGAATGCAGCAAGATAGATGTGACCTAACTTCTAGTAAAAGACAATAGTATTTAGCATAAATCTTCTGGGCATAATCTTTAAGTTGAAGCTAGAGGTTTGGGTAATGTTTTATTTTGTTCTCATGGTATTTAAAAGGAAATCTACCAGTAGAAATATTATATACTTTTGTCTTAGCATCTTTCTAAAAAACGTTTTCTCTCTGACTAGTAGATTAGCCTGTTGTTTTCAGGAAATTACTTGCATTATCTACTTATTATAGTAATGAAAAACAGTATTTTTCTTATCCTTGGTGGAAAATGTCCATTCTCACATTTCCTTACATTTTTCTTGTTTTGGAAGTGGCTGTGGAAGACTGAATGAATTATGGTTCTGTCAAGGCAAAAGAAGCAATTTGTTTCTGAGAACTTAACTGATCTGCAAATATATAGAAAGCTTTTCCTTAACTCTTACTTACAATCTCTGCAGCATCTGAGTCTTCAGTGCTATGAGAATGGAACAGGCACAGTCCTTTTAACTTTCTCTTTTCTGGATTAACTTACTTAGTCCTTACTTGGAAGATAAAAGCTGTCAGAAGATCTCAGAGACTGAAATTTATTACAAGATGTTATGAATCGTGGATGGAATTCTCCCATGAAACCGAGAACTGATTACTGTTTACATTTACTTCCTTAAACTCATTTGTTAAGCTTCTCTTTAGATATGAGTGGAAGATGGCAAAATTTGAAGTATTCCTTATGTCAAGCAGCTCTGGTGCAGGTGTACCATGGCAAAGCTTTGTAGGCTCCTGTAGACAGTTTTGGTGTTGGCCTAACAATCCTGGATAAACCATGAAAAATAAATTTAAAAGCCTGTACTTTAGCCAGTCAGTTCTTTCTAGGCAATTCTGCCTGAGTCTCACCTGATCATATTTTATAAATTATTTGGAACAATGAATGGCTTGAAATTCAACAGAAAGTGTGGTTTTCCTGTGCGTCCTGGGGAAGTGCTGTGTAAGAGTCCTGCTTTGGGAAAGAGAACTTCTTGTCAAGTACTCAAGTGGTGGGTTGGTAACTGGTTCATCATTTGTGCCTTTGTGCTACATACAGTACTCTGGGAGGACAATTTTACTCTCCTTACAACCTGGAAAGAAATTATTTTCCATCATTTTTCTAATTCATGCAAGGAAAAAGCGGATTTTACTTTTATTTTCTTTCTTTCAGAAGATTTCTTAAAATAAAGCTAGAAATTGCAAAGTCCACAGAACTTAGTTGGTTGGCTTATACATTTTAACTGTAGACTTTCGGGGCGGATGAGGTCAGTTTGTTTTTTTTTTCCCCTCCAATGTTTCATATGATGTTGCAGAGCTTTTAACTGCAGGCCACAGCTTTTTCTTCTTGACTAAAATGCTGTCTGGAAATCTGAAAAAAGTCCTCGTTTCTTTGTTTGCTGATGATATAGCAGGTGGTATTGACCTAGTGATTGCCATCAGGCAGTATTCAAATATGTTTGTTTCTGGACACAGTCGTGTGCTAATTTCTCAGCTGATATTTCTGGAGATGTCTTGACTTTATAGGAGTTTTATGTCAATCGTTATATAATCTTTTCTGTCACTTAACAAACACTTCCTTTTCTGTAAAGGAGAATTCTTCTCTTCAGATTAGCAACACTAATGGCAGTATGACTAAGAAGATCAGAGACATTTAGAGCAAAATTCAGGAATAGTGTGATCAAACTGACCTTCATGGAAGTGTGCTAACTCCTCAACTGTCTTTGGAAGCACAGGAATGTTTTTTGTTGAAAGCACAGGAAATATTTGTCTCTCAGTAAAACACCAGCCAGTAGATGCTGTCTTTGTACTTCTGCACTTCCTCCAGTGGATAACTGATATATTCAGGTACACAGTGTAACACTGAAGGCCAAGATCCCCAAAGTTACACAGAGAACAGCTTTATATAGTTCATTTACGTTGTGTCACATGGTATTCTGTTATTGTATTTCTTCTATATTCAGAGAAGATTTTTTTCTTTATTCAGTTGATGTTACTCCTGAGTTGCACAAGGTCTCCACTGCAGAGCCAACTCACACACTTTGCTAAGGGATTGACTATGTAAGAGGAACAGCCTTGAGTGCTAGGACTGGAGTCTTGTGTGTGTAAACATTGAGATGATCTTGTCTTCCCAGTATCTTTTCTTTAACTGTCTGCTTGAACTTTGCTCTTCTCTCATCTTTCCTTCATTTCTTCAGTAACTGCTTCTGTTTCCTATTGTCTGTCTTGCCATTTAGAACTCTTTGCTTATGTATGTGGAGATCAGTATTGCAGTGATGGTTTTAAAAAACAGCTTAGACAAGCATCCCTCTGGAACAGCATATAAATATTTGATCTTTTCTTTGAGGAGGAGGATGCACTAAACGACCTCTTATTGTCCCTTCCAGTTCTGTACTTTTGTCATTCAAAGTCCTTTACAGATTACTAGCTGTCATAGACTGAAAATAAAAAAAAATACAAGATAATAAAACTTATGGATACAAGGAATTCAGACTGTAACATTGCATGCATTAATGCATGATATGTTTTCTTGGGGCAAGAATTCATCACTGCTCAAGGTGGATAGCATCTATTTGTATTCTGTGTCTGTATATTTGGAAAAATTACATGAGAGGATTTCGTGAAAAAATAGGTATTATGTAGGGAAAGGTAGTATGTTACAAAGCCTTCAGTCATGTTTAGACAACTGTTAGGTTATTAACAGGTGTTTTTACTGAACATAAACAGGATGGTTATGCTGTCTTTCTATACACATTTAAAATATTCTGTCTTAAACAGCTATATTTTTTTTATCCTGCAGCTAGTATGACTTCAGAGGGATTGAATCTGAAGGATATTATTTTGGTTCATCTGTATGTGAAGAGCATGGAAGATTTCAATGTTATAAATTCAGTTTATGTGACAGAGTTTGATTTGTGTCCACCAGCAAGGTAGGATTAGACTACTGCTATGGTATATTTATGATACACTGTAATATACTGAATTATTGTTACCATATTTATGAAGCTTTTGTCCAAATGTTTGTGCTTCACAGACTAAGAAGTAGGTTTTTGTTTCTAGGTTAGGAAAGTCTTGCCTTTACGTATACCATAAGGTTTATAAATGCTCTGCTATATGGCCTTATAGAAAAATAATAGATTTTTTGCAACTCCTTGTTTTCTTCTTTTACATGGTTGAACTGCTAAGTCTTTTGTATTGCTGAGATTTTATTTGAATGGTATTTTTTCTTCTCTATTCACTTGATGACAATGCTTCTCTGAGTGCAGCCAAGGATATCATCAGCCCTCTTTGCCTCAAAGGCACATTGCTGGCTCAAGTTCAAGTTGGTGTCCATCTGAAACTTCTAGGTCCTTGGGTTTCTTCCCCAGATGCAAGTTTCAACTTGTCCTTGTTGAACTTCATGAAGTTACTGTGTCCAAGTTCACTGATGGTACAAAGCCGGGAGGGCTGGCTGACACTCCTGAGGGCTGTGCTGCCATCCAGCATGACCTGGATGGGCTGGAGAGCTGTGAGAGGAGAGGAGGAGAACCTGGTGAGGTTCAATAAGAGCAAGTGTAGGGTCCTGCACCTGGCGAGGAAGAACCCCAAGCACCAATATAGGTTAGGGGTGAACCTGCTGGAAGGCGGTTCAGAGGAGAAGGATCTGGGATCCTAATAGTAAATGATCCATGAGCCAGCAGTGTGCCCTTGTTGCCAGGAAGGCCAAAGGAATCCTGGGTTGCATAAAGCAGAGTGTGGGCAGTAGGTCCAGTGAGGTCATTCTCTCCCTCTGCTCTGCCTTGGTGAGGCCACAGCTGGAATATTGCATCCAGTGCTGGGCTCCCCAGTTTAAGAGAGACCTGGAACAACTACTGCAGACAGTCCAGTGGAGGGCAACAAAGATGACTGGGGGATTGGAGCACCTGTTTTATGAGGAAAGGCACAGAGATCTGGGGCTCTTTAGCCTGGAGAAAAGAAAGCTGAGGGCAGACCTTGTTAGTATCCAGAAGGAATCTCAAGGGTGGGTGCAAGTAAAATGGAGCTGGGCTCTTCTCACTAGTTCCCAGTGGAAGGATGAGGGGCAATGGGCACAAGCTGGAGCATATGGAGTTCCATCTAAGCATAAGAAAAAACTTTTTTACTATGAGGTTGACAAGGTACTGGAACATGTAGAGGCAACCAGGTGAACACACTCAGGTGTTGCCAGTTAGGAGGAGGAAGGCATGAGCGCCTGTTAAGCCCACCTGTGCCCAGTTAGGGCTGGACCCAACTGCACATGAGCAGAACTGGGGACTAATAAAAGGCCTGATTGTGTTCCCCTGGTTGCCTCTACAGGAACAGGCTGCCCAGGAGGTTGTGGAGTCCCCTTTTCTGGAGATACTCAAAACCTGCCTGGATGCAGTCTTGTGTAATGAGCTCTAGGTGATCCTGCTTTAGTGGGAGAGTTGGACTAGATGATCTCTAGAGGTCCCTTCCAACTCTGATAATTCTTTGATTCTGTGCCTGTTTCTTCAGCCTGTAAAGGTCCATCTAGATGGCAACATGAACCTCTTGTGTATGAGACATTCCTCCAAGTTTTGTATCATTTGAAAATTTCTACCCCATTGTCCAGATTATCAGTGCAGATGTTGGACAGAATTGGACCCAGTACAGACTCTAAGGGTCCACTGCTTGTTACTGACCACCTGTGAGACTCTGTGCCACCTACCTCCAGCATCTGGGCCTGGACATTTCACCAATGGTCAGTACACCTCACTGTCTGCTCATCCACCCCAAATATGAACAGCTTCTCTGTGAAGATGTTATGGGAGAGAGTGTCTAAAGCCTTACTGAAGCCTTACTATCAATGAATATTAAGTTTGTCTAAAAGCAATGAGGCTTTGAACCTTATGGGTTCTTGTGAAAAACCTTATTCCTTGTTCAAAAAGCAAAATTGTTAGCTGAGGAGATGCCTGAGATGCACATCAATGGAAGGTATTTCAAGACATTATCAATATATACTTCGTTACTTTTCCTCTCCTGCTCATGTGCACTTGACTGTGGTTGAAGATGTATACAAGGTGGACTACAGGGATCTGTTGCTTCATTCAATGTGGTTGTTCTGAATGTCTTCTGTTTCTGTAGGATAATGATAGTGGATATCTTAGCTGCACTTAGGTATTCAGTAAAAATGCAGTTACAAAATAAAATTCAGACTTCTGAATACACTGATGCTAACACTTTGGTTCATAGGTCCTCAAACCTTTGCTTTTTAATATCTGTTGTACAGAATCTTCAACACTGCATCTAAGTCCACCTCTGATACAGTAAAGCAGCCTGAGAGTCAAGCTATGCAGTGTGATTCCTGTTTTATAAGGGTGTGCTGGTGTCACGGTTTAACACTGGCCTGGCAATTAAACTGAATAACAGATGTTTTCTATTAATCCCCCTCTCCTCCCTGATAAGGAAAGGAGAGAGAAATAAGGGAAAGAGACTTATGGGTTGGAAACTAAACTACACAACTTTAATGAAACAGTAATGATAAATAGGTAAAATTACTAAATATATATAAATATACAGGAAAAAAATTGATACCACGTTCCTCCTCCCTTTCCCCCAATAACTCTCACATCACCACTGAGGCTGCAGGGCAGCCCTGGGAAAGTCCAGGCTGGACTCCTGGGGTCAGCAGCAGTCGGGAGCTGGAGGCAGGAACACACAGATTCAGGCTGGCACAGATCAGGATCACAGGCAGAGGAATGGACGGAATCCTCCCAGGATGCTGAAGCAAACAGGGAACCAGCGAAGGAAGAGCAGGAAGAACAGGAAGAAAAGGGCAGGAAGGGAGCAGGGGTTTGCTCCTCAAATCCCTCATTTTGAGGGATTGTTTAATCCCTCAAATTTATAGTGAGTATGACGTGCATGGGATGGAATACTCTGTTTGGTCAGTTCTGGCATCTATCTTGTCTCAGGCCTCTTTACTCCTCCTGGAGGGTAAAATGTTCCTCAGAGCTGAGCAGTGTCCTTGGCTCTGCACACCAGTCTCTGGCAGTAACTATAAACATCCAGTGTTATCAGTCCTAGAAGCAGACACTGTCTGAGAAACTTGCTGTTAATTTCAGCAAGTGCAGCTACTTACAAGAAACTGAGCTGAAATCAAAAGTACAAACCAGAAAATCACCTTTATCCTGGCCCAAACCAGGACAGCTGGTCTCTCTCTCTCTTTTTTTTTTTTTTTTTTTTCCATTGGAAATAGGATAACAAACACCTAGCCCAGAAAATTCTTGTTCTGTTTGTTTTAAAAGTTCTGCATGAGAACTAATTTTCCATCTGTAAATTCTTCATTACCTTTAACAAAAAGAACTTACTGGTTTTTAGTCATTTATGTTCTTAAGCATCTGAGGTAGTGAGCTCCATTCGTGGAACTGCTATGGCTTGAAAACTTCAACTTGGATCATAGGTTAATACAGGTTGGAGGGGACCTCTGGGGGTCATCTAGTCCAATCCCCTGCTCAGAGCAGGATCAGCTGTGAGGTCAGCCCTCATGTCTTGATTTTATTTCTGAAACAAACTGTTTAGCAATTTTCTGGGGTAAAATACTCTATTTTATGCTCTTATTACAGTAGCACAGGCATGTGAATTTTATGTATAAGATGACATTTAGTTAAAAGACATTGTTAAGAATTTATATCATGATAGATTCACATTCTCCTACATTGCCTGGGTGTCATAAGAAAATAAAAGAGCAGGCAGAGGCTTCTTTGAGATATTGGATGTAGTCCAGGATTACAACATCACAGAGGGCTGGAGTGTTGGTGTGTGTGCCTTAAGAGGAGGGATCTAGTCACAGCTGTAAACTACACAAAAATGAATCTCCACTCCTACGTGTCTTAAATTCTCTTTATGACACCCTTCTCCAGATTTAGCTTCCTTCCTTACTCATGCTGCTGCATGATTTTGGCCTCCACATTTGCATAGCCAGCGACATAGTCTTCCATCACTAAAACTGCAGGTAGAAAGATTAGGAAGTTGCAGGAAAATGGCTTTTTATGCTTATTTTTATGGAACAAACAGATTTATGTTGTGTTTTGTCCAGAAGAAAAATTATACATCAGTTTGCATGGCTGCATCATTGCATTATGAACAGAGACCTGGTTGTGGGAGTTCTCACAAGCAATATGCTGGAAGCACTGACTCAAGGGTGTGGATCTGCACTAAATTTGCAAAATTGTCTTGAAAATTTACCAGCCCAAGCAGAAAATCCATTCATCCATGCTTATGATGATGATAATGAGGAAAAAAATACTGTATTTGCATGGGGGAGGAGGGGAGAAAAATAGTTTTCTTGCAAGCAGTAAGCAAGATGAGAAGGATTTTTTAAGGTTATGTTATATGATACGTAGAGAGAACAAATAATTTTTTGTTGGATTCCTGCTGGGATCTAAATGACTTTTTTATGCATGGACTGTAAATGCAATTATTTTTCAGGCTTTGAAATGTTGATTTCCCTCACCCCTCAACCCCCTGCTTTTTCACTGGCCACATGCAACAGACTGTCTGTCTGTCCATCCAGGCTCTCAGTCTTGCTTGAAGCAAACAGAAGGGAACTTTTAAAATGAATGCTTAAGTAGGTTTTGAGTGCTATCATAAATGTGTGTCTGTCATGCATATTGAAGTGAAACAGAAAAATATGGTCAGTGTTGTATGATAACATGTGAGAAGTATATAAAGGAACAATCAGCTGCTGCTTTTTAGAAGTGATCCTCAAGTCCAACCACTGGAAGGAGATTTAGTGAACAATGCATGGAGGTACAAATACAACAGTACACTCAGTCTGAAGGCTGCTTAATGTAACTTAGCTGGTATTTCCAATGCTATGTAGTCAATTTATTTTATTTTTTTTTTAATAAAAGATCTCATATATTCTTAATAAAGTAGTACATGTCATAAAAATAGCCAAATGGAAATGAGCCATGAGCTATGGTGCTAGTTTCTCCTTGGTGATGGAAATTATCTTGCTGAAGTCTGATGCTGATCATTATTTGGAGAGGAGATACAGGTGTAAATGCTAGCAGATTCTTGTGATACTATAGCTTCATTTTATGTTTCTGGCCAAATTTCATAGCATAGTATCCAAAAAGAAAAATCCGTGGAAAAATAAATACTGAAAATTGGTGCGAGCAAGCTTTCTATTAGAAAAAAAATAATTGTCTTGTGTTTTCAGAGTATGTGTGGAAACCCTGTTGCCTGATGGAGCACTGTTTTGCATGGACTGCCTTGCACATAAGTGTGACATTGCAATGGATGATGTGTTACGTGATGAAAAACTGGTCATGCATGTACAGAGCATTTCCCACTGGGCACCTGCTAGCATAGGACCTTACAGTCAGTCCATCAAGGTAGGGAATCTTTGTTACTTCATGTGAACTGTGTGTCATTTTACTGAAAAGACTAGTTATACAGTCCCCTTCTATCTCAGATTTTCTTTTTTGTGCAAAAGAAAATTTGTAAAAAATAATAACAAATGAGCAGTTGGATTTTATATTTTAAAACTTATGAGCAAAACCAAACCTTAATCACCAATAAGGCTTGCTTTGTGATCATAAAACAGGTAAAATGATTCTTTGCAGGTAATCACAAGAACAACCTATTATTACTGTATTTTAGAATTGGACCAAATAATTCACACATTCACTTTTATAATCTACCTGGAAGATAAACAGAGTTTAGGAATATTCAAGGATATTTGAGATTTTTTTGCTTAAAGCACACGAGTCCAAATGTTTTTATAGGTAAGTCAACCCTAAAATGCTCATTTAATGAAATCCCTGTTGAAGCTCTTGGTACTGCTTAGCCATTTAAAAGCACAGCAAGGTTGAAAAACTGTTCTTTTTTCAAATTAAACCCAAACCTAATATAACGTTATGTACTCTTCAAAAGTATGAAAAGGAAACAGTAAGGCATCATGGAAGAGTGGACCAAAAATTTGAATAAAAGGCTTTTTTTCCTAATATTGTACCTCTTGTCCAGCTAGTACTCTTCTGACAACTGATGAAGTGTCTTTCCTTTTCTGTAGCAAAGGATTTAAATATTCTATTATTACTCATAGTCATCTTATGTAATACATTGTCTAGTCCAAATTATTGTGTTGTGCAAACTGATTTAAGCAAGATGTTATTGTAGCTTTTTAAATTTCCTGCAACTTCTTCGAGTCTGCAAATCAACCTAGTATATTGGCCTGGAAATTCTACTTTGTTTTGTCTTTTTGTCTTTGCATCATTTTAAGGAAAGTTTCTGAAATATTTTTTTTTTGCTTCAGAAGCTCATGGGGGATTTTTTGCATTTGTAAGAGGAAGTGATGGTAGATTAAAAGTGTATTAATCTTGTGGTTAAAGCAGGGTGGGTTTTTATCATCTGTCCTTCTGCTACAGGATAACTGACTTGTCATCCTTTAAGGATAAGTTATTTCTTAAATCCACAAGCAAAATTAAAGTTTTCAAAGTATTCAGAGCAAATTTCTTCCATTCTTCCTCTTTTGGGATTAACATTCTTTAAAAACAATTTTAGCATTTCTACTTGTAAGAAGAAGGCATACACTGTTATGTATGACATATGCTGTATGACTGACTTTCTTATCATTAAGAAAAACCTGATATAACTTAAAGTATATTTTTTGGTGCAGAAGCCTCAGTCAGTCTTAATGTCTGTTAGCAACTGGAATGTAAGCTATGTTAGACTCACTGTAAAGGCTGTTTGGTACCAGCTCAGTGTTCTTACTGAACGTAGTTAATGTTTATACTTCTGTTTTTTTTATTATTTATATACTGTTGTCACTAGTTCATGCTGATGATTGGTAGTAGCTCAGTATTTTTACTATATGTACTTCATGCTTTTACTTCTGTTTATATTATTTTCATGTTTTAATTCTGTTTTACCAGTAGATTAGAGGATTTGTCATGACTAAGCAGTAAAGCAAGAAACAGCTTGCTTACCATCTTCACAAAACCTAACAGCAGAATTGTATGTCAGGGAGTTAAACATGAAGATGGACTGCAAAGC
>JAAWXA010000009.1:10068836-10169232 GCA_038090715.1 Florisuga fusca
CAATATATTGAAGGTCCAGCTGAATCTCTTCAGTGATGTATGAGGTTAGTGATATGCTGATCCTAGTGGCATGCTCACCTTGGTGACATGCTTATCCTGCTACCTCTTGCTACCTCCTACCCAAGTGCAAATCTTTAACATAGCATCCACAATGTAATGGAAACTATGGCTCTTAGTGTATTTTGAACATTGTTAAAAACTTTAGACCTTATTCTGTAACATTATCAGGCTAAAAAAGCTGGCTAGTTTAGTTCTTATCAGAGACCAGTGTTTCTGTCCTATGAAACATAAGAATAATAACTGTTTGGCAGAGAATGAGAGAGTATGTTTTTTTCACCATGTTCTTCAAAAGAAACATTTTGAAGTGATTCCCAGGGGTATGGCTTCGTATGACAAATGTCAGAAGATCACCAATATCTTCAAAAACAAAGGATTAAAAATGCTATAATAGAAACGTCACACCTTCAGCTGTTGTACATATTGTCTTAGAAAAAATTGGGCTTTTAAATAACCATCAATAAATGCCGCAATAAGAAACTGTCACTGAGGGAGGTGTTTTAGAATCCCTAAGATTCAATGTCTGAGTAGGGTTTCAACCAGAATTAACAAAAACACAGTTCTAGTAAATATAAACCATGTATAATGCCAAAAGCTCCCAAAGGGAGAGTTCAAAGAGATCATCAGTTCACTTCCTTTTGAGATTGAAGAAAAGTATTCACCCTGACTTGCAACTACTTCTCTTCATCTCTTTTCCTTTGAATTATTTGCTAGTTCCCTCAGATACAGAAACAAGGGAACCTAGACAGTTCTACTACCATTGGCTCCATCTGCTGCTCTATCCTTGAGACCCGTACTGAAACCTCAGTCCATTTTTATGCATGCAAGTTTTCCACAGAGAACAAAGTATTTTATCCACAGATTCCATAACAGAAGGAGCCTCCTGAGGAACAGCCTTCTGCAGTACCTCTAGCCTGTGTGCCACCTCGAGTTGTTACCCCCCTGAAGATTTACAGGGGAAGGACCAACATTTGCAAAACTGAAATATAAAATCTAAAAATCTCTATTTCCCCATGAGAACAGCTTTCACTAGTCTCACCTGTACTAGATTTTATAAAACAATGAACATGAAAATAACACCACAGGTAGTCAATGTTTTGCGTTAGCTACCTTGAAAAAGAGTTTCTAAACAGTTTTACTATGATATCATGACATATCTGAAATACACAGGTGAAAATTTTACCTGGACTGGAAACATAGACTCCTTTATTGACCTCCACCACAAATTCAATAATTATCAGTTTTCTGCCAAGCCATCTTGGGAATGTTCCTACATTAAAATTAATTTCCTAGATGCTATCATTAGTACCAAAACCTAGCCTGAAATCTAGAGTAGGTAGAAAAAACATGAGTCCACCTACTTCCTTAAAATAAAAATCTGTACCAAACTACTAAAAGATGTAACATGCAGTCAGATCCCTATAAGTAGACATCTGTTTGGAGCAGAACACTTGGTATGCTCATCTCAGTTATCTAAAGGGGGCTTTTAATCAATAAAAGGGCTTCTGTGAAAAGAGGTATCTAGGTACAATATTAGGAATTACTTGAAGTAAATTGCCACTGCTGATCCTGAATCCCTCGTTGTCGTTTATCATACATCCTTTGAACTTATGGAACATCATCACACAGTTACCTTCTGTAACAGTAAAAGGATCCCACTTTGAAAAAACAGTGAAAAACCAAAACACTTGTTAGAAAAATGTTTTCAGCCTAGTTTTTAAATAGCCCTGTAGCCTTGCTGAGCTTACTGGTAGAAACAAACATTGCACAATACCAAATGCACCTAATGAAGTGTGTGCCTGAGCATAAGATAGAAAACTTACCAAGACATCCCTAAAGTAAGTAATCCCTACAACAGATCTATTTAACAACTTTGTATTCTATAGCAGCACTTCCAGGGTCATGACTCACTTCAAGTGTTTTCATGGTAGATGAGGTTCTTAAGGACATGGTTTAGTTGTAGACTTGGCAGTGCTAGGTTAATGGTTGGACTTGATGGTTTTAAAGGTCTTTTCCAGCCACAATGCTTCTGTGATTCTGTGGTAACCTTGCAAGTGAAACTGAGCCACCAACATGCACCAAATTGAATGGTACAGAAGATCTGTAAAGAACAGAAATTATCCAGGTAAACTTTTTAAATAAAAGAATCATTCTCTAATCTCTCAGTCCTGATCCTTAAGGGAAAAATACCTTCAGAACATGAGAATAAGGTCTTGGATCTGTAATTCAGCTGTAACTTCTAAAAAGTATTTCAACTAAAAATATGCAGAGGTTTGTAGAACTCTATGATCTTGCTTAACTTCTATATATACTTTAGAGGCTATAACCTACCTGTCTTAGCATCTCACCTAAGCAGTATTTTTTTCTTTCTCCCCCTTTACCTCCTCTCTTGAAATCTCCTATGCTCCATCTTTTCCATTGTTCTTAGAAAGATAGAATTGATACTTAGTTCTCCTCACCTTGTATTTAGCTTCAAAAGCTGTTACATTTATTTCAGACCAGTCACCCAAATTGTTTCCTGTCAACATGCCTATAATTCATACTTTTTGCTGCTGCTTTATGTTCTGCTTCAGTATGTTTTAAGGGAGCGATCCTAATCAGAGTTCAGGTGTCTTTTTCAAAATAATGTATTCACAATTGGCAAATTAATTTAGGTCCACTACATTATCTTGGCATTTTGGCACCACAATTCTTTCTGACCCCCATCTTAGTTTGTTTTCGTTTGTGAATTTGATGCATGAGAGCCTGAGGGTTGAGCTCAGTAACTGAAACATTGTCTCTTTCTCTAGAGGTTTGGTTATGTGATTATTGTGACAGGTTTGAAGTGCTCATGTTCTTTCTCTTTGAATTTTCACTAGGTTAACTGTTTGTGAGCCAAGCCATGCCCCAGATAATTCATCTCCAGACATTCTCTAACACGTACAGAAATAATATCTTGGTACTTTGTGTAGCTGGCATTTTGGGTTTGCCCAAATTCCACACGTTGTGTTACTGTGTGCCTACTGGGACATTCACATGGACCAACTCTTCTTTCTTCTTCACTTGTTTCCTGCAGCTCTCCCTATACTTGTTTGTTCATAATGGGTACCTCATGCTTTAGTCCAGTTTTATGGTTATACAGTAAGATAGCCAAAACTTACCAAATGTTAAGACATCAAGTTAGTAATTTCTCCACCTCTACTTCCTTGCAGAAGTGCTTTTCTACTGAAACATCAACATCTCATGAGCAGAGCTGTACTTTGTAGTACTGAAAGTAAGTTCAAGCTGAAGTGATTGTGATAAATTGGTGTCCTCCATATCAATGCACACTGAAATAGTGTTAAACCTCAAAATCGTGTCAGACTTCTTTTTTTTCCAGCCAGCTTTTGATACTCTGGTTCTTGTATCTACTTAAAATGTGAGACCTCTTTGGTTTTTAGCCCTTTTTCACCACGGTCACTTAATTTGTGAATTCAATCCAAAGCACTGTGCTATTCTTCACACTTGTTCCTTCTTGCTCTTTTTCAAGGCAGGTAATCCACATGGCATATATCTCCCTCAGACACTGCAAGGAAAGATAGTAGTCTGGAGGCCCTATGGATTTTTTCCATGGCTCTGTTTCAGAACTTCTCTTAACATCTCTTCATAACGAGGCAGGACAACAGTTTCAAAACAAAGGAAACATCTCTTAGTCAACCTGGCTGTTGCATTTTAGGACAGCTTAAAATGGAAAAGCCAAGCTTACATGCATGCCTATACCAAAAAATTTACTTATATTAGCCTTAAAGAGATCAGGATTTGATATCTCTGCACCAGGGAGCACTTTTTGACATATATTTTTGCTTTTTGTTTCCAAGGCTAAGTGAAGTATTTTCAGAGATTTATGTGGTTTTGCTCTGTGGCTGTTAGGAAGTTGAAGTTTATTTCTGGTTAATTGTCTTCTGCTATACCTCCAAATGATAGCTGTATTCATAGTCTGAGTTTGTGGTGACTTATGCTGATTCTAACATGTTAATACATGAAAGTATGTTGTATATGACATTTTTTCAAGCATTGCTTTCTGAACCACTTCTCCTTTCCAGTAAGCACACTGAAATAAAGTCGAGGCTTCTGTAACATGGTTAGAATCCAGGCAGGGTTCAAAAATAAAACCTTTGGCTCCAAAGTTCTGGGCAGGTGAATGTTTTATAATCAGATACCTTTTTAGAGAGAATTTCACGTTCACTGTCAGGCAACATTGTTTTTGTCCAGGTTACTAGACAGTCTTAGTGTGACTTGTTTCTTCTCTTTGCAATTGTAACAGTATACCAGTGGTAAATTATTTTTTCCCTAAATATACTAAAAAATATTTGCAAAATATTTTATGATCCTTGGAGATGAAAAGTACTGTAGAAATATAAGATGATTTGTTAGTATTAGGCAGAGAAGTTGTTTTATTTTTTAATTATTTTTCACATTTGTTTTGCTGTGATTCATTTGGCAAAAAAGGAATAGTTTTTACTTATGTTTATCTTTTTATTTGCCATTTTATTCCCCAACTTCAGTAATTTGAGAGAGTTCTATTGTAAGAAGCAAGCTTGTTTCCCTAAAGTCACAAACTTTGTCTTGTGAGACATCTCTTACATTAGAATGCAGTTTGATTTTTCCAGGCATTTGAAATGAATTAGTATCAGAGTAGTATGTATACATATATATGTGGGTAGTGAAAACACTTACAGTTTAGATACACATTGTGATAATTAAATATTGCACATTTTAATATGACCGTATTATAATTTAATTTGTGCTCAGTTCTCCAATTTACTTTAAGAATGTTCCTATTTACTGTCAAAATCTAATTAATTTATGTGTAAAAAATTATTATAATTTCACATAAAGATGTCTTATATAGTACATTTAGTAAAATAGTAAATTCAGTAAAATTTCAGTTTTGTGATACTAAATCTTTGTGATGAGGCTTATTATAGCTAATTGTGTCTGTCATTTACATATCTGATGATGAATGATTCCTGTGTTAATAATAATTATTACCAAATCATCCTGCAACATACCATTAAAACTTTCAGTTAGTAAATGAAAAACATTATTTAATTATTCAGGAAATATTTTATAAGTAAATATCTTCAAAAGGCAATAATAATATTGAAGCAAATGTTTATAATTATTTTTTTTAAGTCATGATAGATGCACAAGAGAATATATTACACAAATGCACAGAAAAATGAAAATACTCTTTAAATGTGTGTGTCTTGATTAAGTTTCCTGAAGATTCTAATGCTTTTCTTTAGCCACATGCTCAGCTTTTAATTTAATGTTAATTCCTAGTGAATACACCAAGAGTTGGAGGTAACTTCCCTTTGTACGTACCTAGTACAATCCAAAATAATCAAGAACTGTAGATAAAATAGCTTAGGTCACTGCTGTCTCCAATTACAGCTCTGCTTAGTGTTTCTCATATTGTACCACAGACCAGTAATTGTTGTACAGTGTGAGAATTATTATAATTCTGTCCTTTAAACATTACTCCATCAAAAAAAGAACCAGTACAACAAATTAATCACAAAAAATGCCAATAATAATGGCTGTTTGTGTTGAAAAGATTTTGGTAGTAGTATATCCAGTGCTAAATACTTGCAGTAGAGCATACTCATTTTGTATGAGTATGTCAGTGGGATTTTTCATTAACTTCAGTGGATCCAGGAGCTGACAAAGGTGCGAGGAAAGAAAAGAACAGAAAGGAAAATAGCAAAGAATAAAATGAAGAGGGGGAGAGGATTGTGAAAAAAAAAACCAAATCAAACACAATAGTAAAGTATATGAAATAAAACAAAGTAGACATTGAAAAGGTTAAAGCTGTGGGTTGAAGAAGGAATATTGACAAAGGTTGGTTAGGAAGAGGTTAGCTGTAGAATTATAAACAAAAAAAGAGATAAAAAAAGGAGTGAAACTAAAACGAGTCAGACATAAAGTAGGCAAAGTGGAGAGAAATGAAGAGAGAGAAGGAAATTCATCCTGCTGGAGATAGTTTCTCCTGTCACTCACAGATAAGTATTGCCTCTAGAAAGGTCAGTTCAGGCATTGCCAAATGACAGAAGTGATAGGGGAAACCACATCATTTGATATAAGGTGAGTAAAATAGGGCTCAAGATGTAATTTTTATCATTGATAAGACAGTGTTTACTTTGACAAATCTATTATTTCCCCCTTGAAATGTGTGGGGATTTCTGGTGAATATGACCATTTCTTTTCTGCCATTTCCGGAGTCACAAATTTCTCACACCTAAATGCATAGTATAGCATATTCTCAAGTGGCCAGAATGTTGAAGCCTTAGGAAGAAATTCATATTGAAAGAGGTACTGAATACCAGAATCATTCATTAGGAATTAGGTAATGTAGGTAAAAAATGGTTTGTGAATTTTAACTTACTTGAAAACTATGCTTCATCAAGTAGATCTCATCTTCTGTAAAGAAAACACAGCATTGCCTTGTTTCAGTGAAGATGCTGGTCCTGACTTCAGTACTCTGCCTACAATAGAGCTCCTGTTTCAGGTGTTTCTTTCTACATTTATGCTTCTTTTCTTCCTCTAACTGAGTGTTAGGAATTTGGGTTCTGCAGCTTTTTATAGAAATGAGTGCTTTGCAATGCTGACAGTAATACCAGGAAAAAGAAACAAGTGCCAAGTTCTGTATAAAGCTTCAGGTTTTCATTTTTGTGGAGGTTAAAGTTGCCGTGCATTTCTGATCTAGTAGATGGTGTTAATAATTACCTCATGTTGCAGCGTTTTCCTTGCAAAATTGACAGAACAGGTAGTGAATCTCTTAGACCAGCTCAGGTTGCCCTTTTTTCTGTTTATTATTAGCCACACGAGGTAATGGTGAATTTATAGTTCATTTCTTTTTAATTGAACAGACCAGTTTTAGAGGATAATTTCAGATTGTATTAATGAATAGAAGGAACATGATGGAAAGAAAAAGCAGCATGATCAACATTGTGACCTTCTAGTGAGAAACAGTATGGCATGCATAAAGGACTGCTGCATTAAGTGGAGGAGGGGGGAGAAGGAAGTGGGTAATTATTTGTAGCAGTGCTTTTACTGTTGTTGGAATGAGACAGACTAACAGTGGCAGCAGTCATTTTGCTGAATCAAAGTCCATGTTAGTCGCATTATACACTGCCACAAAAGGTTGTTAAGGCTGGTATTAGCATGTACCACTGAGGACATTGGAAGGACTCGATCTGTCACACTAAATCGCCTTCTTGCCCTCAACCATTGAAGTCTCCAGCTCCTCTGACATGTTCTTTCATTAATGGCCTGGCCTTGACAACTGATCCTAATTGCCTCTGAACCGCACTTCATGTATTATTGGTGTCTGCCTGCCCTGGTTCATGTCAACAAGCCGCAGCATGCACAGGGTGTGCCCGGTGCCTTTTGCTGAAATGATGCTCACATAGTCATTTACCTCTGAGGGTTTGGGTCTCACTGGGAATGAAGTATAAAGCTAAAGATCTTCCTGTCTCTTCTTAGTAATATTTTAATGTGGATCTTTGCTATGTACTTATTAGGCACGTAGGAAGACTCAGTAAAGCATCAAGCCAATTATGCGAGATTCCATTAAAGCGTGGACTGTAAATGCAAAATAAAACTTGTCTGCATTTTAGTTACTGAGTAAGTGTTTGTTATTCATTCTGAAAAGCTTATTCAACTAGAAAGTATGGCTTACAATTCATTTTTCATAAATAAAAATTCTGTTCTAATTCAAGCGGTATAAAATAAATATTATAATCTGTAATATTGGTAGAGTTCCTGCAGATTGAAATGTTTTAACTCTGTAAATAAGTAGGAAGAGAATCCCATTAGCTGAGATGTAAATTAAAGCAAAGGCTATTTAAAAATTTTAATGTTCTCTCCTTTTTTATGAAACAGCTTCATAAATGTATTTATTAACATTTCTGAGAATGTTTTTTAAAACATACATTTCACTTCATAAAATGATAAATTTTTTATCTTTTATCTTTTAATTATCAGTCTTGCAGATTTAAAAAATTGTGGTATACTTGAGTTCTGTCTGCAGTATGCATTGTATTTTTTCTCAGATTTATTTTTAAATCTATAATAACATATCTGCCTGCCCAAAACATTTATCTATTCTTAAGCATGGCTATGATTTAAAACTTGTATCATTTCTTATAAGATTTTCTATGATTACCTCAGTCATCAAGAAGACTGAATAATTTGAATGGGGAGCCTTTTAAGCATGCAAGTTCTACCAGTGATAATAAAAAATAAATCACAGAAGCTCTTTGGTGCTAGGTATCATTTAGCCTAATCTAGACAGTGACATTTGGGCCACTAACAGCATAATCATAGTTATTGCTACAAATTGCTCCATGTTTGAGTTTTAATGTTATAAGTAAATTATGCCACAGGATAAAATATATGCTTCTTGGGGAATTAAACATGTTTATTTCAGCAATGTGGATATGGAATACTAGATAGCAAGTTTCTTTCATGTAGTAATACTGCCACCTTCTGAGCCCGCGAAGAATGATTCACACGTGTAGCTTTTTCCTATCCCAGGGACTTTCTGAAGAATGCGTTGCAGTTTGGTTGTTTGCTTTAAGTCGGCAGGATAACCTCCCGAAGCCAAAAGTACTCGAGACCAGAAATTGCCTAAAACCTATTGTTGAAATTTTTTCAAAATCCCCTCTGGGAGGTAATGGAGATTGCATTCCTACGGTGAAAGTCTGGCAGCCTGGTAGAAACAGGCAGAAAAAGTGTATGGAGAAATTTTTGTTAAAAAAACATTTTTTTCTAAAGATGTTCTACCACTGAAGTCCAGAAGCAAAAAAAAAATCATTCCTATTCTCTATACGCTGGCAAAAGACTGATCCTGAGGTAGTTCTGATGCAAGAATAACATAGAAGGAAAGGTTGCTCAGTGGTTTTAGGGCAGAGGTGGCCACAGCTGGGATTAGAAGATGAAGGGGATTGTGAATGTTCTTTCACCATCATTCATTCAGACAACGTGCCCTTCAGCAGAACAGCAAGCCCTTCTGATTTTCTCGAATTAGGAAGATTAGCATGAAGCGCATAATGCGGGATGATGGAATTTGTCATAATTTGCATTGTCCTGGAAAGATTCAGTTTGATAGAGCGATGCATCTCAGAGCATGTCATGTCCCACGGGCAGGTCATGGAGGAAGCTTGGCAGAAATAATTTTGCGATATGTGCATCAGTTGTAAATGCCTCATAACCAATTTGTCAAAAAAAGAAGAAGAAAAAAAAAAAAAAGTGGAGGTCAGGAGAGTTGAAGGAGGTGGGCATTTGTCCAAACACACGTGGAAGTTAGGTATGGTAACAGTAAATTAGACTTGTGTCATTTGGGAATAAGACGTGCAGTAAAAGAACACCTTGACTGGATGCTTGACAGATTACTGGTACAATTTTTGTTCCTGTAGTCTATAAGCAAGATCTTTCATGAAACACATTGTGAAGTTTCTTGATGAAAATTACTTAGAGAAATTATCAGACACAAGAGCTTCGGGATCAGTTTTCTGAGCGATTGCTTCTGACCTTGATAATGTTCCCAAACTGCAGATAGAAAAGGATAATCAGCATGTAGTTGACAAAACGGACGTGGCAGTGTTACTTATATGCTGCGGCATTTCTGGAAATAGGCATGTAGAATTCAGACAGGCAAGGGGAACACACTTATTTACAGTAGCATAGCAAGAAGAAAAGGTCCAATGTCATGAATTGACCATGGTTTATTTATGGACCATCTGACAATGAAGCAACAGTCTTTGATATTTAGAAATCTCTTCTGCCCAAGAACATTAAAACTATTGCTCGTAGGTTATGTTATTTATCATTTCAGGATCTGGTTCTACTTGAGGAAGACATTTTGCAATGTCTTCTTTATTTGTCTTTCTTCATACATTTCAAACAACAGATTAATGCCGGTGGTTCAGTAACACTGATCTTTTGTGACAGCTGAGCATTTGTGAGTTGAGGGTCTAATAAAAAATCAAAATAAAAAAGGGAAAAGTAAATAGGAAATTTAACTTCTAAGGACCTACGTTACTGTTTGTGAGATTCAAATAATTATTCTCACCTGAAGTTGATCATCAGGCTGCTTCTTTCAGATGGTTATTATTGTAGAATTGTGATTTTTGAAAACTGAATTACCTTAGGGCACAACTCAAATAAATCTTTCAACACCCACTACATGGAATTAAGATACATATGAAACTGATAATACTGCACTGTTATAATTTGATCAAGTGTGTTGGCATGGACTTGTTGGAAGAAAGTATTTGTAGGGTTCTGCATTAAAAAATTGCATCAGCCCAGACCATTCCAAATCATTTTTCTATGCTAAGTAGTAGCTCTCTGGATTGATTCTGTTAGTTCTTGATGTCGTCTTCTTTTTTTTTCTCTTTTTTTTTTTTTTCTTTCCATAGTTTACAGCTTTAATTATGTTTTCAGACAAATTGCTGTGCTAGTCAGAGATCATAAATGATGTGTGGTACCAGTGAAGAAAAAGATTATTTCTGTAACAAGAAAAGGTTCCCACATCTTTTCTACAGATTAAAAAAAAAAAAAGGAACTATGTCTTTTATTGAATTGGAACCCCAGATTCTGTATTATTTAGTATTGCACTGTACATGGTGAAGAAAAACAATCATTAGAATTTAGAGTGTGTTTTTATTACTTTTCTGGGTTATATATGCTGATAATATTTTTTAAATGACAGAATAAATAATCTTTGCATTTCTGTATTTAAAGGTTTGTTAATATTTTATTCTTCAGATATACTCTGGTAGCTTTTGAGAGGAAAGCAACAAGTGTTTAGATATTCTGTGATTTCTTTACTGATGTTTCTCAGAAAATGTTTTGCACTGTCTGCTAGCCACTTCACTTTGGTCATATAGCTTGAATTTGAGTTTGAGGGCTGATGGTCGTGAGTGAACAACTTTAATTTAGTAACTAATCTTAAAAAACCTCAAAGCCAGGATTCACAAGCAATAGTCTTTTCCTGTGTGCCCTTGTTATAGAATATAGAAATACATCTGGTGATGTGAGCAATGCTCAAAACATACAAAACTAATCAAAAAATGTAGTAGGTTTGAAATTTCACATTAATTTATCATTAATTGTTCGTATTAATTTAATTTTGATGAAGACTTTTCAATCAGTATTTTTACATTTGACCTCTTTGTAAAGTTTACTTCCAGTATCTGTTGCTGGACTTAAAACATGTTGAAAGAATTCCCCTTTCTCATAACAGAAAATATGTAAAATAAGATTATGATATGCCCTATACGTTATTTGTTAAGAATATGTCTAGTGAAGGGTAGAGCTAGGTAAGTATGCAAGAAACAGGTGATACAATTTCTTATGCAACATTTCCTCCATATTTTCAATTTCTGATCATTTACAGCTTTTTGTAGGGTCCATGTTTATCACCACAGAATTCAGTACCTTAAAATGTTGGGTAGGATTCACACATTTCCTTTTTCTGTTATCTTTGGGAAAGAAGCAGTGTTTGATATGAGATACTCGGTGTCACTGTCATTTAAATAAGGGACATTCTAAAATTAATGAAATGCTGAAATAAAGTATGCTGTGTCACATAAGTCACTTTTTTAGGGAAACAATTTATATAAATAATAATTGGGTTTTGCCCTGCAATTACATAGCTGCTATAATACACCAAAGAGAACATAAATATTTAAGTAATTTTCTATGTTGTTTTCTTTGTTGTAAGTTCGTAACTTAAGTGTTTGTTTTAAAATTCTCCTAGGCTATTTGTGAGTTCTCTAGAAATTCAGTATTATATTTTATAAAGTTCTATTGCTGCAGCTTTTATGGCATAGTAAAAAGGGAAGGAAGTACTCATTCCCATTTTTGTAGACACCGGAGCAAAGTGTACTAAAGTCAGACTTTGCTTTCAAAGAGTTTATATCTTCTGCATCCTGTTTGCATCTGTAAAAATAGGGAAAGGATTGAAGGAAGAAGAGGAGTGAAGAAGTAATGTAGTTTGCATGTGAGCCAAAGGGAACATGGGTGGGACTGGGTGCATGGAGCCACAGCAGCATTGCCTCTCTTGGGCTGTTGTGTCGAGCCTGATTTATCCTATCTGATAAGAATACTGAACTATAAAAACAGGAATAGCAAAATAACAGGGTAGAGAAAGAATTTAAGGGAAAGCGAATATATAGAAAAGTGTAGGAAAACTATTTAAATTTTATGAGATCTTTGCAAAATTTAATCTGCTTGTTTTTGCATTACTGTAATTGCAGTTTGTGAAAAGTAAGGACTCTGCCCAGAGTCTTGAGTGTAGCAGTGTCCCTTTCCCACAGCTCTCCCTTGTGTACTCAAATAAAATAGGAAAAAGTAATTGAACAATGTAGCTGTGGGATGGAGCAGAAAGAACATTTTCAACATTTATACTTGTTTAAGAAAAGACTCTCAGATTTGTGTGAAAAGTAAACTTATTGAAGCTTTAGGTGTGTTTTTAGTTTGACGTTTCAGAGTTTGTAGTAAAGTAACAAGTATTGACAAGGTTTCCTTTGCTGCCATTTTTATAAATCTGCTACATTTTTTTTCAGAATGTGAATGTTTTCTTAAATTCAAAAATTTGAAAGAAATTTCCAGAAATATATATTTTTGTTTATTTTTATAAAGAGGATAAGCCATAAAATAGTTACTGAAGTGTTCTTTTTCTCAAGAAGAACGCCAGAGAATATTAAGATGTCAAGTACATTTACAGACATCTCATTTACTGAGTCAAAAATGTTATTCTGAAAAAGCACTTGATGTAGAGCATGGAAGACTGTAAATTAAAAAGAGAGTAAGACTAGGAATCAGGAGGGGGCTGTGAGTGATTGAGACCTCCAGTATGACTGGTGAGGTTTTGCCTTCCCGAGAGGGAAGACCAAAGTGGATTGAAGATGAGCAGGTTCCATGTGCTTAGCTCAGTTTATTACAATCTCAGTTGAACCCTGCTATGTCTCTGCTCTTCCCTAGCCTTTCCTCCTGTTCCGAGTACTAAAAAAGGTAATTACTGTAATTTACAAAACATATATAAAATACCTCAATACATGTAGGCTGAGACAGTTCTAGGCTGCATTGGCACCTCACCACCACTTTTGCCATTCTTCTTTGCTTTATGACTACTCACAATTCCGTTGTTTTCTGTGCTAAGCAGGAATAGGGGCTGTTTATAGTATTTGTCTCCTAGCCTTGGATACAATTTTTATTCCTGGGTTTATGATTTTTTTTTTCAATTTTTATTATAGAAAGTCATTCTCTTTGCAAAAAAATTAATTACTTTCCTCATTTAACTAGAGTTCAAGAAGGCTCAGCATGACAGTACTTTAAAATAAACCCCCTTTATTTTCAGTATAGCAGTAGCTAACTAGCTGTATTTTCATATTAAGTTTGTAGTTCATAATGTTTTCTATTTTTCTGAGTTCTGCATTTCTCCATGTGAGCTGCTGGCTGCTGAGCAGTTTTGAAAATCTGGTCATACATAAGGGAGACTCAAAGCTTTAAAAGAGTGCATATATTAAAAAGCTATGAGATTTTCTGAAAATCTGATTTTATATAAAACTTGAATAGCCATAATGGTGTTTTATGGTTTTCTACTCTGGTCATGTTATTTTTCATTTTATATATCAAAAGTTCATCTGCACTTCTGAATATGATTTGATAATGACATTCTGCTCTAAGTTACACTTATCTAAGTAAACTCAGAGTCTGTTACATGCCAGTTATGGTCCTAAACAGACAATATTGATGTACTGAGCAGTGATAGGGTAAGGTATTTATCCAGGGTATGAGAATCTTTTTAGTGACTGCAATTACTATTTGCTATGATATGCCAAAAACATTAATGAAGTGTCATTCTGAAGATACTACTGTTGCATATGTAAAAATGAAGTTTAGAGCATGCTGGGGTACAAAAATTCAGTGTAGCCATTAAAAGATCCAGTGAAGTGGAGGGGAAAAGAGCCAATGCAACACAAATAGGGTAAAATCCTGGTTTTTCTTTCTCTCACTCATCTTTTAGCTTTACCCTGGTATATTTTGTGTACACTATGATAAGTCTGTTTAAACTAAAAGATTGTAGTAGTAATTACAAAATTAGCTGCTTAACTGAGATTTCTTTCAGTATTTTTTTTTATTATTTTCTAAAGAGTTTTTTCAGTTAAATGCAGTCCATTAACATGTAAATACTCTTGAAGGTCGAGTTGCAGGCAACACCATAAGCAGAATAGCTTTAAATAAACCTCCTGGACTACAATAATGTGCAGAGTTCCTAGGTAACTGAGAAGTCCTACAGCATAAGCATCAGTTTGTTCTGTATGTATATTGCTGGCTTGATGTATATTTGTATGGTGGCCATGTCTGAGAAGGGAAGATTTGCAAGTACGTTTGAAGTTTCTACTCTGTCTAACCTGCAAGATGTCTGGAGATATATAAATAGAGAGTAAAACTTATGGATGGAAGAAAGTGAAGCAAAACCAAGTTGAAAATGGCAGGCCTATTTATGCAATTTGCTTTTTTTCTCTGACCCCCTCACATTCAGCCATACAATTTAATTTTCTATATTAAATTATATTGCTATTTTGCTTGCTTAAGTTCAGTTTTTCCATTATTATATATTTTGCTCTGAAGGCTATTAATTTTCAGTGGCGAGCTGCAAAAGTGATCAGATATGAGGTTGTTAAGTATTATTAGTCCTCTACTTCATTTTGAAGCTCGGTGTTCAGCTCTCATCCTTAGTCTCTGCTTATTTTAAGCATATAAAATCAAGCTGAGAATTGAATCAAAGAAAGTCATTTGTCTTGTCTCTTTGCAGTGCTTTAAAACACCTTGCATATATAACAGCATATATATAACAGCTGCAAATCACAATCTCTCCTCCAGCTCCCTGTAGTTTACATTGACTTGCAGAGATTTCTGAAATTTATACCACTCTGTGAATCTCTGTAAAGTTCTATCCAGCTCCTTCTGAAGATTCAGAGGAATTTCAAATAAGAAACCAGCTCTTCTTTCCTGAACAGTTTAGGACCTAGGAATGTTCTGAATTATTTTTGATGAGAGAGATTGTGTTCTTAGCAAAAAATGCATTTAGCTTTTAGGGGTTTTATAATAGTTTAAAAATGAGAAATCTAAGCTACAGCTTTCTTACAGATTTTTCCTTTCTTGTTTGTAGGTCCCATTTCTCTCACAGGAAGACTTAAAATGCTCTTTATTAACGTTGCAGGGTTTGTGGTAACTATATATATATATATATATACACTATCCAATATAAGTTTTTGATTATGAATATGGCTCGGTGCTACTGTGAGTACTAAATAAAAAGTGGTGCAAAGATAGTAATTTTACTAAGTGTTAAAGAAAGATAGAGATTAGTTTTAGCTATTGTAGTATTAAAAATAATGCCTTTAAAATGTATCAACAAAACAAACAGTAGATGGAAGATCCATAAGGGTGCTATTTTTAAGCTTCACTTTGAAAAGCTGCTCACAGTTAGGGGAAAATGGAAATTTCTATTCTGAATTCCAGATCAAGTGCTTATGTAATTACAAGAATTAGGTACAACAAGCTTTAAAAATTCAGCATATTTGCACTCTGTTCTTCAATGGTAGTATACCAAAAGATTTGGATTATTTTTGAATTATTTAAATTTTTTAAAGAGATATATTGTTTTATTGTAAGGGCTGAGGCATGCACATGTAAGATTCACTTAAAATCATAATTTTAACTCATGTGATAGTTAATACATTAATATGTATATCTTCAAGAAGAGTGTGTTTGCAATCAAAAATTTTGAGAGAGATTGACTGAGTTAAAACAAAAGTTTAAATTTCAGCTCTACATATATCATTGAATAGTTTTGGTTGGAAGGGACCTTAGAGATCATCTATTTCCAATGCTCCAAGGGCAGGGACCCCTTCCACTAGATCAGGTTGCTCAAAGCAATAGATGTAGGTGAAACCTCTCCACTGTATTGTAACAGGTGAAACCATATTTGTCATTTTTGTTCCTGCTTTATGTGAGTATTTCAGTTTCTTGTCCCAGCTGGAATAGCAGCTATGTCAAAGGAAATGTTGCTCCATAGAACTGAATCATGGGACTGAGAGTTCAGAAACTGTACACCTTAAGTTGAGTTTCTCCAATATGCTATCTTGTTTAAAGTTTTTTAAAGTCAGCTGAGCAAAGACATTTATGTATTACTGTGGCAGAAGACAACGTTAGGAAACTCATCGTTTGTAGGTGTTGTTACCATTTAGATGTGAGAAGTGTCCAGAGGTGTTTAGTATGGGCAAGTCTGTTGCCTGTGTATAAGCAAAGCCTAAAATACTGAGGGAAATTTATTGTGAAAACTTCTACTGTTAGGACTTTGGGCAGGAATTTCCAGTGTAATAGTTTTTCACTTAGAGATCTGATTTCTGCTAAAAGCATGCTTAAGAGGTACATATGACAATAATATTTTCACAGCTTAATGTTATGTATTATTTAAGTGATAGATTCAAAACCTCAGGAATCAGGAGTGTCAAACTGACAGGAACTGATGTTACATGTGGAGTTGCATTTTACCACATCAGAGTGGTCTGGGTTGTCTGATCAGTGCAATAGTCTCTCACAGAGGTCATGCTGTCAGATCCATTAATTGTTGAGGAGGCACTTGGATACTTCAAAGCTTGGGATTTCATCATTTTAGGACTTTTTAATTATTATTTCTGTGATCGTGTAAAAAAGTGTAGAGGCAATCATCAGGTGTTGCCAGTTAGGAGGAGGAAGGCATGAGCTCCTGTTAAGCCCCACTGTGCCCAGTTAGGGCTGGCCCCAACTGTGCATGAGCAGAATTGGGGCTGAGCTGGGCTAACTGGATCTAAAGGCAACAATTGGAGTACTGCTTATACATCTTGGCAAGAACACCTGCTGGACCTCGAAGTGCTGTGGCCCCAGGAAGTTTTGTCTGCAGCAAAAAAGTTAAAAGCCAGCATGTTTTATCCTTTTTTTTCAACTGAGTTACTGCTCTCACTGTGTGTAACAATTTTGACTTAACTGTAATATTTCAGAAGAATGCACTGCAGTAGTCTGTCAGCTGCAAAGCAAATGACTCAGCTGTCCTGGAGCCTAAACTGTTGCATACTCCTAGGATAACTTTAAGCTTTACTGACAGAATGACTTGCAGGAGCTCTGGGTGATGTTGTATATGTTGGTAAATAAACACTATGTTTAAGCCTCCAGAGCTATTAGTCACACACTATTTAGGAGTAACATCCTAACTATTAAATCCTTGCTAAGAATTAAAATGCTTTTTAATATACTTTAATATACATCTAAATACATTGTTTTACAGATAATTTGGTCTGTCTGGATTAGATCTGAAGCATAACTGGTCAAAGTGGGACATGAAAGGTAGAAAGATCTTGTGATTCTCACTGAAAAGCATCTGAATATCTGTTTCACATACAAGACTTCCTTTGTAAAGCTGGAGAAATTGTATAACTGTACAAAGTCTAAGTTCTTTATCTGCAAATTTAAGTTACATTTCTCTCATTGTTAGTTTTTCTTTCTTTGGAGTTCCAGAACTCTAAAATTGTGTCTCTTTGTATGCGTGGAGAATATTTAATACTGTAATTCACTATCTTGTTATCTGTGTAGCTTCAGATCTAGAAAACATTGTTCTCCTGTCTTTTCTTAGAGGGGTACTGATAGAGTTCCTGTCTGGGGAGAGCAGGGTCCTCTTTCCTCGTCACTTTCATTACTTCCAGACACCTGCTAGTTCCATGCTCTTTCATATTAGTAACCAAGGCATACTGGGGAGGCCAGTGGAACACAGCAGTACCCCCTGCTCTTTCTGCTTTAGAGTGTCAGGTGGATGAGATGAGATATGGCCCTTGCTTTCTCAGAAGACAGATCATAGTGCTATGGGGATGGGTCAAGGGCGTGGAACTACCAGAACATGAGAGATTCCTGTTTGGGAGACCATTCAGCCTGGGTACCTGGATGGACTCATTTCTTAAATGTCTCAAGGTGAATAAGGATGTTTCGGGGTTTCCAGATCAAAATCCTTAGTGGTCATAGAGAGCCTCAATAGACATATCTTTAAAGATATTTTATTCAGCATTTGACAAAGAAGACTTAAGAAGTCTAAGGCTTGAATTCTGGAACCTTTGGAGCTGAATAAGTAACTTAGTCCCCTTATTGCTGGAGTAATTTTAATAAACAGGAAATAGTAGTTTTCACATTTGTGACAGCTACTTCTAGCTTGATAAAATATGTTCTTTCATTTAAAAATACAACATAAATTGCTAAGATACTGTGAAGAAAGTAAATGACTCAATACTAAAATAAATTCCGAGCACTGTGGAATGTTCCTCTAAAAGAAATGGTTAAATAACACATCCATATGCTATGTAGGCCTCATGAATTATGAGATAACATGGTATAAACAGGAAATTGGATTGATGCACCATGGTTTTTGCCATATATTTAACCTTAGACTGAAAAAGTAAAGCAGTGATTTTCTGGTGATTTTTGTTTCTGGGTTGTTGTTGCATTATTGGTATTGCATTCCTGACAGGGATTTAGGAAACTTTATAAAAAAAAAAAGTTTTACTATTTTTAACAAAAAAAATGTGACATTATACTGTACTTCTCTTTGTCGTGGCTAGAGTTTGATTTGGTTGAATGGAGCATTCTAAATTATATTACATACTTGGTTTTGTGGAAGAAAGACAGCAGACCAAATCTACTGAGAACTAATGTATGCATTTTATATACCTAGAGGCATTTATCATCTTTAGGTTCATTCATATTATACCAGTTAGGACAGACAATACCAGTGACTCTGATAGAAAGAAACTATCTTAGATTGTAGAGAAGAAAGAAGCCCCCCTTGCAACCTTAGACCTTGCAATCTAAGGTTGATTGGAGCTGATTCAGCAGCTCAGTGCCCCCTTGAAACATGAAACGTGGGACTTCTACAAGTCAAATTTCATGGCAGTAAAAGCCACAAAATCCATTGAAGGAAGAAATTACAGAGATATTCCTGCTTTGGAAAAGTGGGTGTTAAAAGCCCTAAATTGTTAATCATGTTTTGTCCTTATTAAGGGGCAACCAGAGCACTGCTCCCAATAACTACCCAATAAACAAGATGGGCAATGTTGAGACTGATCCCCCAGCAGAAGCAGTTTCTCTTTGCTTCTGTGTGTAAGTGCCAGTGCCCTGCCCCTGTGGAAAGGTGCTCATTATAATAGGAATTGAACAGGATGGGATGCCTGTGAAGGTTGGGATGGCTGTAGTGAATCATATATTAGCACTAACTGCAACTCTATTACTGAACCATGATTGATTTACTTTTTGTCACGTTGGGGTCACGCAACTCATGTTGTTTACAAATGCTGCAACTATTTGGTGGCAAATACTCAGATGAGAGACACTTGATTTTATTTCCTGATGGTTTAACTTTTTATGATTTTATTGGTAGATAAGTGAATTTTAGTAATGATAAATTGGACTTTGACAAATGTTATCAGGCCTGAATAATTTCTGGAGTTATTAGATTGTTCTCAGCCCTTAGACAAGGAGGAAATATGTTAAAAAACAGAGATTTATAACAAGATTTATTTGTTTGGGAGTGATTCCTCCGGAGACAGTAACAGCAGGCTTCTCTTAGTGGCTTGGAAAGGCCTTGAATATTCTTTAAATTGATAGATTACTAAACATCTGTCAAACATTTTCTTTCTGGGCCTTCACCTCATGTGGAGGAATCTGTTGGCTCTTAGTTTGTGTTTGAGGAAGTGCCTGAAGAATGTTAGTCAAGTCTGTCTGTGGCTCACATTGTGTGAAGTTCCAGATTTCTTCTTTGTAAAAGCTGCAAATCTGCAATGCTATTTTTTTCCTAAATTTTCACAAAGTCGGAAGAAATTTGAATTTTGTAAATGTAATGTAGACATAAGGTAAAGATGGGATAACAGTGAGTTTTCTACAGTTACAAAATATTCATTCTCTCAACTTTATCCTTTAAATGTCTGAGAAAATTAGATTAAAGAAGTGCTGAGATGAAAAATATTTTTTACTTTCTTCCCATAATTGTTGATCAAATTTCAGAATTTTTTTTTAAAAAGCACTATCTGTGCAATGGGTTTTAGAGTTTCTAGCAGGAAAAGCGTTACAGATTACCTTAATGTAAATAAGAGGTGGCTACAAGTAGAAAACTTCAGAAGTTGCATTTTTGTACCTTCTCTCAGGAAAAATACCTTTACATACTAAGAAGATTAAATATAGGAACTGGAAAGCAATATCAAGAAAGCATCTGTTTTCTTGAGAAACAAAAATTTTTCTTTTGAAAGTTAAGCAGAAGTCTGATAATGATTGGTTTGTCATAGCTCTGAACATTCTGCCTCTGTCAGGTTTACCTTCTGAAACAGAGGTGTACATTTATAACACAAAGGCATGCATATTTCACTTTTAATCAAATATACATAACTTTTCCATACATATCCTGATTATCAGTATTTCCCAGTTGGTGCTTACATTTTCGTCTCTATTTTAGTATTATGTATATGTGAGCATTTATATGACTCCCTGTAACATAACACTAAAACTAAAGTTGAAACAATAAATTAGCTTCCTTGTTATGCTGCTCCTATAGTTCCTCAATAATTAGGCTAATGTTAGAACTCTATGTGAAATATAAGGCCTATTCTACTTTTCTGGTATTGCTTCTTTTTCCTCTTGAATTCTCCTTGGCACCTATATGAAAGAAATAAGTATAAGACAATACTAATATACTTTCCCATAAAACATAAGCACTGATATTGTACAAATGCTCAAGAATACAGTACACCTTACCCATTTGATATTTTCTTTTTCAATACAGCTGGCTGAAACACAGTTTAAATTTTTATATACTGTATTTTTAAGAACTATATTAGTGATTCAGACTAAAGCAGGTGTCAGAGTGATATTTCTTCTGTGGGAATAGTAACAGAACTGTAATGCAAGCTAGAATGTTTGTGCTGAGCATCTAATCCACTGAATATTTTCCCAGTAAGTTACAATGAATATTTTACTTGTTAATCTCAATTTTTTCCAAATAAAAATAGCAGTTACTGACACTTTTG
Organism: Florisuga fusca; assembly: GCA_038090715.1. Classification (NCBI taxonomy): domain Eukaryota; kingdom Metazoa; phylum Chordata; class Aves; order Apodiformes; family Trochilidae; genus Florisuga; species Florisuga fusca. The sequence continues at coordinate 10,090,031 of JAAWXA010000009.1, forward strand.
TGTTAAGCTGCTGATAGCTCATTATGAACTTGGAATGGTATTAGTTGCTTGAACCCTTCTGCCTCTGCAGTACTGTGTAATACAAGTTCTGATCTTGCCATTAGTCATGAGCAACTAACAGTAATGCCTTCACCAAAAACACTGGTTACATGTTGCTTGTGTAAACCGACTTCATCCAGAAGAAACTGCTTACGTGCAGCTCTGCACTGTTCAGAAGTATTTGACTTACTCTTGTCTTATAAAATGTCCATAATGTGTTGTGACCTTTCTAAAGACAGCAAAGTTTGAGAAGCTTTTCTTCCAATTAAAAGACATTGATCATAAGATCTGTGATAAACAAGTTTTGTGTACAGATTAGTTCTCTACTCTCATGCTGAACTCCAAGAAATCACCATTTCCCACGTGGATGGGAGTCTGTGTGGTAGAAAGCTTCATTCTTCCCAAGGACAGGAATTTTTGTCCTCACCTACAAAATCTATGCTATCAGGCTATTGAGAGTCAGGAATATTTCAGTTAAGATAGTGAAAAAAATCATAGAAATTGTGTATTTGAGTAAATTAGAACTTGACTATTTCAAATGTGAATTTTGAAGCAGCTCAGAGAAACTGTAGCTTCTTAAAATTAATCGTCTTTTGTAATATGAACATAAGCCACAACTTCTGCTCCAGTTATACATATATGTACATATATTTCAACTGTGTATATAAATTTCTAAATCTTGGACTATGAATGACTGAATTCACTGTAGCTGCATGTTGCAATGGCACCAGTAATAACTGACCATCTCCTTCTAAGATGGTTGGTTTTACAGATGCATCCTTTTACATCCTTTGAGTAATGAGCTCATCTTCACCTTGACACTTTTCATGTCTTAAATGCTTTTAATCACATACTGCTTATGTTGCATTGATTACCTGAAAGAATGTTGAAGCTTTAATGATCTCTGTTTTGTCAGTGTTAGAATTTAGCAGTACCCATCATATGATGTTATTTGGTATGACAGTTACTCAGCTTATACTTCAGGGAAGATATCAAAGCTAATATCTAGGTTGTAGTATAAGTAATCTTTCATGATTGCCAGTTAGGATGATTTGGGACTGCCATCACCCTGGTGGCTTGATTGTGTTCAGCTTTTCTAAAGGTTTTGTATTTCCATTTGTTAGTCTTTCTACTCTTCAGCTGCTACAACTATAAACATAAATATTTTTTGCTTCTCTGTCTTGCATCTATACTACAAACAATAAAGCCTAAAATACAGCAGCTCACAGAAAATGTCCTGTGGTATGGATCATCTGAAAGGAAATTCAGGAAAAATTTTCAGTACTGTGGATTGATTGGATGTTTATGTGATACCTGTACAGTTATGCAAAGTGTACAGTGCTAGGCTCTTGCAATAACTTTGAAGCCAGGGAAGTGACTGCTGGATTGTCAGGATGAAGGAATTAATAATAAAAGAGGGGAAAAGAAGACAATGTACATACACAATTGAGATGTTTAAAAGTTCCCTATACTTCCTCTGGGTCATACAAATACGGAGGGAGCGTGACTGACCTGACAACTTCAGAATTTTTGATCAATCACTATTTAGGCTTAAGTGGAACACTTCAAGAGCCTTCATGACTTAAACTTCATTTGCAACATTTCTGCTTAGCTTCATTTCTCTGGGTCTAGAAGTGACTGAGATGTTATTTCTTTATAACCAGGGATAAATATGCTTAACATATGAACAAAAACCCCCAGATTTCTTCTTTCACATCTCCTCTATATGGTTAAATCATACACATAGATACTAATGCAGAGTCATTAATGATGACATTTTATGGCTTCTCTTTTAGTTTAGCTAGAACTGTGTTTTTCAGTAAGCAGAAGTACAAGGCAGTAAATGTTGCAGGAGAAGATCCTACATGGGAAAAAAGAAGAATGTCATCCTGTGTCTTTTCTTGGGAATTTTGTCATTTTCCTGCTATTATCAGCCCTTAGTCAACTGTTTCCAGTGGATTGATAAGTATGTACAGAAAAATGGAAGAGCCACAAGCACTTGTGCCCTGAATTCCTATGATTTGTAACTTTGCTCAGAGTGTGTCTGACTCCCTGGCTAAGATGGCAGCACTATTCACAACCATTTCAGCTGCTATCACTGACAATCCCAATGAAATTGAATGGGTGTAATTATGAGATATTTTTAGGAAACATGCTTTATATAGACACGACCTCTGAGGGCAAAAAATTCTAGGACATAGGGAAGGATGTGCAAGAACAATACTTTCCACTTTAAATTACACATTTCAATGTCTAATTAGAAAGTTTCTGTGGTTTCAGTGCTGACATCTGCTTTGTGTCATAGCAGGGAAATAGTACAGATTTTCATTCGCTTTTTGTAACAAATTTACTCTGTATTTTAATGGTATTTACACTGCACAGAACTAAAGCAAGAAAAATTTTATATCACCTTGTGTGCCTCGTATATTGCAGACCAGTTATGCATCTAGAGTAGAGTTATAAACTATGGTGGCAAACTAGGTTGCAAACAAATTTTGCCCGAGGCATGAACCATAAATTAAAGTAATAATCATCTCTGTAAGAGACAACTTTTCTTCACTACTCTTTTAAAATAAAAAAGAAAGTAGGTCAGAGAAATTTAGGATATTTTAGAGTATGTACAGTATTGTATTGTTTGCCAGCACCTAATTTACAATTACAGAGCTGCATGAATATTGAAATGATTCAGCTTCCCATTATAAATGTATGTGGCAGTTTGGTTGTTGATCAGTTTATGAAGTTAATGCAAATGAAACTGTCTTCCTGTCAGCATTTGAAATATATAATGCAGTCATGTTGTATATTCAGGGACAGGCCATTGACAGTCAATTAACAAGTTTGATTGGTATGTCAACTCATTCTTTTGAATTGTTAATAGTATGTTAATAGCATTCATTTCTTTGTGCAGTCCCATTTGCAGCTTCACAGTTACAGCTATTTTTTATGATTCTGAGTAACCTAAAATAGTGCCTTAATAATAGATTATTAAACACCTGTCTGGTGTAGCTTAGGGAGGTTTTTCTAGACTGGGAGTTTGCAGTGGATCTCTTTGATATTCAAATCAACAAATGATAGCCTTTTTATTCAAAACGTAAGTTCTTTTGATGGTTAGCTTGTTAAGAAATATTCAGCTCCAGTCTGACCTGATCTGGTTTCCCATGGAAAAGATCTGATGCTGTTTGAAGGTTCATAAATGGAATGCCAATGACAATTTGTTGTTGACGTTTTGCTGCCTCAGCCTTCAGATGCTGCTGGTTGATGTGCCGCTTTAGCTTCACCAAATAATGCTTGCAGGTAAATGATCTTTGGATTGATCAGATAGTTTCAAAGCAAAGAGTCTCTTCTGTGGTCTGTATTCACGGGTTTTAGGCTTGGAGGGGAACTTTAAAAGATGCATCAAAGTTGACAGATGAATCTCGAGGCAAGGAATGATGGGAGACAGCAGAATTGTGGGAATATTTTTTAGAGAATAACATATTAGTGAGAGTTTTGAAGACCTTCAAAGGTCCATCAAACCAGCTTCCTATAGCAGATTTATTCCTGCTTTTAAAAAAAATTTAAAATTGGGTACACGGGTTAACTCTTGATTTCCTGTGCCAGGAAGGTGTTGAGCAGATTTATTGTTCTCTGATGGTCTTTTAAAGGACTTGTTTCATTTGAATTTCACCGATATTTTGTTCTGCATCCTGGGTCTTGTCCTGCAAGATGAAATTTCCACTTCTACTAAATTTTGCACAAAATCAAAGCATAGTATCACCTTTTCAGTAGCAGGATATGCAATGACTAACATTCCTTTACATAAACATCCGTGACACTCTGGGTCATCATTACAAACAACAAATAAAAATACCATTTGGAATTACTCTGTTTCCCCACCTTTCTTTGTATTACATGTATTATTCTTTTGTACTCCTTTTCGTACCCCATTAGTGTCCTTCCTGATTCTAACACAGTTATTATTTTGAAGAATCAGACTAGCTATTAGAAGTTCAAAACATTGCATCACAGAAATAGTTCATTTTGCTTTGGTTTGGGCATTTAATTATTCACTACCAGTGTGTGATATTTTCCTGCAAAAACATGTAATTGTTTTTTGCTGAAGAGCTGTAAGATTTAACTCCTTCAGACCCAAATGGCAGAAACCCTGAGATTTGGAGTTAAATGCTATAAACAGTTATATTACCAAACACACACTCTGAAATCACACATTGAAAGATTCTGTGTGTTAACTATACTTCTCTGGACTTCATAACAAACAATTCTAGCTGGATGAGTTTAGGCCAAACTGTTTTACCAACAAAAAACAATCTTTTCACGAAACCCTAAAACATTACTTAAAACTGATAGATGAACAGTCAAGTCACATTACTTCAATCTTACATGTCATATAAATAGAACGTGACATTCATATGAGGCAGTTTTCAGCACTGAAAAATTTGGCATCTTTGCATACTTTTAAAATGTTGTGCACTGTTTTGCTGGTAACTACAAGAACTTTCTGTTGGTCTGAAAGAACAACATATTAGAGATTCATCTTGTCAGCCATATCTTCAGACAAGCATCTATAAGAAACAACAGAAAAAAATTATAAAATATATAGTACACGATTCTAAGTCCATACCCAAATGGATATTAATATAGAATATAGAATTTAAATATAATTTGTTACAAAAACTTAATTTTTAAATGCTACAAGTTACCACTTTGCCAGCAGGTAACTTCTTGTTTTGAAGTGCTGCCAGCCTAAGAGGAAATCCAGCCTCCAAGAAGTACAGAGTAAAATCTGCTATACTGCACATCTAGTAATTTAGTCACATTTTATATAGGAATGTCATCCACACTGCAATGCTGAGGAAAGGTCAGGGCTTAAGGGTACAAGAAATAAAAGTTATGAGAATATGTTTGAATGAGTGCATTTAGTGTATTTCTGAGATTGCTGCTGTCTCTAATTTCCATTAATTTTATTTTGTTCTAACAGTTAGGAATCTGTAGCTCTTAAGACAGTCAAATGTATGCATGTGACAAGGGTGTGACTTTCTTAATGCTTTTTTCATCCTTGGGTTACATTCAAGAACATTGTATTTCAGATTATATGGGAATATATAATAGATTTTCACTGTCAAAGTACAAATTCTTTATAGATTGGGTCATGTCTTACTGCTCAGAACACAGAATTTTCACTATGGATTCTTCCTCTACTGTTGGATTTTGCTGAATTTGGAGCCGTGGGATTCCTAATACCTGAACTCATCTGTCAAGTTTGGTGTAGATGACAATACAGAAAAGATAATATGACTTTAGTTTAGCCAAGAATATTAAGTATATTTGTGGAGGTATTTACAAGTTTCAGTTTCTGTGGGTGCTATCAGAACTCGACTGACATTTTTACATTGGAAGTTGGGTCTCTAGAGAAATATATTCTGTTGTATAAGGAAGTATTATCATTGAAATCAGATAAAGAGGCAGAAGATTGTGATAAATAGTGTTTATTGGATGTGTTACATGCATTACTATTACATATACTGTACATGTATGCCTAGTTGTATGAATAAGTCTCCTTTCATTTCCTCTGGGCAATGGTGGGTATGCCTATTATAAACTGGACTTCTGCACTAAATAATCTTTGGCATGAAAGTATTTTAATGATTATTATTATTTATGTAGTCATAGCTATAAGTAAAAGCCATGTGAGACTGGGTATACATAGAGGATAGGTGATGTATGAAACATCACTTCATGGCTAGAATGAGAACAATCACTTTTAGCTTAGTAATACCATTATTACAGTTAACTGGTTTCACTTAACTGATTCTTGGTTTTATGGAACTGCTTCTTTCCTGTCCCCAAGTTATCACAAACCACTGTCTTCAAGTAGCCAGTGACATTCATGAATAGCATATTTTGAGTAAGAATATTAAGCCAAGTGATGGCTGGAACAGAATTTTTTCTGTAAGAATAGAATCTCACGGTGTTAATGTGTTTCATACACTGTGAATTACTGTTGTGTGATGAACAGCTTTCACTTTTCAGTACAGAGTATTTTCTCTGCTGTCCTTCTGTTTATAAATGCACTAACCTGTTTGACACTTGGCATGAGTAAGGATTATACAGGCAAGCAGGAATGGAAAAAAAAAATACAGCTCACTCTTCCTAGGCTTTTAGGATGGCAATCCTGTTTCTTCTTGGATGTTGTATTCCAGAACAGTGTTGTATCTCAGAACTTAAAAATTTCTACTGTGCCTTCTTGGACTGCTTCATCACTGCAGTGATACCTTACCTTATGATTTTTACTGTAAGTGGATATTCTCAGTAGAAATTTCATTTAATTAGTGTGGGAAAGATATTATGTTATCATTTTCGAAGTAGGTTCTATGTTTAACGATACAAGTAGAGACAAAATCTGTAATTTGAACATGTTTGTTTTATCTTCTCTTAGATATTATTAGTGTGGATACAATTGCCTCGTAACTTTTCTCTCATAGAGGCTTTTCAGTCTCTTAGAACTGTAAGTGTAGAGATAAATGTAGAAATCAAGGAGGCATGTGAAATCAAGGTCATGTGAACACACTAGTGACATCTTAAAAAAAAAATAAATCAGAACTAAAAAAGAAAGCATGCTGATATATTATAGAGCTATCCTTATCGGAATATATTTAGGATAATAGCCATAAATAGCAAAACCACAAACAAACTGTGTGGGAACTCTAAATGGATGCTTATGTAAACTCACGTAAGGTTTAAATATTTTCTATTTAAGAGAGGGGAAAAAAGTATTTTTGAAATTATTATGTCTTTGCCCCGGCAGATTAAAATGCTTTTCATACTTTGAATACAGCTGTGGAAAAAAAACTTCTGGAAAAAAACTACTTTATCAGCTCTGAATAATCACCTGAAACTTTGGTATCACCTCATCTTCCATTCCATTCATTTTGAAATATGGAAATCCTACCTTTCCTAAAGGTAGTTTCTGAAGTCTTAGAAAATGTCACTTTTTCATTAAGCAACGTGTTAGTTATCCTGGCACAAGTGTTTGGTAGATCTGATGGATTAGACCTGTTTCATATAGACTGGAACTTCTTTTGTCCTATACAAAAGTAAAGATCAATTACTTTTTAGTGTTAACAGCACTTCTCTGATCAAGTTTTCTCCCATGTTATGAATAGCTGTATTTCAGAATATTTTTGCCATATGTTCTGGCATGAGTTTTCATTACTCTTAAGTGTCATTTTCTTATTTCCTGCCTTTATTTCAAACCTTTCTATGTCCATTTTTATTATTTCTGCTGGTGCACACTCTAATTTAGTATCCTCTGTGGGTTTCATTACCGTGCTGTTAATCCCTTCTTCCAATTACTTAATGATGATGTTAAACAAAATCAGGCCTAATACCAGTCCCTACGGCACCCCACTTCAGTACATTGGCATTTTCATTATTCTCTCCTTACAGACTATCAGCTAATTAACAACATTTATAATTAGGAGAGTTAAAAATTATTTCTAAATATGCTGGATCAGATATTTTAAGAATCCAGATGAATTACAGCCATTATCCTCCCTTATCTGTATATATGTGTAATTAATTAAAAAAATACTAGCTACTGTGGTTGCCATAAAATGCATTTTCTAAAAATGCACTGCTTAATAGTCCATGTCCACACTGAGTCACTTGCATTGCTTTGCACTGTTAGTTACTAATCTTTTCCACCTTTTTTTCTGGACCTTCAATATGCCTCTACTTTTATTGGTAAAGTCTCTTATTTCGCACCCCAACTCTAATTGTTGTGGTGTAGAGTAATCTTAGGGGTTTTTTGGGGGGTATTATTTGTCTTTTTTTCATTTATTTTCTTTGGCATTTTTGCTCAAAGTGATGCAAATAAAAAATGAGTAAATGATAATCAGTTTGGAGGTTTTAGTCCATCTTTTAGGTAAGGCACGTTCATGAAGCAGGAATGTTCTTTAGTTTTTCACAGTAGGCAGATTTTGCTAATGTGGTTGGTTGAGAACTTCTGATTTTTTTTTATTTTTTTTTTTTCCTAAAGCTTTAGAGGAAATGGTAGGCTTTGTAAAAGGTGACAGATTAATAGTCATGAAGGCTAGAATTCCACTGTCTTAGGGAAGAAATGCATCAAAGATTAATACTCTTGCTAGCTAGCTCATTTTCAAGCAGGGAGGCTGCTCTTTTTTCTGTTTAGGAAAAAAACATCCTTTAGGATGTGGAAAATAGTTTATCCTCTATGGCAATTAAGTCTTTGAACTGTCTACTGTGATTTTCCATAAAGGAGCAATGTGTGCCAGTAAAGGACATTGACTGAAATATGCATAGTAAGTAAGGAATATTTTACTGACATTTGCTTCAGTTCTTGTATGTGTACTGGAGATTCTGAGTGGACCAAAATAAAAGTCCTGGAGATTTCAGACTAGCTGTCGTGCCCACATGGATCTATTAGTTGCCAAGCTTTTTTCACCTATTTTATTGGAACCTTTTGAAGGTGTTTATAAGTAAAGTTGCTGACTTCAAAAACTAAGTTCAGTTCTGGTTTTGTCTCGTACTCCCTTGGCATAGGAATGACAGCCTTTGGGATTTTGTTTTGTTTTGTTGTGGAAGTATCAGTTTCTGAATATTTGTCTCTCATAAAACAGAAGTGTGTGGTTTGTATTTTCATCAGTTGTAGAGCAAATTGATTTGGCATTAATCAAATTTAAATTAATCAAATTTAAATATCTGTACACTTTTTAAAAAAAATGTACACAAATATTATATAATTTTCTGTGATGGGATGGAACAATTTTTTTTAAAATTATTTTCAAGCTGAAACTTTGATCTTACCTTCTCTTAAGATTTCTGACCTGATTGTTCCTCAAGTCTGTGCATACAGCATTTTGTTAAACTTCAAGTTACTACAGACCATCAGGAATGTATTATATGAGATTGCTTGCTGTAAATCCAGCACAATCTAAAGGCTCAATATGAATTACCTGGGTTTTACAGGCTTGGGGAAGTGTTTCCAGTTGTCCGGCATGGAGCATGGAAAGAAGATACATGGATGTAGGTTTTTTTTTAAATTTGACTTTGTAATCATAACAGTTAATAATATTGTGGCTCCTTCAGGGGCATTGTCAAGTTAGGAGCCTTTCTAAAGAGCTACCAGCTTTTGTACAACTCAGGGTATGCTTAGTGCATGATGTGATAATTTTCTTTGGTATAATTTCCAATTAGGAAACGCACAAAAGTTTTAGGTGTGTTGATAGTGTTATGACACCGTGTTCAATGGCCAGTTAGGGCTTTGTGGGTTGGTATATGTTCATTTTGCTAAGTGGCAGTTAAAAATTATACAGCCAAGTTTAGCATCCATGGAATTGCAGTGTTTTATTTCAGTTCTTGACAATAAATAAATAAATTCTTGTGAATTTTCAACCCACAAATGTTTAGGTTCGAAGAGAAAGATTTATATCACTCTTCAATAAAATAAACTTAAATAGAAACATATGAAAATAGGAGTGTTTGTAGTTTTGCAGCTTAGGTGATCAGATATTTTGAAACATATGAAGCTCCATCCCAAAATGATGCTCACCACACTGGAGTAACAGCATTTGAAAATTGAGTTATGAATCTCTGAAAATTGTGTAAATCTTACACTGTTTCTATAAGATAGAAATAATGTGCTAGTAATTACTTACCCTTTTTTAACCAACTAGGAAAAGTATTCTTGTATTTAAAGGTCTGGAGTTTTGAGTATGATACACAAGCATTTTACAATGTTACATGTGGATTTTTCCAAGTGTCAAATTTTTTTTTTAACAAGGATAACACAACCATTTTTTAAATTTTTCATTTAGGAGTATATACTTCATCTTTTAACTAATTTTCACAAAAGAAAGTCTTTATCAAACTGCTGTGTAAAATTTATGGGATTTCTAGTTTATAAGTTAGTAACAGTGCAAGAAAGACCTGAAAGTCATATTGAAGGTTGTGGTGTATTAGAGCCATGATAGTCACATACAATTTGTGTTTGTAGCATGAACTCTTCTGTTTTTCAATCATGGCTGTCTAAACAGTACCTTTAAAACTTTATTCACATGAGGTAGTTGAATAAAAGATTTCACATTGCAGAAAGCAATTTTACCATCATTAGCTAAAATAAGAGGGCCCTAGGAAGAAAGGATTATCATATATTAAATAAAAGGTTCACCACCTCACAGCTTTAATCCCGTTAGAAAAGATGATTTCTATCTAACTTAATCAGCCAGAGGTCTTTATTGCCTGGAGTATTAATTGATTTAGGGCTTCATTAAGGTCAGAGGTACACATGGCTGACCAGAGGCAGCCTATTAGCCTGTTGTCAGTTATGCTTATTTACATTGACTGAACATAATGGTGGCTTATTTCACTGTTAGGTCAGGGGGTCACCGAATCTTTTGTGAACCCTGACCTGTTAAAGGGCAGCAGTCACTCAGACACCAAACTGCATTCGTAACAAAGATTTGGCTGATTGCATATTGACTCCAGCCTTCCCCAGAAACACACGTTGTAGAATGGTTGAAACGTCTCTGTTAGAAATTCTCTCCAATTTTTATATTATGCCAGTTTAGCAATTTCTAATAACACCAGCAGGAAAAGCTTCAGAAAGTTTCCATAGTTGCTGTTGCCCTTTAAACAAAACAAACAACTCACTGCAAAGCTATAGGTATCCTATTACTTTTCTTTCTTTGTAGGCAGCAATAATTATAGCTTTATCTTGCTAGTTAGCAGCCTAAGTTAGTCCTTATTCCAACTAAGTCTGGTTTTCTCATGGCATCTACTCCTGAATTATATTTTCTGGGAGATATGTTGTGCCGTTTCGGTAATTTATAATCTTGATTTAAAATTTTTCATAGGATAGAACAGTTCAAAATAGCACCCAGCATTCTTCTGACTTTCGCTTTCCATGATACTGTAAATGCTTTCCTAAAATAGTGAGTGGAGATTTAAAAAAGGTGGAATAAAATAATCATTTGCTACTGTACTGTCTTCCCTGTGTATTAGCTGTGATCTAGCTGTATATTACACTTAATTCGTGCAGCACAGCTACACTATGTAAGGTAGTAATTCTCAAGAGCTTAGCTTTCTACCTGTTGTAGTATGAATATACTCTGAGATTCTGATTGTCCACTAAATTCCTTTGATAATTTACAGTTGTGCTGAGCAAAGCAGCTCTTAAACTATTATGTTGTTTTATGAAGACTCACATTTCATTTCACTTGAGGTGATACAAATGAGAAAATAAAAGAGAAGAAATGTGGAATCACATGAGGCCCCATTTATAAACAACTTACTGCTGTGGAGCTAGATTGGAAATAAATTAATACCAGAGAGCATCTTGGCAGGTTTTTTTTTCCTTTTGGTTTGTCAAATATTTAATAGAATTTTAGCACTGGAAATATGTGTATGGGCTGCAGTGAAAATTAAATCATCAGTGTAATCTGAGATATTTAGTGTATAAATACACATCCATAATATTATGGGTTTGTTTCTATGCTGAGTTTATTGGATATGCAGGTCCTCTAGACTTGATACACTGAGAATCTATAGCCTGAAAGATCTTCTGTTATCCTTGTAGATGCTCCAAAAAAAGATAAACTGTTGCAAGGTTCTAGCAGGGTTTTGCAAAACACCATACATTGTGACATCTCCTGTTGCAAGATTGCAGTGCTGTGAACAAGATACTATGATGTCTTCCCTGTTTAAATGCTTTTTACTCAGCCATCAACTTTCTGTGTAATGCTTTAGACATTCTACACACAGCCTCTTGAAATCTGATAAAACAGTGTTTGTGCTGGTTTGCTGCTTTGCCCCTGCTGATTGTTTATGTATGCTTGCTTTTCATGACCAAGTTACTGGGAAAGAGGACCATCCCTCCTTTTTCCTAAATTCTGTCCCCTCAAAATACCAGGGGGGCAGCTGCAAACCTGTGGCTATGTTTTGACCCTCTTTCCCCCTTGCACCCACCTTTACATAGCATGGTGGCATGTTAGGAACATTGTTTTTCTATTAATTACATCTTAAGATCCAAACAAGTATGTTAGGAACAGAGGGATTTTTTAAATTGTTTTTTGAGAATGCTGCAAAATTCCCACTGAATCGGAGCCAAAAGTGGTGCCAGTTTTGCTCAAATCTTTCAGAGATTTTTTTTTGACCTTGCTTATGACCAGTGGGGCTAATCGTATCAGAACTATCCAGAAGACTTTAGGAAAGTGCTATCTTGGTCTGTATTTCAAAACACTGACAGATATTTTATTGTTAATTAGTATTCATATTATGTCTCAAACAATCTGTTCAAGAATAGGGGAACTGAACCGGTTGAGCAGCTCTTCTGTCTACCTAATAATTAACATGGATGAGGCATGGAAAACCAGCAGCCCAACAGGAGGAAAAAAAAGGAAGAAATATTACCAGTATGGGGTTTTTCTCTGCAGAAGTATAAACTACCTGTACTGGAGGTTTTGACTAATGCAAGGGATTTCACTTTGCAGAGGTGAAAATGAATAGCTTGCTTTAAAAACAGACCTGTGCCCCTCTGAATCATGTCTTCCTGAATTTGTTTCTCATCTTGTCAGTATGCCACTTGGTAGCTGGCTGTACTCCCTTGCTCAATGGCACATATTTTAAAATAGCACTATAAAAAAAAAAAAAAAAAAAATTAAAAAATCAAAAAGACATTTGTTCCTATAAACCAGAATACTACTTGAATATTTTTTCCAAATTTGGGATTATATATAGCATCGTCAAAACAGTATTTCAGATATTTTAAATAATTTAAATAGTTGATAGGTGTCAGTTGATATGTTTCCTATCTGCCTCCTCCCCCTCTTCAGCTGCTAATCATAGAACTTGTATGCCAAATTGTATAAGATACTCTTCCAATAGTTACATGTGTGAGTCTTTTGTGAGACACAGACAGTTATGAGGACAGATTTGGAGTTGCATATGGGTCTGTCACATGATTTGATTGCCATGTCTTCTAGGACACAGATTTCTTTTTTAATTATACTTAATTCGGAGGATTTTTTTACGGTTTATACATTAAGTTCTGCAAAATTCTTCCTAAAGATTCATAGTATGGTCCATTTTCCCTCTCTTTACTCCTAACAAAATGCTTCCTGTGCTGACTTCAAAGCTGCTTACATCTACCTTACTTCCCACTTTTATACTTAGTTTTCTTTTGATACTGAATAAAATTTACTGTTTCACTGATCAGGAAGTGTACAGCCTTTCTAGAGAAGTTCAGAATAAGAAGATAGAGAGTTTTGATGTTTACATTAAGATTTTATAATAAATCTTTGAGACGTCTGAGTAGTAAAAATAAATTTCCTTTGCTGGCTGCTTTAAAAAAAGTAGGTCTTCAGAGTGTTGCCAGGAAGATTTTGGAAAATCAGCCCAAAGTAACTGCGTTGCAACTCAGATTAAAATATGTATTGATGTTATCTGGGTGCCCAGTGAATTCCCTTTTCAAAAGTGGAACCCATCTCTTTGGTCAAGTGACATTCTTCTGCATCTTAAATTTATTCTACCATTTCCTTTTACTTTCCAGTGGATTGCAAGGACCTTTTTCCATACATAATCTTTAGCTGGCTTTCAGTATTACTTTTATAGTATTTTATAATTAATTTCCTAGAATCATAGAAGGACAGGTTGACCTCAAGGGTCCTCTTTCATCACTTAGAAAGGTGTTCCAACTTTCTTAGGGAGGGACACGGCTTAAATGAGATGGCCCAGCACCTTGTCAATCCAAGTCTTAAATGTGATAGTGTTGGGGAATCCACCATTTGCCAGGGAAGGATATTCCAATGTCCAACTGTCTTTGTGGTAAAAAATTTCCTTCTGGTGTCCAGGCAGGATTTCCCCAGAAGCAACTTGCACCCTTCACCCCTCATATTTTCCATGTGACTCCTTGTAAAAATGGAGTCTCCATCTTCTTGGTAGCCACCCTTTAAGTACTGAAACATGGCAATAAAGTCTCCCCTAAGCCTTTTTTCCAGAGTGCACAATCCAAATTCTCTCAGCCTTTCCTCATCCAGCAGGCTTCCCCAGTCCTATGATCATCTTTGTAGCCCTACTTTGGCACCTCTCCAGCCTGTCCACAGCTTTTTTATAATGGGGACTAGAACTGAACACAGCACTTCCAAGTGTGGCCTGACAAGTGCTGAGTAGAGTGGGATGATGATTTCTTTATCTCTGTTGGTGATGCCCTTGTTGATGCAACTCAGCATCCTGTTGCTTTTCTTTGCTGCTGCTGTACACTGGTCACTCACATTGATTTTGTCCACCAGCCCTTTCAACAGAGCTCCTCTCCAGCCAGGTGGATGCCAGTCTGTGCTGCAGTCCTAGATTATGTTCTCCCAGTTGCAAGACCTTGTGTGTGTCCCCACTGAACTTCACAAGGTTCTTGTTAGCCCACTCTTCCAATCTGTACAGGTCCTCCAGGTGGGTGGTAAACGTTGGTAGGTTACACCTGATCACAAAATCCATATCATTTATGAAGATACTAAACAATGTTATCTGTCTCTGGGGACCCCTACTTGTGACAGGTTGCCAGTTTAACCATGTGCCACTATTATTCTGTTTCTGATAGTTCTTTAGATATCTGAAGAACCCTTTCTTGTAGTTCTTGACATTTTGGGCCAATTGTGATTCAAGCTGAGCTTTTGCTTTTCTAAGTCTATCTCTGCATGCCCTGATAATGGTCTTGTAATTCTCAACAGGTGTTATTCCACTTTTCCATCTCTGGTACGATTCCCTTCTGGTTTTGAAGCTTTCAGTTAAGCCAAGGAGGGTTTCTTGCTCTGCCTACTTCCCTTACCTTTAAAGGGATGAACTGGTTTTATGTTTGTAGGAGAGACCCAGCACTCACTAGCTCCTGAGTCCTCCATTGGAGAATCCCATTGAATCCTTTCCAAATGAGCCCTGAGTAAGCTGGAGCTTGCTTTTCTGAAATCCAAAGCCTTGGTCTTGGTAGTAACTTCTGGTGTGCTCAGCAAGATCCCACACTCCACAACGATGTGATCACTGCAGCCAGGGCTGTCACTAACTGAGACATTACAAAGTAGGTTTTATTGCTTAGTTTAGTAAAGACAGGACCAAAATGTATTTACACTTTCTTATTTATACTCATATAAACCAAAGTATTAGAAGTGAAAAAAATATAGCACTAAGCTGAGTTGTTGTATTATTGTTTTGAGCTTACACATACATCTATGTATTAACTGTTAATTTTATTGCTGTGCTGTGCTCCTATATTGTAGTTAAACCCTTATCAAAAATTATCTTTAGACTGACACGTTTACTCCATTTGTGATAAATGATGGCAAAGAGCAGTATTCTTGAAAGAAACTCCCTGGAAAAGAGAAAAGTGCTTCCATTGCATTCCATACACTCCAAGAACCTTATTTACTTATTTTTATTTCCTTCTAGGTTGGAGATGTTCTCTACTGTGCTGGACAGATAGCTCTGGTACCTTGTACGATGCAGCTTGTTAGCGGTGGCATACGGACTGAGGCCAGAGTTTCCCTCCAGCATGTTGGGAGAGTTCTTCAAGCTATGAGCCAGGAGACAGCACTGCACCACATCATCACAGCCAGCTGCTATGTAACTGACAGCAAGCACATTCCTATTGCTCACTCTATATGGCAGAAGAAATTACAAGAACGTAAAAAGGTAGCTCTGATATCCATTTCCTTCTTTCTGGGTTGTCATTTTTCTTTCTGCCTAAGTCTCTTGTAGTACTGTCTTTCTCAGTACATTGCAGGAGGGTTCAAGCAAAGCTGATATAATAAGGTTTGATTGAGCTGTTATGTTCTGGCTCATAAATGGTTGTGCACAATTGAGAAAGAAAATTGCTTAATAGAAAGTTATATTCATCACTAACTTTGTCTTAATTCCCAAAGCAACATGTTAAAGAACTCTTTAAGAGCAGTCCATTCCTCCAACAAAAACGTGAATAATACCTTATTGGAATTACCTCTGCCCATATATTTTTTACATAATAGAAACTGAGCGTTTTACTTCAACTTTTTGTGAGTAGTTTTGTTGAGGTTTTTTTCCACACTCTTTCTTACAAGCAGTATTGTGATGACTACTGAGGATAGCAGCTTTTACTGCTCATCATTGCTTATTATTCAGCTGAACTTCTAAGACCAGATCCAGATTGGGGAATGCTTGTCTATAAACAGGGCATGTTTATAAATAGTTTATCTCCAACAGTATCTCAGTTTGCACATTAGTTTACAGCAATACCATAATAATTTATTTAAAGTATATACCATTATTCTTAAAGAGCCACAGAGCCCCCTGTGAGCATTAAAAAAAGAATGGCCAGAAATCTTGTAAATAAAAGAGAACTTCTCCACAAATGAGTAAAAGTAGTAGCTGCATAATTGCTGTATAATTTTATATAACTTATTATGGTTTCTCAGGAAAATACATGGCTAGAAAACATAGCATGTATCAATATTGCCATAAAATAAGGAAAAATGCGTTGAAACTTTCCTTCTGTTTGCTTTTATTTTCAGTCTCAGCACTAAATACTTGTGTTAGGGTCCACTTAGAAGTTTGCACATACAACTTTGATTTATTAATAAAGGCCCCACTTAAATACTGTTTAGTAATCCTTCAAGACCAAGTGGGTTGAATCTGACTTCAATTCAGATTTTTTAATTCAGTTCCATTTTTTGCTATCATACTGTGACATATACCATGACCATGAAGCCTGTATGCTTCCTTATTTGTAATATATATGATTTGAGGGCAGATTGGTGGTGTGTGCCAGTTGTTTAAAACTTCTCCTTTTCCCAGATAGAAACTTTTAGATCTTCTGTAGTTATTATAAATACTAGTCACTCTTTATCAAATCTTTTTGACCAGTCCTAGAGGATGGTCATCCATTTTAGGCTGTGCTTATCAAATCATATTCATTAATTACACTACCAGAAAGAGCAGAAAACATTAGCAGATGAAGTAATGTGTGCCACAACATGATCTAAAAATGATTTGGAAAGAACTAAAATATCAGTGGGAATAAGATGTTATGAGTAGCCAGATTTTCAAATTGCCCTGTTATTTTGTCAATAGGAGGTTCAGATAGAGAAAATGAATTTTTCCTCAGGCTCTGCATACTTTTTTGATTAGTGGGGGTTTGTGTACACAGAAAAGCAAAGAAAAAGTTGTATCAAACACTTCTTTTACGAGGAACCAGAGGGAAGAATTGTCCTGTCCTGAAAATACAATTGTCCTATTAACAAAACCAGAGACTGTGTATTGGAGGAGAAGCACAAGCAGGCATGGTAGTAGGATTGTTTCTTTACTGTCAGAATAAGGAAAACAGTTAAGTTTGACACTTGGAAGAACTTTGTAAAATTAGTAACAAATTGTACAAGAGTTGTACTTCTCCCTCACTTACTCCACAGAACTGGTGCTAACAGGAAATGTAGTTTTTACATCTCTTAACATTTTCTTTGGAGCAGCCTGCTGGATGCTATAAGGTAGTACTTTTGTGTCTGGAAGCCAGAACACAGTAGCTTTACTATAAGGCTTTAAGTAGCATTTCTCTGACTTGTGTGGTTTTGTTTACATTTTGGTATCCCAGTACTGCAGACAGTTCTATCAGATACCTTGACATGAAATAATGGTCTGTTTTCTGCAATTAAACTAATTCAGCCAAACGAAAAATACTTCATTATTCTTGAACTGTATTTCAAGCAGTAGCCAAAGGCCTAAATCAATAGGAACCTACAGATTACTTAATAAGAACACATGGTGTCTCAGTTGAAATTGTTCTGGTTCTGTCATCCATGGAAAAAGGAGTTTATGCAAAAAAAAAAAAAAAAACCACCACCAAACAAGGCAGCTCAGAATTTTTCTTGTAAACTAAATGTTATAAAACATAGAACAAATTATGTTTTAAAGATGGGTTTTAGACTCTACATTTCCATTTGTTGAATGTGCTGGTTTTCATAGCACAAGGATAGTATACTAAGTTTGAGGTATTTTGTATTTAACTCAGTGCCTAAATCATATGCATTATAATTACCAGAAGTTTTTTTTCAGGGCACCAAGGGTTGTTAGCATTCTCATGATGTCTGGTAAATATCCTCTACATAAATAACACTGTTCAGCAACCCCAGTTGGACCATTCTACATATTTGATGTCGGTAGTTTGTAAAGCACAAAAGGGATTGTACAAATTGTTTGGGGCACAAATAAATTGGACCTGACAATGTGATTTAAAGAGAAGTGTAAGGATTGTTCTCTGAATGTGTTTATATAACACAAGGTTTACTTCTAGCAGGGTGTGGGCACAGGGTTGGTCAGGGCTTCCTTTGAGATAAGGTCATAGGGCCAAAAGTACTTACCTGGACCTGAGAGGACTTCTCATGTTATTGGAAGTGACAACTGTCTTTTAGGAGCTTCTTGAATTATGAAGACTAAGATAAATTGAGTATGTTTCAAAATAACCAAATTATTTCACCAATAACCAGACTCCTCTGGTGAGCATCAAGGGTGGGAGGGGACTGCAAGAGAGGGAAAAAATAGTAGCAGTAAGCAGGCTGGACGCCTGGCAACCTTGAAATTGTTTCAGTCATCCAGCCTCTGGCCCCTTACTTATTGCAGCATCATTCCTTGTTTCCAACACAGCTCCTTTCCTCTGCTGCCCTCCCTGGTTTCCCGCATTCCAGGTGGCAGCTCAGTATCTATGGTCCCAGCATCATTCCTTGCTTCCCCACACCTCCAGTATAACCCTGAGCACTGTCTCCCTGAGCTCCAGTTATCCACAGCCATCAAGAGTTGTGTCACCAGAGCTGGAATCCAGCCCCTGTCCCTCTCCTTCCTTCCTGCATTCGTTTGAGTCACGGTGTCATTCAGGGTGACAGAAGACACAGAAATCAGGTTTAGGGATGAAAGGTTATAGCAGAAAGAAAAAATAGTGGGGAGGGAAGGATAAGAAAGAAGCCCCCCCACTCAGGTCTTACTCAAACACACAAAAAACCCAAACAAAAGATAGAAAAAATAAAAACAACCAAGAACTTGTTCACTGGGCTAATGAAAAGGTCTCTGGATGAGCATTTTGAGATATTCTCTTTGTTAGAAATTAAAGGGTATTGTAGGAACTAAGATCTAGAGTTAGGTAGCCAAGGTAAGCATTTAAGTTCTGTGGATGGATAAGGCTGCATTGCTGTTAAGCAGTGGTTGCTGGAGAAATTAAAATATGATCAAGGGAAGCAATAGTTGAGGGCTGCAAAAATGGCATAAAAGTAATAATGCAAGTAATGAATCAAAGACAAAAAATTTCAATTAAAAAGTACAAATGCCAGCAGCTTCCCCTCATCCCAGTTTTAAGTTACACTGCTCACACAGTTTCTTTGTGATTCCTAAGCATACCTTGGAACATTCTAACACTCTTGAGGAGATACATTTAGGGAGCTTCTCTAACATGCCTAGTCAGAAACAGTGACAATTGTTTGATAGAATAGTTTCTGCCTAATCCAGTTGTTTGCATTTCCAGTTTTGGGGGTTTTGTGGTGGGTTTTTTTTGTTTGGTTTTGTTGTTTTTTCTTGGTGTTAGTTGGTGCTGGTTTTTTTCTCAAGTAGCCTAAAGAAGAAAAGAAAAAAAAAGGCTTATAGCATTGCTAAAACTTTCTGGAAGGAGAACTGACAGTTTTTCCAATTAAGTCTCATCTTGTATTTTTCTTTACTTCCCATCTTTTAGTGACAGTGTCATGTAATATGATGATTTTATAAGCAGTTTTGCTAACTCATTCAGCAGAGTAATCAATAGAAAAAAATAAGCCAGATGGGTTGTAGTCCATTTGTATTGGGTGGGACAGATGGCATTATTGATAGATGGAAATATTCCAAATAATTATTGTATAATGATATAACAGTGACTGTGGCTGCAAAATTTTATTAATTTACTTTGTGCACACACTTTATTCAGTAGGAGTTGAGCTGTGCAGTTTAGACACTATTCCCACTACACTGAGGTGGGAGCTGAGTCCACCCCCTGCCTTCCTTTTCCCCTCCCCATGGGTTTTGATGCAGAACCATCCACATAATACTTTCAAGTGGTGGATTATTGTACTTCTGTCTGGATGACAGACTTCACTAGGGTAACTGAGGTGGACAAGATCATGATTTTTTTTTTATTTTTTTTTTTTCCATACTCTGAATGCATGCTTTTTGCTTTCTTTTGTTATTCTCAGCAATATAAATAAGAAATGCTCTACTGGCTCAAGATTTTGGGCATTCCAGGTTGTTTAACTGTTTTGTCTTATTCTTTGTACATTTAGTATAGCTAGGCCAGTAAAATATATAAATTTTTATAAACTATATAATAGATATTGGCTTGGGCTGTTGCTATTCAAATGTATATTCCATGACAAAATACTATTAATTAATTTCTTTCTGGGAGTTAAGAGGACATTAAATTTTCTCAGGAAAACCTAAAGGCCATTTGCTGCTTTCAAAAAACAACTCCTGGTGAAAATGACTGAATGATAAAAAGAGAGTTTCAGTTCTTATTTTGATTTGATGGCACTCACAAAGCTCTGAGGCAAATTTTGCAGAACTATCTGAAACATGAGCTCTGAGTTCTGTTCTAAAAAGAAAAATGTATAGGGAAGTGATTTAGAAAATCTTATACACAATGTTTTGTTACCAGCACAAAGTTTAGGAGTGACTGTGTTTGTAAGTGAACCCAAAATGTTGGTGGAGGGAGGTTTTGACAAGATGGATAAAACAGTGAAAACAATGTATTTTGTTAAGAATAGAAGGGAGGGTGGCAGAGAAGATAATATTTAAGTAATTGCAAGATGTATTGGTAACCTCAAAACTATCATCTTATATCTTTGTATCAGCACTTCATTTTGTATATCCTGCTTTTTTCTTTCAATGATGCTACTGCAGATCAATTCCACTCCAAGTTATTCTACTGTGCAGCTTCCACTGTATTTTCTGTCTTCAGGAATGAAAAATCTACCTGGTGGAATACTTCTTATGACATGAAAAAATGTGTCTTTTGGCTTTTATAACACAGCTTGCATTGCATTAGTTGCCTAAGTCCTCTCCCTCCAATAAATTGCCGGGCAAATGTACTACAAACTTTAAAAGTTCTCCATCCCACCTTCCAACAGAAGTTGTGGGGTTTTTTTAATGGAAAGCATTCAGGATGAGTGGCTGTGATGCCATGGTTGTTGCAACTCCAGCAGAGTGCTACAGCTGACTTTCATTCTGTCAGGAATGCCAGTCAGGTTGTTGACAACGTGTGTCTTAATAGCTTGTGAAGCAGAAGTGATGGAAAAAAAAACTTGCAGTGTTTTATCTGTTATATATTGTGAATGGGTTTTTTGCTTATTCCAGCACTCGGGTAACTTGATGCCAAATTTAAGTGTCTAAATTTAAATCTTTTGGGCCAGATTTGCAAACTTTTTAGGTGTCAAAAGATGTAAATAAGCCTGAACTAGGATGCCATTTAGGGGCACTGGGCTTGTTTTAGGGAGCCCCTGTAGTAAGCTACACTCCTAAAACCCAGTGGTACTAGCCTGTATCATTCCACTTTGCCTTTCAAATAATGCAAGAGGTCCCAAGTTATAAAAAAGTTAATTCCTAAACTAGAAACTGTCTAGCTACATGAAGTCATTTTCTGGAGTAATTATTGTTTTCACAGCAGTCATTTAAAATGTCATCATGCATCTGTAACACAGCACTCTGTTCAGATATGTCTGTAGTATTAGAAGTATTCAGGCTGTCATGAATTTAAGTAAAAGTCATACATTCTCTGTTACTTTTTCCTAGGTAGAACAGGAGTAGCTTATATTCAAATAGTGGTAGTCAAAGGTTTGTCTTCATGACAGAGATTTAAGAACATCTTTACCTGTGGAAAAATTTACCATAAAACTTTAAAGGAATATGAAAAATCAAACAAACAACAGATTTGCTTGAGAAGATTTGTACTGCATTGCTGTCCTAACAAGGTGCTTGCAAGTCTGTACTATTCAGGTACATGGGTTTTGTATATTTTCTGTATTAGTTAATATCTATGTTTAATACAATTGCTAGGTTTCCAAATAGCATTGTAATTTTTTGTGCTGTAGACAGTAGTATAGATAATACTAATTTAATTTGTCTCCTTCTTATATCAATTTCCTGAACAGAGTAGTTAAAATGTGAAAAGCAGAAGTAAATTAATATTATAAACATATAAATGGTAGGTTAGAGCCCTACTACATTTGCAGTAAAATCTTGCGTAGGTTAATTAATATAGTTAGTAATATAGCAGCATAAAACTGAATATTTTTGAAAAACATTGCAATCAGACAGTACCTACACCTATCAAAAATTCAATAGGAATAAAATACATATTTCTGTTTCCTTTTTTTTCTTTGTTTGTTTCTCATCAGGTTTACAACATTTATTTTGCTACTAGATGTTATTTTGAATGTTCTACAGTTTGGTGTATTAAAGCAGGCTTCTTTTATGGCCCATGTTTAGAACACGCAGTGCATTCAAATAGCACAGTGGTAATGGGTCTTTTATCTTGTGCTTAGTGTATTTCATTTCCCCTGTGTTCAGATTAACAAAGCTTTTGTATTCATTTGAAGCAACTGTAATGAGAATATTTAACACAGGTCAGATGCAGATAGTGGAACTCAGGAGGTCCTTGAAGATATTCTGGCTTTGGCCACTGGCCACAATGGGAGGTGAAAGAGTTGCCACTTTCACATTTTTTTTTTGTTAAAGGAAGAATATTATATTCTGTTTGTAACATTAAGGGAGCCTTAATTAATGTTAAAAAGGAATACAGTCAACAAAAAGAACAATGAAGCTGTCTACGTGTTTTAACTAAAGCCATTATCAGAAATTCAATATATGTGTATACATAAAAAAATACGAGTGCATAATGTTCAAAACACTATACATTAATTTAACTTGTACGAATGTAAACATGACATATGAAGAATAGAAAATAAGAAAGGAGAGCATTTCTTCTATAAAGCCTCAGCTGATATAAGTCAACATAACTCTGATTTCCATGAACGGATTTACACTAGTTTATTTGCCATTTACAGGTAATATATACATGCATTTGAACATTGTTTTTCAGTTAGACACAGTGAAGAAATGCATGTCAAGTTATTCAGGGTGGTAAACAGCCTAGTTCATCCAGGCTGACTGATTTTGCCCTGCAGCAGTTCCCTTATAAGAGTTTTTCTGAGTGATTCTTCATCTCTTGTGCTGAAAATATTAATTCTGTTTTGAGCCTGTCACTTTTGTGCTAAGCAAGAGGGCATATATGCATCCACTGCTTGCTTAGGCCAGAACCTCTGGTCAAAAGTCTTGTGTGTGATGACTGTAAAAGCCATTAAGAAGATTTCAGTCCTGAGGCTGGTACCTGTTGACAGTCCCTCTTTGTAGAGGGGCAATTGCCATGTTAGTTGAAATGTGATCGAGGTCCTACTTTCATTCAGAAAACTTCCCTATTATACTGTAGTCCTAATTACATATAGGGCACTTTAAATCCCCATAGTGAAGGGAAGAATTTCAGGAAAATCATCAGCTTCGGAGGTGTTTTTGGGTTTTTTTTGTTCTCCTTTGTCTTAATTAAACCTGCTGATCAGGACTGAAAGAAGAGCCAGATTATTATCCCAGTCTACATAGATAGCTTTATGAACAGCTGGCCCTTCTTAAAACCAGGTAGCAAGTTAATCTCTTTCAGACATCATGTGCCTTCCAAGTCAGTGCTTCCAAGGGGTAGCTTGATGTTAAGCACTAAGTAGCTATTCTAGACCTTGGTCTTTTCCAGGGAGGATATTTTAACTTGTCTTTTCAGTGTGAGCACCATAAAAATCAAAGTAAACCAGTCATTAGTTATCCTTCCCTTTATTCCACTTTCAAAAAAATACATAAGACAGTGTAAAAGTAAGCTAGCATTATTTGGAAACCCCTTGACATTTTGCATATTGAAAATGATCAGTGCTACCTGGCCAATACCCAGCAACATGCATGTCAGCTCAGCAGTGAAAAAAATCACTTTCAGCTTCCTCTCTGTATTTATTCAACTTCATGGATGAAAATTAAAAATGCTTCCAGCTGATCTGATACATGAGTTTAGTTCTTGTCAATCTTCCTTTGTAACACAATGAACACAGCTGGTAACACTTGAAATCTAACTTTTATTTTCTTTTGGGCGTTATTCAGTGTAATAATATGCAGAACTTTATGCATCTTGCACCTCTGTGGAAACATCCTGGCAAACTCCCATAGCTGACAAAGTAGTTACTTCTACATATATCTCAACAAAGGTGCAAGTGAGTCTAAAAGAGGAAAATGTAAGTGTTAACTGGTGAAAATACTAATTGTCAGTCATTTCTAATTAAGTCAGTAATTTTGGTAAAGTTTTGTCATAATTTGTCAAATGAATGCATAGAGCTCTGGGTATCTGTTCAGGAATTCATAGTCTCATAGTCTCTGTGCATGATTCAGAGAATTTCATGGGGAAGGTATATAGGTGTACACATTTTTCTCTTTCCCTTCCTTCTCATATACATATATGCATATAGTGAAATATACATATGTGAAATATACATTACATACATAACCCTGAATATATATTTCTATTTTTTTCCTTGTATCGGAACTTCTAACAAGGGTATGTATTCATACATGTCACTTCAAGGCTGTTGATTGAAAATTCCATTCTAATCTTCTTTACAAGGACCTACAGGCCATTAGGAACATAAGAGTTAAGATCCCCATCATATTGGATCCAAGGCCCTTTTTTTTTTTTTTACAACTTTGCCCACACTCAGCAAGCAGGCTGGGGCTTGGCAAGAAGCTGGGAGGGAGGGCAGCTGAGACAGCTGACCTGAATGGACCAAAGAGATACTTTATACCATATAAATTCATGCTGGACAATAAAAACTGGAGCAAGGGTGGGGTTTTTTCTGAAGCAGTCATTGCTCAGAGATTGTGGGGCATCAGTCTACTGTTGGAAAGTAGTGAGTGATTGCCTTTATTTTTTGCTCTTTCCTTTTGTTGTTAAACTGTCTTTATCTCCACCTCTAAATTTTTTCCTCACTTTTCCCATCCTGAGTTTCTCCCTTGTCCCACTTGGGTTAGGGTTAGAGTTAGAGCAAAGGACTCAGGGAATGGTAGCTGGGGGCAACCCCCCCAAGGTGCACTGTGAGAAACTGTCTGAATTTCATCACCTGAGTTTGATTACTGTAACATTGAACTGAGGGAAAACCTGTCCTGCAGAATCCAAGTTTCAAACTGTATGTAAGACAGTATTGACCAACATCAATGGCTTGACTTAAAATAAAAGATGTGCTGTACTAATAGTCCTGTTAATTGATCTTGCTTTCCAATTAGACCATATTGAAAACTGAAAGTAACCCACTACACTGCTGAAAAAACCCAAATATTTGCCCCTAAAATATTCATTATACGTGAGGTGAAGGAATTTAAATGTTTGCATTTTCCACTAAAAATCTTTGTTTACTAAAATATTACACATACAAAATATTTTTGATTGCACATCTATATATCAGATTATAAATAAAGTTGGGTATCTCAATGAGGGACAGCTTGCAATTAATAGAAGTTTGATAGTGCCAACAGAAATTTCAAATCATTTTTCTTCTGCCTCCAGCAGTATGTCAATTTTCTTCCTTGATTATTCCAAAATTTAATTACAGGTTTATAGACAGTAGCTAATGGTTCTGTATGTGTACAGGTGAACAGGTGATCATCATTAGAATACATGAGGCAAAAGCTGTTGTTTGAAAATTAATTCCAGAACTCAAGGTCAAAGTTCAGAAGGAAAGTAGACTTTCAGAGTCTTTGCAATCAGTATCTGGAGTTGAAATTCTAAATCATAGAATCAGTTATCCTTAATGCCCACAAAGTAGATTTTGACCATTAACTTCTCTCGTTTTCTGTCCCATTTGGGTACACACTCTCAAATGATTTTCAAGTGGAATCTCCCATCTTGAACATCCTTAATTCAGTTCAACTCTTCCTTCCTAAGTGCTTATTTTTGACACTACGCATGAATAAAACCCTCAGAGTGACAGTCTGTGATCATGTTTCATGTGGCAGACTTCATTTGCTTTCAGTTTATATTGCTATCAATTTATGACTTTGTTCCTTAAATAGTTATCTTTTTTTCCACATTGTAACTCATATATTGAATGATGTATGTTTGAGAGATGGTTTAAGGAATCTTAACTTCAGTCATTAACTGGTTATCTCTCGGCTCAGGAACCTTTAGTTAGTTGAAAGACAGTTAATATTTTTAAAGCAAATAAAACAGCTTTTCAATATGTAATTATTTTCTTACCAATTCCACATTTACATGCTCTTCGGAGCATCCAGCATGCAGTACTTGAATTTACATTTAGCTCTGCAGGAACTGCTTTAGATATTATTATTACGTGGGAAGAAACCAAAAATCAAAGTGAATTTTTATTACAACAGTGAGGTAGAGGAAGGTGCAAATGCAGTAACAGCAGCCAGCATTATTGTGTAGAACTAACTCGCAGCTTGACAGAAAGTCCCTGCTGGGAAGGAAATGTAGGGGAACTGGAAGAATTTTGCTGCATCTGCTCCCTACTGCTAATAAGCTTTAACCTGTTTCATTTTTATTATGCTTATTGTTTTCATATTTTGCTTCTGAAATTATACCTGTAACTATGAGAACACATAAAAGGGAGAACAACAGGCAGGGCTGTTAAAAAATTTAAAACTATCAGCAAGGGATATTAAAGGCTGTAATGAGTGAGATGCATGGTTGCCTTCTCGGGGTGGGTTTTTAGAGTTCAGGCACTGCAGCACCAGTAGAAAGACTGAGTGTAAGTAAAACAGATTTTATAGCTCGAGTAACTTGTAGAGCCAGAAGGCACCATCAGATCATTTAGTCTGACCTGTATATCACAGACCATTAGATTTCACTCAGAAATTCCTATTTTGAACCCTATGAGTATACTTGGACTAAAATATATCAGGCCTTAAAAGTTTAAAATACTTTATGCCACATGATAAGAACCAAGAGGCTGAGCTTCCCATGAATGGTGTTTATCAGGTTGGTAAGTACATATGGGAGCATGACTACTTCTGCAGAATAAGCCAGACAACCAAAGGCTTGCATGCACTTAACAAAAGTGAAAATCCCTTTCTAGCCCTTTTGACTTATTGAAAAAAAAAATAATACAGGTATTAATATTGTATCAGAACACTTGCTTTCTGAAATGTTCTGCTGAAGCCATGTTCCTTCAGAAAACAAAACCCCCAAAACCACCACAAAGAACCAAAAACACCAGCCCCCCCAAAAAACCCTGAAACTAACCAGAATAAACAAAAATTAGATTTAATTTGTCTCGTGTATTGGTGGGAGTAATTAAGGGTCAAGTAAGAGGGAAAATCTTCAAGCAGTCATATCCATTTTTAAAGGTAATATCAATGGTCTAATTCTGAATTGGAGGCATTACACCCCCTGGACAGCCCTGCTGGCAGTCCTGCACTTCCTAGATTCTGAGTCCAGACATATTTATTGCAGTCCTTTGAACATGCTTTCCTCTGAATAATAAGTGCTATAGCTGAGATACATAACCATCTAAAAATGTAGGGGAAAGTTTATATTTTTCCAGTTGATATTATCACATTCTTCCCATAACTGATTATCCAGCATTTCAAAAATCTTTATTTTCCTCTGGTGATGGCATAATCATCACATACAATTATGAAATGTATTTTGAAGAGACTGAAATGTACAAAACTCAGTGGCTAGTTGAAAACTCTAAATCCATGGGGCTGTTGAGACTGTGCTTTTAGATAATGGGATAGAACAAGATTGTGATACTTACCTGATAAATCAATCAAAAATAGAAGTCTTAGGCTTAAATAGAGGATTCTTCTCTATTATTATGCATGCAGAAGTCTTTGTCTTTCAGTTTGCATTTTCTATTTTTCTTTCAGTGTATTCTAACAATTATTTGAGTTTGCTTTTTGAGAACATTTTGAGGTTGGTAAGTCCGGAAAGCAGAGGTATCAGCCTAATTATTACAGACTTTGGATGCAGTCTTCAGGCTTTCTGTTGTTTGTTTGTTCTAGAGACCGTTCAAAGATGACTGTCTTCATGGAAATGTGATCCTAATTGCTCTTATTTTGATTGTGTCACAGAGCTTCTCAGTTTCTGAAACGAAAGGATGAAAACACAGAGATAACAACAATAGAAAACAGAAACAAAATTAACAAGCAAATGATATCCTTATGTACTAAATATAATCAAAAGAGAGCTTGTAAGGTTGTGTCTAATTTCAGCTGAGCCCTTTTGTCTATCACACAGAAATGATGAAAATTCCTACCAGTTCTTGGCCTCTGTTGACAATCATGGTAAAAGACGGAATAGCAAGTTGCTAAATTATTCTGTTTGAGAAATATAAGCTATAGATGTTGTATAGTTATTGATCTGATTTTTTGTGAACTCTTTGTTTTCATGAGTTTCCATACTCGCTTATCTTTTTAATAAATGCTTACATTTGCCTACAGTAGTACTATTCAGAGGCCATTCCTCATGAAAGTTTTGACTCTGCAAAAGTTTAGAAATAGCCTTTATACACCAAAAAGCTGTTCCAACTTATAAAATCAGGTTTATGCTGGTTTTATTGTAGGATTTTTGCCCTAGGAACGATGTTGATTAATTTTTGTGGCAGTTTCTTCTGACATAATTGGTTGAGTACCATAAGATTTTAGCCCATCACCTTGACAAATCTTAATAATAGCCAGAAATATATTGTGTAGATTTCAGATTTCCTATACTCTCACTAGTATAACTTGAAGTATCCTCACTTTACTAACCTGTAAAATTCCTCTCTGGGAAAAGTTAAGCTGTTGTGCTTGGCATATTATTTGCTGACCATTTCATATCTAACATTATTTTTGAATCACTATCATATCTGCATGCAGAACTTTTCAGAATTATGAAGAAAACTTAATTTGGATTTTTTTCTGCAAAGGTCAGCATGTGGAATTATTATAATAAGAGGTGACATTAGTTTGAAATCAATTTGAAGTACAAAAACTGATTTAAAGTACCCTTAGAACTGTTTCTGAATTTTATTCCCATATTTTTTTTTTATTCCCATTTTTTCCCCTGTATCTTCTTTCATTTTTTCATGTTTGTGTTTTTTAAAGTTAAATACTGCATGGAAATGATTCTGCACAATCTATCAGATGCTGACACAAAAAGTAAAGAACCACCTTGTTTTCTACAGATTTTTTTTATTTTATTCATTAACACCAAGTAAATACAGGCTTAGTTTTAATTGAGATTGTACAAAATAGTTTATACATGACAAAGTGGTAACTGAACTACTGTCAGCTTTGCCCAACACACTGTGGATCAGAGGGGGGAATACTAAGTGTTAGACTTTCTTATTTTTATAAGCTTTGCAGGAAAATATTCTTAATTATTTTATTATTATAAAACATTGTGGTATTAATCTTTGAATTCAGACATCTTATACCAAGAATGCATGTGGCCTATTTATTAGACAAACTAGGATATTGAAAAGGATTGCTTCTCTCCTACTTTCTTCAGGAACTACCATTTTGTTCTCATGCCATTTTCCTAGTGGAATCTTTATTTTTTAAAGTCATAAACCTATTGTGAGAGACTCTAGCAAAGCTTAAACTGGATCTCAGGAGTTTGATGCAGTCTCTGTAATGCAGGCAGTGTAAAAGAAATTTTAAATGTATTATTTAAAGGCACATTAATCTTGCCACTGTACTGGTGTAATAAGGCATACCATAGAAGGTTTTCATAAACTCAGCTTTGAAAAGTAACATCACAGTATCTTTCTTTTTGTTCTTCAAGTCAATTCTTTGTAAAAATAGCAATTATGCATTCATCTTTGTCTCTTATAGCCTGATTCCATATTCAGCTGTGAGGTAAATAGACCCTAGTCCTTATTCATGCAACAAAAAGAATATTTCTCCTTTGGAACAAAAGAAGGAGAGTAAAAATAAACAAATTTGTATAGTGTTAATAGCTGACATATGAACTTTTTTCAATAAAATAAAATAGTTAACTTTTATCACATCTATTTTTTTAACTGTAAGTTTGTCTCATAGTCATTATTCCTGTGTTTTCATTGGAATTAATAGGTCTGCCTTTGAATTTTTAAATTATTTTTATAATTAAGAAATATGCTGTTACTTTGGAAAATTCTTTTTGAAGGCTTGCTCTTGTCAAACAACACTCTGCATGAGCTTACAACTCTTACATCCTATCATACAATGCATGTATTTAGAAAAATCTGCTTTTTGGCTTCCTTTTCCAATCTTTCTGGAACTCCATCTTTCCCACCTTTGATAAATTGAATAGCAGATGATCCTGTTGGCTGAGGGATGATATTAGGAATCATGTTTTGAGGACAGTCTAACATGAGATTCAGTTAGAGCTAAATCACTAGTCACATCAAGTCTTCATCCAAATTTTTGGGATCTACCATTTCATAATGCTAGAATCAAAATCCTGTCATAGTGTGACAGCTTGGGACAATCATCTGAGGCAATCCAGTTTGCATCCATTCCTGAAAGAAGACATTGTTAGAGTCATCTCTTTTCAGAGTGTTTCCTGCAGAGTGAAAGGATGCTACTTGGCTTCCTTCTCCATCCCTCTTTAAATCAGATACTGTAAAAAAGTAGCACAGATTCAGAGTCTGTCTCCATGCTATCTCATCAGTCAGACAGTAAACCTTTACTTTCTGCTCATTTTCTCCTATGATATTTGGACTTCTTGTGCAAAGCTGCCTGGTAGTGTATGTTCTTAGAAAGGGTTAAATCCCTTGAAAAAGCTAAGAAGTGAAAATGGGAATCTTCAACAGGCAGACCTTCTCCTGTGAATTCAAAAATTATTTGAATACTGATAAAATAAGTGTTTGAAGGCAAATACCTTTAGATGACAGCTACACCTACAACCTAATGAAATTTGTAAAGCTTTGTAAAGTTTGAGTAATATGTTCAACAGTGTTTGCTTTTTCTTGTCTCTCAATAATAAGAATTTTAGAGCTTCCAAAGAATTATTTCAAGACTAACAAGCCAATCTTTATGCTCTTCTGTGTTCTCCCACACTCTTCTACCTCCTTTTTTTTCCCAAGATTGAAGAGGTAGGACTAGCCCAAAACCTGTGCTCCTTCATAAAACAGTATGCAGGGGCAAGTACCCAAAAACCAGGTTTTCTTCATATTACCAGAACTGACTGCCAGAAGTGCTGAATCTCACTGATGAGAGTTCAGAATCAATCTTAAACAGCAACTTAGTCATAAACTAATTATTATAATTTTCACTTCTAATAGTTATTAAATTGTTCCAGCATTATATTAATAGAATTTCTCAGCAGACCTTATATATTAATCCTGACTTCCTAGTCAGGCCATCATAAGGACATTCAGCTGTTTTAAGACCATTGCACATTTCTGAAAGCTAACTCATAAAAGCAGTATCCATGTAAAACACAAATGTCAGCAATTTCCTGAAAATAAGTCAGGAGAGGTCATTGTTAGCAGCATTGTTAGAAGTATTTCTGTAAGATTCTGTAGCAGTTGTTGAAAGACTCTTATTCCCTGGTAGCTCCATCATTTGTGCTTTGTGCAAACTCTGAAGTTAAAGGTTATGAGTACTATGGTACTGAACAGGTGCACCATGAATATTCTTTCATGCAGAATGATTCTCATTTGTTAAATTTGGAAATGTACTTTCTCCTGGCCTTAATTTTCAAGTAGTTCTTCATATTTTAAATGGCAACTGAAGGCAAGCAGAAATAGTGAGTAATTGATTTAACAACCTAAGACAAGTACAGGGAAGTAGAAAGTTGGTCTTAGTGCTTGATGTGACCTGAGCGAGCTTCTTTAGACCTTTTTTTCTAAACACTACCTCAGCACCTTGGGCCAGCAAAGTGGCCTTTAAGCTTGAATGAGCATGACTTTTTTTTTCCTCTCAGTACAAAGCTCCAGTTTTTCATCTTTTCAAGCTGTTTTACAGCACTCAGAGCAGAATTATATTGACAAGGTTAGAATTCATCTCCTAGAGGAGAATACTGAGCTCCTCCTGTTAAGTGCTAATATAACATTTATGTGTTGGTACCTTAATAACAGCCCTGGCTAGCCTAATGAAAGTACTGAAAGCAAATAGTACTCAGTGAGATTTTATTATGACTGGTGTGACTGCAATTTGAGACAAATTATCCCTATTTTTGTTCCCATATCCAAACCAGAAATGCTAAAGCAATTGCTACATGTTTGCTTTAGAATTAGACTCCACTGTCGTTAATACAGAAGTGCATTTTTCATGAAAACAGCTCACAAGAGTCAAGCATCAGAGAGATTTTGTGCAAAATGCTTGTCAATAACTTTGTGAGTGAATTTTGAAATAAAGTGCCTGTAACCTGTCATTATTTCTTCCTCTTTAAGTTGGGAGGAACTGGGTGAAAATTGAGTTTGTGAATTGAAAGTACTGTGAGTTATATGGTCTTATCGACTTCAGGCAAAATTACCAGTTTGGCTCGTTATTATTTTTCCTTTCAGAGGTCAGGCAATGGACAATATTACTAGTACATGCTTCTATGTAAGGGAATTGGTTTAAAAATATTATCTGTATACACAAAGAAGATGGTGTAGGTCACAAATATTTAAAATGCTTAATATATTGCCTCTTTGCAAAAATGGAGGAAAAAGTAAGGAAAAAAAAAAATAAACTGCTGGCCAGAATAAGCATTTCAACTGTTCATCTGTTTGAACAGTTCTTCAGGTAAAAAAAAAAATAAAAAAAAAAGTATATTTAGAGACCTGATAAGTTACTGTAAATTTGTACTTTTTGAGAGTATGTATATCACAAAATGAGGTTGGTTTCCATAAATAGTCCTTGTTGTAAATTTAGCAATAGTATGAGTATATGTGCATTTAAGTATAAGGCACCAGCAG
The DNA here is from genome assembly GCA_038090715.1 of Florisuga fusca. Taxonomy (NCBI): domain Eukaryota; kingdom Metazoa; phylum Chordata; class Aves; order Apodiformes; family Trochilidae; genus Florisuga; species Florisuga fusca. Next base: position 10,123,078 of record JAAWXA010000009.1, read on the forward strand.
ACCTAAAAGTGTGTACTAATTTTGGCCAGGATGGAGTAATCTTTCTTCATAGCACCCTTTATGGTGCTCTCATTTGGATTTGTGACAAAAGCAGTGTTGGGAAGGCACCAGGAGTTTTAGCTATTGCTGAGGAGTGTTTACAAAGGTTCAAGGCCTTCTCTGTCTGCCACTATGCCCTGGCAGGAAGAAGGTGGGGAGTACACAGCTGGGACAGCTGATCACAAATAACCAAATGGATATTTCATTCCATGTAAAATCATATTCAGCCATAAAAAATAAGGGGAAGAGTCTTTGGGAGTGTTGCAGTTGCTCACAGTCTAGCTAGGTCTCTTTTTGGCAGGTGGGGAGGCCTTAACAGCCATTGCATCACTTGCTTTTTTTTTTTCTTCTTTCTTGTTCCTTTTTTCTTCACTTAAAACTATCTTTATCGTGATCCACAAATTTTCTTACCTGTGCCAGTGGAGACGAGAGGAGTCAGCAAGAAGCTGTGTAGTGCTTAGGCTGGAATCAACCCACTGCAGTGTGGTGTTCCTGGTTTAAAGCTCAAGGTTGTGTTTCTTTGTATTCCGATGAAAAAGGATTGGATACATACAAGCAATGCAGGGACAAGATAATTCTTTCATGAACTCATCTTAGGTTTGTTAAGATTCAAGGGTTAGGCTATTTAATGCACACAGAGGCAATATTTGGGTTTAAATGGCTACAACTTCACAATTTGTTTCTCTGTCTCATGGAAGAGTGTTTCAGTGTTTTGAAACATTACATACACTTCCTATCCCTGTTAGCATGTCACAGTGCAGTTTATAAAATTTTTACAAAGAAGTAACCCTGTCCCATTTGTTTAATATCATCAGAAGAAAAGAAACTGTTATTCAGAATTAGCTTAGCAAATTAGCTAATCAAATGTGATGGTTGATGTGAAAAGGATTTAAATATGCTTTCTAAATGAGCTTTGCTATTAAGAAAACACATTTTATCTTCCAGGAGCATTTGTGCAAGATTATTCTGCTGTTCAAGACTGTCTGAAATATCTGAACTAAATCATTTGTACTCCAACTTTTAAAATAAATGTTATCTGTTTTACTAACTCATTTCTGTAGTTTCAGTAAATCCTACCATTTCTGATAAGAACCATTGTTTTAATTGCAAAATGAGGGCAAAATAATTATGATCAGCATTTTTTTAAACAGTACAGTCACAGGAGTAGTTTGAGATTGCAAGAAAAAGAGCAGTCTCCACAACATAACTGTATTGCCTACTTTTTTGAGCCTACCAGCTGAATATGAGCAACATTAATTTATACTATCTCTGTAACATGCACAATGTTTTGTTTATCTTTTAGGTTGAAGATTCAGAGATGTGTCATGATGTAACTGCTGTGTGTGGGTTGCTTTCTGTGGTTGTAATATCTCACCTACCCAGAGATGCTGCCATTGAATGGCATGTTGTTGCAGTAGTTGATGATCCACTCCAAAGAAAACATTTTGCAATGAAGATGTTGTCAGAGGGCTTCCAAATTGAGTGTGAATCTGTGGAGTCTAGTTCTGCATCTTGTGGATCCATCTCTCTACGACTGAGCTTCATTTCCCCATCCACTTCTCAGCTTGATTTAGATGGAGCCCTTTGTGACCTAGTTGATATGTTTAGGCAAGCTGTTGAGAAATTTTCAGAAGACTGCAGTGCAAGTCCTTTGTCTTTTAGAGCTTTCTTCAAGGAGAATGTCATTGATGCTGAAACTCTACAAACAGGTAAGACTTACACTGACAGAGACCAGGTGTTAGTACAAAGTTTAAGGTAATTTTTGTTTACTACTATCTAAGGTTTTACTGGAAGAAAATACTTAATTAATGATAGATGACCAAGAAAGTCAATAGTATTCTGGCTTGTTTCAGAAATAGTGTGGCCAGCAAGGAAATTACCATCCCCTGTACTTGGCACTAGTGAGACTGCACATCAAATACTGCATTCAGTTTTGGGCCCCTCACTATGAAAAAGGCATTGAAGTGCCAAAGAAAGGCAACCAAGCTGGTGAAGGGTCTGGAGAACAAGTCCTGTGAGGAGCAGCTGAGGGAACTGGGGTTGTTTAGTCTGGAGGAAGGAAGCTGAGGGAAGACCTTATCACTGAAAGGAGGTTGTAGCAAGGTGGGTGTTGGTCTTTTCTCCCAAGTAACATGCAGTAGAACAAGAGGAAATGGCTTCAAGTTGTGCCACGGGAGGTTTAGATCAGATATTAAGGAAAATTTCTTCACTGAAGGGGTTGTCATGCACAGGAACAGGCTGCCCAGAGAGGCAGTTGAGTCACCATCCCTGGAGGTGTTTATGATATGTGTAGATGTGGTGCTTCAGGGACATGGTTTAGTAGTGAACTTGGCACTATTCCGTTAGCAGTTGGACTTGATGATCTTAAAAAGATTTTTCTAACCAAAATGATTCCATGATTGAGATAGGTTTGTTCTTTTTCTGGTTACCAGGCATGCTTCTCATATAGAATTCTTGGACATTGGAAGTCCAAACAGGATAAAGCCCTAGATTACTTGCTCTGATTTCACAGCTGACCTGACTATGTAGGAGGTTGAATTCGATCATCTCAGTACTGTGATGACGTGAAAGAGATTTGCTGAGACATCAAGCCACCTCAGATTCATACCTAGAGAGAATGAATTTTTTGTATAAAAGTCTTTGAAAAGTTTTCAATTTGATAGCCTGTTTTTGGTCATAGTCTAGAACTGAGTTCAAATAACAATTTTGTGTGTGTGTTAACAGTCACTGTTTTGAGAATAATATGAAATACTAATGTTTAAAGCAACGAAATTACGTTGAATCCTCTAGGTTAAAGGGTGACTAGTTTTGACTATGGGCTAATTTCCAGCAACTTATCTAAATAGAATTTGGTAACCAAAAAAACTGTACTGTTTTTCCTCCATGTTTACTTTTTTCAAAATTTCATTCCCTTACCAAGTAAAGAGAACACAGAACAACAAATATAATGTTGCAACTGTAATTTATTTCTTATGCTGTACATCTGTATTTTTGGCTGTTCTCAATTTGGGACAACTGATGTTACCCAAGAACACAAAAGCTTTTTTTATCTGTAAGGCCTACAAAACTGTTAGACCATACTTGTTACCAATTTGAGAAGAGAGAAAATCAGATCCTTAGTCTATATTTATCTCCAACATGCATGCACTTTAAAAATCCTTGCAGACCACAACTGATCCATATTAATTAGCTGACATAAATGTTAGCCCTCAAATAGTCTACTGTCCTATTTTTTTTCTTAACCTGCAGCAGTTTTTGAAGACAATTCAACTTGACATTGTTTAATAGATTTAAAGCACAGGAATTGAAAGCTATAAAAATGTGGCATACAATAAGCATATTTAATCCAGGAAGCAAGGAATGAACATATAGTCTGACAGAATGTTGTTGTTTTTACTGCATCTTGTTTAAGAGCTAAAAGAAAACCTGATAAAATATGTTCCTGGCATGGGATTAACATTACTATTTTCTCTGCTCTCTTCCTAGTATTTCTCAGGCCAGAGAATTATTAGTTCCAAAAATATTTCATGCACTTTTTGAAATATATTGCTCAATATAATGTATATATTGTGTGCATCAGTATTTGATTGACTTTCGTTGCTGTTATGCCACCAATGGCATAGACATAGCAACACTATTTGTGATTGTCATATATTCATTCTGGTGTGTTCAGATCTCTGCACTGTCATAATAATTTCTGTCATCATAGCAATTTTATCATTATCTACACTGGTAAGAAATACATTCTTGCAAGTTGGTAGAATATATAGAATACATTAAATTTACAAGTAGCACTAATTCATTGAGGAAGGATTTTAAAATAATAACTTTATTCCACTTAAGAAAAATTTCCAGAAAGTTCATGTAATGGGAAGAAGAAACATGAAATGTGTTTGAAAGTTATTTATCAATTTAAATAGTTGCTCAAGTTTGTCATACTGATAGTTGCAATCTGATATAAGGCTTTTATGTATATATTCTTTTTCTGATTCAAAATCAGAAGACTGATGTGTAATCTATTGTTAATATACAGGGACATATTGAAGTGTTCTAGGAATATGTGTCTTTGGAGCCTTGAAAGGCATCTAGTCTCCAGTAAAGCCTCCTCACCTTTTCAAAGGATACAGCATATTACTGATTTGTGTCCTTGATTGTCCTTTGCAGTCTTATTATATTTTTCATAATTTAAAATGTACTCACACATATAGATTAACTCTCAGTTACAAAAACACTGTATGAAGTTTCCAAGATATCCACATTCATTTCAGTATCCCTAGACAGTGTCCATTAGCAAGATGACATAATATGTGTTTTGTCTTCTGAGTTTTATTGGCAGTTTTTGGCTATGAGTGGCAGAACTGCTGCAAGTGTATGTCCCCTTTAGCCTGTTTCACAGATGTAATCTGCCAGAACTAATAGCAGGTCTTTCTTTTTTTGAATCCTATGATATTTTAACCTTACCATAGCACAAGCCCAAGGTGTTAGAGACTCTTAAGTTTTGGTGGCCACAGCTTCTTCCATTTTCTCAGTGTATTCCTGTTTTCTTCTGGAGCCTTGAGGTGCTCCTCATGTTTCATCTAGAGCAGCCCATTAACTTGTCAGCCTAAGTCTCAATTCAGCATCAAAGCAGAAAAAAATGGTGTTTTACATTACCCATAAGTTTAATTCATTACCTGAATAGAATTTAAAACGTGTATAATATATTTAGGCAAGTTCAAATAAGCTCATTCTGCTTGAATCTTCCTGTGGCAAGTCACAAGAAGGAACAGTACTAGTTTCAAAACAGCACTGGTTTGTGTCTTGTCAGGTCTGGGTATGGTGAAAACTTGCTCATACCTGACTTGCCGTAAGATATTTTGAGTATTTGGATGTTTCTGTGATGATTTCCACTGTCTCCAAAGCTTACTTCCTGTTGCAGAGTATGCCTAGGTGGTAACAGAATTTACATTTGCTACTGATCAGATAGTTGGTAAATGTGTCTTTGAAACACTGAATAACATTTTACTAGAACACAGGATAAAGGAGAGATGTACTGACCTTGACTTAAAAATCTGGATACCCAATACAGAGACTTCTAAAAAGTATTGTTTCCTTGCTGTGGCTCCCAGAACACAAATGATACTGAGAAACCCCTTTTGCAGTTGCCATTTATTAATTCAGCTGAGGTAGTGCTCCTTACTAACCATCTGTGTGATAATCTGGTACTGATAAGCTTGGTCTCCAACATGTGTTAGACAATCCCACAGGTAGGTCTGTCCTTTTGGAGTCTCCAACTACCATCAGATGCATTGTCTGCTGAGGAAAGATAATAACAACATTGTAGGGGATGGTGGGGGTTTTTTTCAATTTTTCAATTTCAGATATTTTAATTATGAAACACATCAGTGTCTACAAGAGAAAAGACAGAAATTATGTCTCAGAAAACAAGAAGGATGATTGAGAAGGTAATTGTTCCAGTCTACTGGATTTCAAGTGGATTTCCATCATGTCATAAGATTAGCAAAGAGTCTTCAATAATTCATGTAAGACTCTGAAATGCCAAGTATTGTCTTCTCCAGCAAAAGCATGGAAGAGAAATAAAGATGCTTTTTTCTGATTAGAACTTTAAATTATTGGAGTGGAAGGAGAAAATACTGCCATGGAATTTCTCAAATGATTCTCTGATTAGATGAATGGGTTTTTGGTGCAAAAAAATTGTCATTTGTTTAAAACTATCCAAACAAATTTGAGAAATTTGTTTGTACTTATTACAGTGAGTTGTGAACCAGGACTCCACATACTCTCATAGCTGTTGTTACTGATGTCAAAAGAATCTAAAGGTTTGTAATGCAAATTTGAGACAGATAGCTTTCTGTCATCCTAAAACCAGATGTAAAATTTTATTGAACAAAGTGTAGTACTGACAGTGAACTTCTCAGAGGCAATCCCTCATAACATGCAAGAGCATTATGGGCACCGTGCTGAGACCACAGAACATGTTAGAAGTAGGGGGATTAGATTAAGCTGACATATATACTTAGTAAGATGCTGTTAAGCCTTAAGAAGTCTTTAACATAAATTTGACTATTTCTTTCTTTTTTTCATTTAAATATGCATTGATTTAAACGTGTCAGGACGATTTGCTATACCATCCAGTTGACTAGATTATACTTCAGTATAGGAAAGATGAATGATCATAAGTCATCCCATTATGATTTCACAAGCCTTGTTCACAGGATGTATGCAAAATATTTTTGAATATTTATTAGGGAGTAGAAAAGGTCCTGCATTCACCAGAACATCACATTACATAATCCCTTTTTAATACTATGGAAAAAATCAAGTGGGAATATAAAAAGGCATAAGAGAACAGGAATAGAAAGACAGTCTGGCAGCAGCATTAAAATGAATATATAATTAGTTTTAAATGTGGCTCTACTCTGTAACTCTTAAGACTAAAAGGCTCTTAGTACTTAAATGTTTATCACATTTCAATGATGCTATAGTTTTAAAAATTATTTCTTTAAAAAAAATCTAATATGGGTTGCGTATTATTCAACTGGACTATTAAAAATCTGCTTTGAAATGGGAGTTCTTTGTCCACTGAACAAGAAGCCTTGGTGATCAGGCACTCAGAAGTGATTGCACTGACATAGTAATGCCCCGACCCATGCACAACATTCTGCTTTTAAAGTAAAGATTTTCTTTCTGATAAGATGTTAAGTATTCCATTTATTGAAATACTGCATTATTAGAATATTTTCCAGATGTTTTCCAAAACACACAGTTTCCAGTACTGGTAGATATACATTATGTAGTATAAATCTAAGAGAAAGAGAAGATCAAGTGAAGACATCAAGATGCATTTCTTAATAACACATCCGTGTGCATTATAGATTAATATTCTTTTACTAGTATGCTTTAAATTCACAGTGGGATTTTACTAATGTGCTTTAAATTCACACTGGGAATTTATTTCAACTTAAATTTCTTGATGGATATGCCCTTATGAACTGGGAAACAGCTTCCCATGGTGACAACTGGAATCTCAACTTCCAAGCACTTGTACACAGACCTACAGGTTCTCATGTGAGTAATTGTAATTTACTCAGCAGTTGTAGAGAACTACTCACTTGAGTACAAACTTGACAGTCATTGAGATCTGTTTATGGAGTAACAATGAAGCAGGTACACAAGTGTTGATAATTTTGAAGTGCTGGTCTTTTTAAAATCCACTTTTGCAGTCACTAACTGATGAAATAGTTGTGAGTAACAACATGGCAACAATTTCACACCAATTCTTCAATTCTACATCAATATAGATTGAAAGAACTAAGATCTGGAGAGAACTCTGCATTGTTTGCACAGATCCCTCTCTCTATTGCTTTCTGTTTATAAGTGGAGGGAAAAAAAACCTAAAAAACCCCACCTATGGTGATGTTTAAACCAGTGAAATTGTGATATTACATCTGACTTAGGAAGTCTGCTGATCTTAAAACAATGGTAGACTGAAAGTGACCTGAGGATAATACTGTAGCTGCTTCCCTTGCTATTTATCATTCTAGATATCTATTCTAAATATTTACTTAGGATCATTACTTGAAACAGAATACAGGACTAGATGAACCTTTGGCGTGATGAGCTTGTGTTCCCTCTTCTTTAGTACTGAAGTGCTCACAATTTGCCCTCTGTCTAGCAGTTCTTCCTTCTCCAGTCTCTTTTTCTGTAAGATCTTGCCTTTTGTCAGCTGTAGACACGGATAGAGCCTAAAGTAACAGTATCTCACCTATGTTATTCTCAACTATATCACATCAATTTACCCATGCTAGGGATGCTATGGAAGCAGCTTTCCATTTGTGGCACAGGAGGATTAAGTGACCCAGTAGTTTAACACAAGATGGCAAAATTACAGAGCTTTATTTTCCTGAAGTTACTCTCAAAAGGAGGTGCTGTTGAGAGGCAGCAAAATAGTCAAAATAGGTAAATAGAGCCCTGAAGAGGATAAGTTCATTGAAATGCATGCCTTGTTCCAAAAAGCAGTTGGAGATCAAATCTGTTTTGAGATGGCTCTTCTACTGGGTTTAACCTCATCATTTTAGAATTGTCAAGGAATTTTGTCATTTCCAGACTTTTTTGAAAAGCATGATTAATTGTGGCCAGCCTAAGGCACTTTCTACAATTACATACGTGAAGATAAACATATTCTAATTTAGCTGATTGTTCTAACTTTTTTTTTTTTTTTTGCATTTATTACATAGAATGGGCTTTGAATTCTTTTGTTTTATATCATGTAGTGTAACTTACCTGCTGTGATTTAATCAGGTATTTGGGTCACTCAGACTATAATAGCATCAGAAATAATCAGTATTTCTATCTTTAGATTAGGCTTTTTTAATTTTGCTTTTCTTCTAAATTATTATTTTTTCTTATGATTGTTTTTAGTTGTGATGGTATGCAAAGCACTTAAACTTTTGATCCCTTAAAAATTTGGAAACAGAAAACTCAGCTGTTTAACTGCTTTCATCAAAATTATTCCTTGTCATTTTTGGGCTTAACTTGTTTGAAAATACTTTATGCAGGAGTTTTGCAAACTTTATAAGCATATTAAAATTTCATTTTGCTAGGAAACATGCTGCATAATACTTCCTCACTACAGAAATTAATTCCTCATTGCTTATACTGCAGTAAGTTTACCATATGATGCTGCTTTAAAAAATTTCTTTGGCAAGTATGAATTGAAACATTTTGCTGTTTGGTGTTAGGCAGGATTTATTCTAAGCACATTGCTTACAGGGCTCTTTTCCCTTTCTTTTCCTTGTTCTTTATGTGTCACTTTCATGAACATACTGCACATAGACTGAAAAGCATTTCAGAAGTTTTCATCACTTAAAGCATATTCAGTCAAAGACAGTAATTATATTAAAAATACTCAGTTCCAAGGTGCATTGATGTCATACTAAAGATCTGCTATAAAAGATGGTATATTTTTAGCTCTGAGCTGGCTAGGAACCCTCAATTAATTATCCTAATCATTGTAACACAGATTTCAAAAATAATCATTCAATGCCTCCCACTATGTCATTTAGGAGGAAAAACCAAACTACACTTTCTGCAAAGGAGTGAGACTCAAATATAAGTGTCTAAACTAACACAGGAAAACTTGTTTATTTTTCTGGCACACAAATGAAAGCTGTCCAAGGGTTGATGGAAGAGTATCACATGCCAGTCAGAAGAGCTATGGAATTAGAGTCAAGACCTTGGCCAATGTGAACCAGAAATTGCAATTTCTAATTCCTCCAAAGGAGTCCTTGCTCTGATTGAAAAACATAAAACAAGGCCAAGTGTCAGAAAAGACCAAAAATCTGAGCTCTGAAAACCAAGTCGAGATGAATATCAAACATTATTAGCTACTGTAATTTGCCTTTTTAGGTGAAATGAAATCCCACGCTATTGAAATTAGCTTAAGCTATTTTATTAAATTCATTGGGAAAGAACTTCAGCATAGTTGACCCAGTTCAAAGACATCGTTTGATTTTTTTTCAATAGGGAGATGAAATTGGAAGACTTCATGTTATAGTACCCCATTTCCTTTGTCTATTCTGCTCTTCCATTTTAGTCATCTTTTCTTACTCTTTCTACTTTCATTCATCCCTTCCTGTGGACCACATAAATTCTGTCTCAGGCTGTGTCATGGAAAGCATGATACAAGAGGAAAACTTGAAGGCAGGCACAGTGAGCTAGCTGCATCAAAACAAGATGTAAAAATCAAGAGGCATCAGTCTAAAGCTTTTTGATCCAGGAAAAGCAGATGTGATTGACATAAAGCAGAGTAAAGCAAGCAGGATTATAAAGCTAAAGCGGAAAATATGATTGGTTAGCAAGAAGTAGTAAGCAAAAAGGTGTACAGAAATTAACAGCTTGGATTCTACTGCGTGTTACTTATTAGATTAGTAGCCCCTAATACATCTCTTTGTCCCCACTTCAGAAGGAAATAGTGGCACAGAAACAAAAGAAACTGGATAGATCACACTCAGTCCTCACATGAACCCTAGTGCAATGCATCCATCCAGCTGGTTGTTGCCAATACTTAAAAAATAGCAGGCTTTGAATTAACGAGAAGAATAGGGGTATTTGAAAACAAAACATTCATTTTTAGGCTTCTAATGATGTGAAGTACTTAGTGCTGCCTGGGAAGCAATGAGTTCTCTTTGTTGCCATTAGAATCTGCGTGGAGGCAGCTGGACTCCATTTAAAAATAGGGATAGAGGCAGCAGCCAGAGCATCACAGCCTTGATGCAGGAGAGAAGTTCAACTCTGCCTTGGTATCACTATTCCCAAGCAAAACTGAGACTGTCTTCAGAAGCAATATGCAGTGATTATGGCAGGCTACAGCTTGCATGGTAAAGTTGAAAGTTTGAATTTAATTTGTTGAAGGGTTACAGAACCAATGTCACATCTCATCATACACCACAGCTGCTTAGTCATTGATTTGTAATAATGGGCTGGTTTTCGATTAAAGAAAACACCTCAGTGCCATTGGAAAAACTCACTGTCATAGACTGAGTAGGTTTATATAGCTGTCCCCTCTCTCACTCATTTTGTGCAGTTGGTCCATGGCTTCAATACATGTTTGTGTAAGATCACCAGATTCCCTAGAAAACTTGTGGCCTCCTGAGTGTGTTCTGTTTAAGCACCAAAAACTTCTACTGAGTTTAAATTATCTTTGATTTATTGTCTCTTAGACAGTGTTCTGTCTTTCTTTTCCTTATAAAAGGAGTCCTGCACAGGACTTTGTATGTATTCAGGGCTTTGCCCTGCAGAGAATGGCCTTCTTTCTTGTTGACTCCATGATATCGTAACATATGTTTGAAAATTTGGCAAAATAGGAAAGATAAAGAAGAAAGCAATAAAATCTTTTTCTGGTGCATCACCTTTTAGTTTGAAAACAGAAGAAGAAGCAACCTCTGTACATTCACTGCATGGTACACAAATTTGACCTACGGAAGTGATAATTTAGCCTTTTATTCTTCATAGTAAAACATCTGAAAAATAACATTGTTATTTACATGGTTCCTATAGTAAAACTCATGTTATCAATTAAGAACAGCAAGATGGTATGATTAAAAATACTTGTGCATTATCTGTAAGTCCTAATCACGTCTCTAAGATATAAAATAGCCATGAATTGTTATTACATATTATTCAGAAAGCCTTTCAGAATAAAAAATTAAGTCAAACATTTAAGAAAGTATGTGGGAACCACAGAAAATACTATGTTATCCTTTATTAGATTATAGTGGCATCAGCAGGGAAAAAGCTATAAAAGAAAGAGCAAAGTATGACAGTAACATGTACAGCAATAGTATTTATTTTTCAGATATAGAAATGAATGTATTTTTTAAAATTGCACTAGCAAATGTGGCAGCAGTTCAATACATATACATTTACTTAATCCACCCTTTTCTGAACTGAAGCTAATGTCTAAAATTATCCTACTAAAAGTTGCCCTATGTAAAGACTGTAAGGGAAACAAGAAAAATCTTACAACAAACCTTAACAGGCCTGGAGAACTTAAAATCCAGCAATGAGAGGACTCACTACCTCAAATCAGAAGACAAGATTAGAAAGTTAAGTAAAATGTAAAAATTCTACATTGTCCACATAAGCACATAAGTTCAGTTTCCATGCCACCAGTGTTGCCCATGCAAATATTTTCCTTTTTTTTTTTTTTTTTAATTGGTATTTTCTTGGTATTATTTTTTTATTTTCTTAATTTATAGACATTTCACTTTTTTAATATAAAGATATTCCAGACTTTTTCATGCTACTCAGATGAAGTAAGAGAATGGTTACATATAGTTACCTAGCAGGATGTAGATATAAATTATACCAGTAAGAGTGGATGCTCAGGAGTAACTTAATTTAGACTGTATCATTTCCCTTTAAAAATCTAAGATAACCTACAGTGAATTCTTCACTTTCGGTAATCCAGGTTTTCTAATACAAAGCTTCTCATCTATTTGATTTCATTATGACACTGCAGTAAAGTAACATTCACAAAATTAAAATATAAAGCTTTCAAATAGGGTTATTACTAAAGCTGAAATATTATTTGAGGCACATCACTTCTATTACCTATAGACTGTTCATTTCTAATAATCCTACTGGAAAAAATACATAAAACCAGAAATTTTAAGATGCCAAAATTATTATATATAATGTTTTATTTCCTCACATTATCATGTTATAAGTCAGTTTGATTTATCCCACTCTGGAATATTAGACTAGACATGAAAGGGTATGAACATTCTTACAGTTAAAAAAAAGTTTAGCTATAATTTTCATGTATTTATATATATACATATGTAGAGGTGCTCATAAATCTCTTCTGGCTCCCAACTCTCTGCCAAGAAAATTTTTTAGCCAGTCAATCGTTCCTGATATCATCTTAGAGAAGATATCTTAAGTAATTTTCCTTTATGCTGTTTTAACTGTGGTTTATATGTAGGTAAATGCAAGCCCTGTGGAGTTATATTTACCTCAAGTATTAAGCCTTTTTTTTTAACCTTTGTCTTGCTGAACTGCTTATTGTTTTCTGGGGTTTTCATATCTTCATTATTTGTCTAAGCAGGCTGCTAACACATTTTTCTAAGGTTTTCAGAAATTTTGTGTATTTTCTTCTGAGCTGAGATTCAGGATCTGTGATTTTAGAGGCCCTTTCAAGTTTCTAGTATTATGAAGTCTATCTCAAAGATGCTATCCTTCAGTTTTCATGCAGAATGTTACCTGCTTCTGATGGCAACTCTGCAAACTCATCCTGGCTTCTTAGTTTTGCAGAGTCAAGCATTTGACATGTTCTGCCTTTTCATAAAATAGGAACCACATTGGTAATAGCTGTTAAAGCTTCTACAAGCTCATTTTTCTAATATACTAGAATTCTGTTTTAGAGAGACTGTTTCAAGTAATAGAAAACAAATTTTGGCCCTGTACTGTTCATCTTGCACTTTCCCTACTGTTTTTTGTCTTATATTTTGCTGTCCATTGCCTCACAGGAAACCAAAGGGAGATGCATAGTTTGTCTTCCAAAGTCTGCATTACATAAAAATGAACCAATTATGCTTGATTTTCATGTAATGAGGACAGTTACATTTTGCATCTGAAATTATCAGATTCAGCATTAGAGCTGTTGAAAGAGTTCTCATGGAAGAACTCTTTCCCAAACTGTTCACCCTTGCTAAAAAAGCAGACTTGTAGACACACTGTAACCCTTAGTCACTATTTTGTAAAACAATTGCTGGTGTTCCTGCAGCAATACTTGCAGGAACAAGTATTCTTGTTCCAACAAGTAAAACTTGTTGGTTTTACTAGTGTTAAATTTGCAAAGTGACAATTCCATGTCAGGTCATTTGATAAATACCCGTTGACCACATATGAATCTTGATGTCCTCCTAAAGGCTAAATATTTCTGTATGTTTGAAATTAATTGCATTCACTTTATTAATCTGTTTTGTGATCTTCAAGCTCCCGCGGGTGTTTTAATCTGGTGTTTGAGGTAACTTTCTTGATCAGCCCCCAAGCTTCATCTTGTAGTTGTGAACTGGAGCTGAGTAGTTCACTAGGTTGACTTAAAGATGTTTGACTGTGATTGTTGTTGCTTGTCTTCTTTATGGATCACAGATTTTATGTTAGATAAAACTCATAAAAAGTCAAGTAATGAACAGGAAAGAAATAGAATTTCTCTAAAATTTGCTAAAACCTTTTACTGTCCCTAAAAGCATAATCATGACCTTCTGCTGAAGTGGGTGGATGTTGTAGCCACAGGGAACCTTTCACACAGATTTCATTGCAAGATTGAAGCTAAAATGAAAGGCCAGATAGTTTACAGTCTGCAGGCTGTGGAGCAAAAAAATTGTAACTACTGGAATAAGTTCAAACTGTTAGTGATTAAAGAAAGACTGTCATTTTGCTCAGTGTTCTGTCCATGCAGAGCTTGTTGGAAATTCATGAAATGCAGCATTAGTGACATTTCCAGGGTAATAAACAACCTACTGTAGCAAAGAATTACCTGGAAGTAGAGATTCCACTATTCTGACTTTTTCTTAACAAGCATGTTAATTGTGTTTTGGACTTCCAATTTTATTCCCCAGTGGTTCCCTTAGTAGTCACATGTTTACATACAGAATGTTTTTAATAGCCCCCACTATTACCAGCTTTAACGCTAGTTTTTCTTTCTTGTGTTCTTGTTAAGCAAAAAAGGGTTCTTAAAAGTCTCAGTTGTGTTTTTCATCTTGTGTCTTCAGGGATAGCACACTCATGTCTTGTTGGAACTGAGTAAGCAGTGTTTTTAGAGATGAAAAATAAAAAATACACATAGTTGTAGCACTTTTTATCTTTTGATCTCAGGGGACTTTAGAAAAGAGTTCAGTATCATCACCTGAATTTTACTGAGATGGAACCTGTGCACAAGAGAAGGAGGCAGTGACTTATTCAGGTTTTCTCAGTAAGCCTGTGACAGAAATTTCAACCTTTGTCTCCTGAATTCTAGCCAAATATTTTCTCCAGCCTACTCTCCTTCTGCACAGGAGTGCAGATTCCAAAATGCTGAAAGACATAAAAAGCAGACAATGTAAATAGGTACAAATGAATCCACAGCTTGTGAAATCCTGGTCTCGCTTAAGTCAGTGGCAAAACTCCCTTTGACTTCAGTGGAGTCAGGATTCCATCAGGTCAGACCATCTTATAAAGAAAATAGTGCCATATTTACACTAATTGGTCTTTCAGTTCTAAACTCTCTGCTTTTTTCCTTTTTACAGGTTGAGTTGCTGTAGGCTCTCTAATTAAGCTTGGTACATAATTTGCTGTCAGCTTATATTTCTTAAGCAGACCTTAACACCTTTCTTTGAATTCATTTTGCTTTAAAGAAAAAAAAAGTATGTACTGACTGTACTGAAATGTACCAAGTTTGTTTTTTCTCATTATCATTCTGACAGATCTGGTTTCTTCTCTCGGTTCCTTTGTATTCTCATTACATAGGTAGTATTTTATCTGTTGGTAGCAAATTTCTCTGTTACTTATAGATACAGTTCAGTGAAGTATATTTTGGTTTATATTATGGTGAGAGAGTAGGAAGAAGAAAGATTGGCTATTGAAATTTTTAAATATGTTTTGGACTTAGAGCATGCATGTTTACTGTTAAAAATTACTGATAGCTTTAAAGGTTGGCACAAGTTAATTTTACTCAGGAAGTATTAAATGTATTAATAATCTGTGAATTAGTAATTAGCAATGTAGATCAAGAACATGTTTTGCTCCTGACAATTAAGTCTGGCTTAGTGTCTGTTTATTGTCTCTAGTCTGATTTTATTGTTTAATTTTTTTAATGATTAAACTGACCTTCTTCCTTCAAGTAAGTCTGTGGCAGTGGGAAATGAGAATGCACTGAGACACAGGAGACAAGGAAGTGACTTGGTGGCAAAATGAAGTAATTTGTAATCAACAGGAAGGAATTCAGAAAAAAAGTAGTTTTACTTAATGCTTGTGAGGAGACTTACAAACTGCTGTAAGCCGTAAAGTCCATGTAGGCAGCTGTCATACAATCATAAAATAGTCTCTCAGACAATATATTGATACTGTTGCTCAGGAAGACCCATGCTTTCTTGAAAAAACAACATTCCTCACTTCTCCTTTTCCTGTACTTACCACTTTCAAAGAGTTCTGGCTAGTACCTAATTTGATTAAAGTGGTAAAAAAAAATACAGCTTATTATTCCTCAGAGTAGAGTATATGCTGATTGGAGAGAAATGGGACCAGGGTTTAAGACAGGAACAGCTCAAGAGAGATGAGAAACTCCATTGAACATTGCATAAAATTGAAGTCAGAATAGGAGAAATCCCATGTATACTGGCAGTTTTTAAGGAGCAGTAGTTTCCTGAGAAGCTGCCTTCTTTTTTGAAGCTTAAGAAATTGAAAGTATCAATTAACTGTGCGTTCATCAAATCACGGTATCCTTTCCAAATGATCACTTCTAAAAATATACTGCAGTAACGTAAGAACAGTGAACTGAAATGCAACTAATACAGAAATTAAACACATAGATTTGTCCTGCACAAGTGAAATTATTATTATTTCACTTGGACATGTATTTCATTTTCTTTTGACAACTTGGATTCAGTAGTTTGATTTGTTTTCTAACAGTATGTTTGCTATAGAAAATATTTCATCCTACTGAGCTGACATACTGCTGAGCAATAAAAGGTCTTGGCTTATACAGTATCTGAGCTGTACTCAAAAGTACTGCCCTGTCATGTGGTAGCTGGAACTTCAGTATCATGTAATTAAATAAATCTATATAAAAAATAAAGGCATATAGTCAACTCTTACTATGAGAGAATTAAGCTTTGCTTATGCAAATAGTTTTAGGGGCTGTGGAAAAGGGCAAAGACTGAAAAATAAGCATTTTTGAGAATATTGTGGCTTTAGGCCAGACTTTTGACATACTGCATATATGAGGCTAATTTTGCAAGTAAAGCAACAATGTATGCACATTACCTGTAGTCAGACCCATGAAATAGTACTGTTAAAGTGGAATTATATAGGCTGTGCTTTAAGAATTCATAGTAACAGTAGTGTAACCAGTAGAGCATTATCAAGTCAGTGATGTGATTGTATTGCATACACTTAAGTCTTATTTCTGATTGTCAGGACTAACATTAAAGTCATACTTCCATTATCCTTCCTAGCACAGACATATCAATCATAGTATAGTGTAGTCATATGCCAAGCTGTATCTTCATGATAGAGCATATTATCTGGGTTGTTTTTCTTATCATCATAGGCTGAAGCTAGCAATGTGAGAAGTGGTCAGGCATTGGCATTAGGTAAGGGTAATATGTTTAAGAGTACTTGAAGCCAAATTTAAAAAGTAGTCAATCTCAGAATGGTTCTCGCTAAAAGTGTTTAACTCTTAGCATGTATTAAGTCCAAATTCTTGAGAAGGTACATAATTGTCAGCATTCAGGCAGTTTTTTTGTCTGACACTATTCTATATGTATATACACACGTGGTAATTTCTTTTTTGGTGTTCTTAACAAATGAAGAATTAGTATTGGCCCTTTCTGCGTGCAGTTGTCATGGATATCCTTCAGCAGCAGTAGTTCCTTTCCTTGACTTATCTTGAGGCTGGACAGCTTTACCCTGCTGTTCTCTGGCCTACTGACTACAGAAGAAATTTTCATTGATATGAAAGGTGACAGAGAACTGTCAGGATTTAAAGAGCTGTTTTTTAATTGATGGGTAATAAAGCTTGAATCAAATTAGAAGACAAACCAAAAAGTTCTGACTGGATGGTCCTCTTTTGATCTCTTAACATAGGTGGCTATGTGAAGTTAATTTCCTTATGGTCCACCAGCCAATATATTCTCATTTTGTAGACAATTGCACCTGTGTCTAGGAGTTGATATAGCTCCAGAAAACATTCCCAGTTGTCAGTATTCTCCATACTGCCCTGTGCAGCTCCTTCTGTGCACTTCTGTGAAGTTTTCAGGTGGGTTTTGGGTTTTCTTCAGTGCTTATGGAAACCTTATGTGGTCTTGGGGACATGATTACTGTATTGAAGTTACTAGTTTTACCATTGACTTGGAACAGGGTTAGAATTAGGATTTTCTTTAATTTGCTTCCAAATTTAAAATGTTTTTGTATGTCTTGTATTGATTAGCATTTGCCCAAGTAATAAGTTCAGTATTAGATCAGCACCACAGAGTCCCATGCTTTTAGAGGACATTATTTGTGAAAGACAAGAGGTCTTCACACCATGCAGATTGTAGTAATTCACCTACAAGCATCCCTAGTGCAGAGATTCAGGAGTTTGCTATATGAATGGCTTCTCCCTAACACTCTTCTGTGATATCCCTGTAGACTGCAAGCCTGACCTTCTGTAGCCATGCTGCTACTGAATGCATCTATTTAAAACTCTTTAGTTGAACCCTGGAGTACAAGTGGCAACTTGTTCCACAGAATTCCTTCCCTCACCTCCCAGCCCCACGGTGCTTTACAAGGATTTTGCACGAGTAATCTTATAAATGTAGGGAAATACATCACTGAACTGGCACCTCTTACTTTCACAAAAGCAGATGAATGTTTACTTTGTGGCCCTTAGTTACAACTTACATTAGGTGGAGCAGAACTAATACATTAGTCTTCCCAAAATTTGTTTTTTTAGGGTTAGAAGTATGTACATATAGCTTACCTAACAGTGTGTATGTGATGTACTTGCTGTATAAAAAAAATTTTATGTTGCAGCCATTTCACTACCTCATCTACACGCTGCCCATCAAACGTTGTCTCTAGGACTACCACTGACATGCATATCCCTGGGCAGATTTAAATAGCTTCCTTTATTTTAATTAACCTGTCAGAGAAAACTTCTTTGTTTTTAACACCTAAAATTAAGCTTGGCCTAAAGTCTAAATTTATCCCTGAAGCCATGATAAATGTGAAGACCAATCACTTTTATAAGGGTTTTGAAATGCTCTCACCTTTGCTTAGGTAAGAGGAAATACAGACTACAAAGTACCAGATCTGAGCTAAGAAGCTTCCAATTATACTACTGCTTTTCTGATTATAGCTGTTTATAAGCAGCTAATTTCTACCTTTAAAACTTTTTACAAGCAAGAATCACTGAATGGTGAACTTTTGTATTCTGCATAATTTTAAGATTAAACTCTTCTTGGCAATGGGAGTAACAAGGAAAAGTTTACTAGATCAAGAGATATATTACCATCTCTGAATAAATATGTCTAAATTATTCTACTTTTACAAGTGTTACATTATAGCTATATTGTTTTTTAAGAACATTAATTCAATTTCCACTTGAAGCTGGTGTCTTAAGATACAAAAACTATTCCAGAAGAATTTGGAATAGGAAGGATTAGCTGATTATTTAATGTGAGGCACTATGCAATGAAGCTGTCTGCAGTAATAACTCAATTAACCAGAGGTCCATTTAAATTCTGTTTTGCTATTATAAACAAGAGTGACACAATTCACAGTTGCCTGGACAGCTAGGATAAGATCAATTTTGTCTGCCTAAAAGAAGTTAACTGTTTTGTTTAACCTAATGACCTAGGTTCTTTGTGTTGAGTGACAGACACCTCCAAGGGACCCTTCATCCTACAGTGTATTTTACAAAGGGATTAAAAATCTTTTAGAGCAGAGGGCTGTTTGTCATTAGATGTCTACCTCATAAACCACATTAAATTATGAGAATAATTCCATCCGAAAATTAAAACAAAATCTGTTCTTGGTGCAAACCAGTGGTTTTGAATTTAAATTTCTCTGTTTTTAAAATAATGTTTATAACACTCATGACTAATCCTAATGGATCGCTGTATATTTTGTAAAGTGGTCCTTCTAGAAGCAATCAAGTCAGTACTAAAATATAATTGTGAATAGTGTGAATTGTGCTGTTCACTTCAATGGACACATCATTTTAGTAGATCTGTGCTGAAACCTAAAGCTGTTACTATAGATGTCAGCCCTACTAACTGTTCCATGTCTGATTCTTGTAGAGAAAAACTCATCTAGTAACTTTATTCTGTGTCTCAAAAAGCCTTACTTAGTGTTGTCTCTCTCATCTAGTTGCCACATTTCCCAGCTATTCAGCTACTCTGGCTGCTTGACAAAATTATGTATAACGAACAAATATCCAGTTCTTGAAAACGTCTTGGTAGTAAAAATTGCATTAATTTTAACTTGACTTTTTGTAGCATATCTGATTGCATTCTTTATTTTGTAAGGTAAAATAATATATTTCATTAAGGAACTGCAGAATTCAAGACTTAATAAAAATACTTTGGGTCTTGGGTTTAGCATGCATCTACAATGGATTTGTAACTATTTAATTGAAAAAAAAAAAGAATTCAGTCTAATCACTTTTAGCGCATGAGTTATATTCAGCCAGTAAACTCCTTATTATTCATACACACAGTCCAATGATTAAGACCCCAAGGATTTGGCTGATAGAATAATCTGCATTTCTAAAGAAAAAATAAGCAGTAGGGTATTTAATTCTTTAAAAGAAAAGTTGTGATGCGCGTCAAAGCATAACACTGAATCATGGGGTTTAAAACAGTCTCTGCAACTTGCTTGTCCATTGGCTGGTTCACTTGGATATCTGTAATGTACAGTCTTGATCTAATAATTGCTAATTATGCAGTTGTTTATCAGCTCATTTGAAACATCCTGAAATTCAGTCTAGCTCAGCAAATTGCTGTGCTTAAGGCATTTTTAGATTCTAGGAAATTATAATATCCCCAGAAGGCAAAGAATTAATAATAAAAATCCTCTTTTGTAAAAGATTATCATTGCAGAGCAAATGGAGCAGATCTTCCCTATCTTAGTGCATTTAATATTCTCATTTTTTCTATGAAAGTTTGATGGAAAGAGTATGTGGGGATCACTGTTTTATTAACTTGTTAGGAGACAAATTTACTGAACCAGTGCAGCATATTGATTTCAATGTCTGATATATGGAAAAGCAGCATTAGTAATGGATGACTTCTAGACATTTCCATATGGAAACTAGCCCATTCTTTAGACATTTTGTGATCATGATTTATCTGTTTAGGCTGGCATTAAGGAGTTAGTGATTAAAATTTCAAAGATTCTTTCTTGTTTATTACTTAAAAGGTTTTCCTGCTTTCCAAATTATTTCTTCCTAATATTCTCACCCTTAGTGAATGGTTTGTAAGGAATTACAGAAGCAATTCCAGTTTGTCTCATTCTCTTGGAAACAGTATTCTGTACAGTAGATTTCAGGTTTGCAGCACATTTTTTATCAGTTATCAAATGTTATTTAGGAGATCAAGCATGCAACCATTTCTGGAGTGGGGGAGCTTAATATAGTTCTTAAAATCCATAATGTAAAACAGATGGCTTGATCTAATTATCTTCGTAGTTACAAACATGCAGAGGTAAATATCATACCTAGATACTAAATGATGATGAGAAAGGTAGCTGTCAAATCGAGTTGCTGTCCTCCAGTACTCCAGTCCAAAAGCTTATCTGTCTTGCAAATTTTTGCTACTTAATTTAGGAGTGCAATGATGTTTTTATTTCCATTATTCATTTTGGTGTTGCATCGTTCAAGTATTGGATTTAGAAAAAGATCTCAGAGAGCATGTGGCCATCTGTGGCCTTTCACCTTACAAACTGAGTGATCCGTGAAGCAAGGGCTGAAATCATAGCAATGAAATTCAGGAACCAATCTTCATCTGTCTGCACTCTTGATATATTTTTTGACAAATAAAAGAGTTTGTAAATTTATTTTTCAGACTCTTAGGAGTCACAGGCTGAATTCTACTAAGAAATCTTAATCATCTAGGCAAAGAGCTTTTGTCTTAGCACCATTGATGTTACACAGATTACAGGTAAGGGTTTTTATGATGCATTCTGTGCAGAAAAGGTTTACTGCACAAGGTGATGAAGAATCTGTACCACAGTTGACGTTTTATCCTTTTTCAAAAATATGACTAATCACTCCAGAAACAGAAATAAATGTGCCATTTTCAAGTCAGCAAACTTTCCTTCTGACAGAAATTTAGATCAATATTTAATATCTGTATGTATATTCCAGCAGAGGAGGCTGGAAAGTAACATACTTGTGTGTTCTTCTGGTAAACAGTGTCCTACTTTGCAGATGTGGACAGAACTGTGTACAAGTATGTAAAGTGGGTCTGTAATATATAACATAGTTTGAAAGAGTCTTACTGTGGGATGAATTGAAGCAGAATCTTTTGCATAAACTCTCCGATATATTAAGGCAGTACCCATCAGGTGATCCCAGAGTATTTCATAAAGGCAGGGACAGCATTTTTTCTATTCCAAAAAAATTGAAAAATGAAATTCAGATATTGATTTTAAGACCATCAAGAATTTCATTTCCTTAGAAGCCTCAAAATCATACACTAAAGTTCTGCCTAGCTGAGGAGACACTTGTCTTTACAGCACTGGGACCCCTTTCAAAATTAAAGCACAGCTCTATACGTGTTGCTTGAAGTCAAAAGAAGTTGCCCAAGGACTTCCAGCTCCTCAGTGGCAGAGCTGGCCATGCCATTCCTGCCCCTTGGTTCTTTCCCCTTGACCAGTATTTCAACACTGCCTGAAATAGGAAAGTGTTGTTGTTTTTCCTATATCAACCTTAAAATAACAGGTAAGGAGAACAGAATATGAAGAAGTGGCTCGGCAGTGGAAGGCTGACAAGGTGTATTGTATGCAAGTGAGCCAGAAGCACTTTATGACACGTTCAGAACTTGGAGACTGAATTACAGTTTTAGTAATCATCAGTTCCTCTTCTTCTCTGTCACTTCTTTGTTTAATATATAGCATGGAAGAGACTTATGGTACAAGTTTTATAAGCTTGCAATAAAAATACAACAACTGTTGTATTAAATTATTTAAGTTGTAAACCACTCTAAAAAGCAGAAAAAGTTATATCGACATGGAGCCAGGAAAAATTATTATGATGGAGTATAAGATATATTGTGCTGATTACTACAGAATTTTTTCCCAGTTTAGCATATTGTAAATCTTTGGTTGGCCTTAAGAATGAACGTGTGAGTAGATTTTTCTCAAGACTTGTGGCAAGTGGTTTAAGAAAAATGAAGGTAAAATCAGATCTATAATTTACAAACAAATCAGTGAAAATGTGACAGCAAACAAAAAATATCTAAAAGGTTAAAGGAGAGACTAGTGGCAAAGGATCAATGAATTTAAAACTTCCACATTTCCCCTGAGAGAAAGCTGGAATTCTGAAGGTAAAAAATAACCAACTTTTATATTTTAAGCAAGTAGATTATTATTTAATTATTTTGTGCTATGCTTACTAAAAAGAGATGTGCCAATAATTTTCAATCTGGGAATACTGATTGTGGTAGCATTTGAAAGTGCTAGATGTACCTAAATTTGTTGCTACTATTACAAATGGGAGTATTTGCAGGAGGACACAAATATATTTAGCATGAAGTTCTGACTATATGTGTTAAGATCCAATTAGTTTTCCTTTCTCCTGCCTCTTTGCTCTTGGTAAGTAAAAAACTAAACAGATGAGATTATTATTAATGGTATTAGGTTACTATTAATAATAATCCTATAAAATAAATTAAAATACTTATCATCATCTTTTAGCATCTTCATGTTTCACCTTTTTTCCTTTCCAGATATTTTAGAGCTTTAGTGACCCTGAATGTCCTTATGGCAGGCTGTAGATGAGTTTTCTTGGCCCTGTGTAGAGGCAACCAGGTGAACACAACCAGGTGTTGCCAGTTAGGAGGAGGAAGGCATGAGCTCCTGTTCAGCCCACCTGTGCCCAACTAGGGCTGGCCCCCACTGCACATGAGCAGAACTGGGGGACCAATAAAAGGGAGCTCATGCCTTCCTCCTCCTAACTGAACACCTGATTGTGTTCACCCGGTTGCCTCTACAGCCCTGCAAAGTTATTTGGAAAAAATTCAGCTGGGCTGAGCATATTTATTGCCTTCCTTTCTACCAACAAGTGCTTTCTGCAAAAGAGAAAAAGAGGTGGTGGCCTGATTCTGAAGAATCTTCTTAGCAGTGGTGTAATTGGAAACCTACCTTGGCAGAGAAGCCTTTTTTTTTTTCTTAAAGAAGGCTCATTCAGCTAATATAGTGCAGAAAATAGTGTTGAGGCCACTCCAGTGATGGTGTCCCAGGAGAAAAGGAGAAGGCTCTCTGAACAGATGTTGATGGATCTCTGTAGTCTGTCCCTCTCGCTACCGTGTTCTGCAGTGCAGTGGGTATGAATATTCCCTGACAAGTTAAAGCCCATGGCATAAAGTATCAGTGTTGACCAAAGCAAGGGCTGTGTGGGCATCTTTGCTTTACTTTAAAACTGACATCTCTTCTTGAACAATTTATTTCCCTCCAGCAGTACTTCAACATTGTTAAAACCAGATCTCATACCACAGATCACATCTTTAGAACAGAAGGAGGCACAAGGATAAATCAAAAGCGTGTTTTGCGGTGCCTTGTAGGTTGGCCTTCTGTTTGTGGGAAAGATAAAGGTCACCCTTCCATCACTCACACTTCATGTTTCTTAAAAGTGGTTAAAGCATCACATCAATTTTACTTCTGAGCATTCTGAGTTTCATTAATCCAGTATCTCTTTGAGCTAACATAATTTTTTGGTGGAGATGTAGCTTAAGGCTCCTGAAGTAGAAATTCCTGCTTGAAAAGAGCCAGTGTTCAAGCATCATTGGTGCTGCTGACTGACTGCCTGGTCACCTCTGGGTGCTGGCCCACCCTGAGGGGCCTGGGGCCTGGCCCACCTGGGGGTACCTGAACCCCCTCAGCAAGGTGCCAGATCCAGGCAGTTTTACCCAGACAGCTCCCTGTTGGGCTGTGCTGTGTACTGTACCTGTCACCCCTGTGGCTCCAAGTACAAGAACAAATGTACAAGAGTTATGGAAGGGAGAGCAGTTTGCATAATTCCAAAAGACCTTCCCCCATGGTTTTTTTAAATACCAGGTGTTTAGGCCCATGTATTTTGGGAATGAAATACTCTTTTTTTAAAGTACATTTGTGTAATAATTTAAATGCAGCCTTTTGTGCTACCCTGTGGTATAAAATATATAGTAATGCTTATTAAACAATCACAAGACAGTCAGATGTATAGCTCCTTGACAGATATAATAGACTATTTTGGCATAGAGCCCACAGATAACTTTTCAAATAACCTGCAAGCCACCCCAGCTGTTGGTGGTGGAAAGCTTAGAGGTCTCCATGCAGTGGCCAGCATAGCAGGTCAGACACATGCCATGGGGCTCTCCTGGGACTCTCATTTGAACTTCCAGAGATCCAGAAGCAGTTCCAGCAAAAGGATAATTTCATCCTTAGTCACTGTTGTTCATAATTGTGCTCACTGTGTTGTGCTCTCAGAAGGAAGAAGAGGTGGATGGTGGGTCAGAATTTGGGGTCAGTTTTTGGCTTTGACACAAATTACCTTAGCAAACTGTATAACTTTGGCACAGTTGTGACCCACAGAAACTATGACTCAGTTTCCTACATGTCCTATGCTCCTTTTTCAGCTCTCTGTTTTTTTTGTGTTGATGGTAAACTCTTTGTGGTAGACCTTGTCTGTTATTTAGTGTTTATTCAGTTCCTGATAAATGGCACATAAGTCTTCCTGAAGGCTTTCATAAATTATGCTGTTAATAACTTCAAGTTAGAGCAAAAATGACTTGCAGCTCACATCGCTATGTGGCCAAGTTTCAGGCCCTTTTTCTTTCATTTTGCTGTCTGTTGACACAGTTGAATGACTCTCCCAGTCTCCCATTCCCAAATCTGTAACAAACTATGAGCTCAGGTTACGCAGGAAGCACTAGCAGTGAGATTTATTTGTCATCTTTGGAGGCCATGAAGAGGAACAAAAGACTTTCATCTCTCTCCTTTTCTTCCTTGACTGTAGGGAATAAGCGTACTGAAATCTTGGGTGTCTGCCATCCAGGATAAAAATCCAATTAATGTAAATCTGCCAGATCAAGGGGAGGCAGTTGTGTGGCTATCAAGAGCCCACAGACTGCTGAGTGGATGGATCAGCAGCAACCTCCAGCAGCATGATTTCCCCATTAAAACAGAAACTGGGTTTTATTCCACTTCTAAATACTGGCCTGTCCTTTTTTTAGCCTGCTCCAGCTAATTTTGCAGAAGTTGTCAGATGCAGTTGTAATGAAATTTTAGACATTTGTAGACTCACTCTAGGATTAAATCAGTGACCTCCCTCAGGATGTAAGGCAGTGAATGCCACAGCCACTCTTTGTTACCTCTTCCAGGCAGCTTTGATTAAAGTGTGCTATGAAGCTGGACCTGGATCAATATGAATGATCTTCATCGACCTAATAATGTATTTAACATGTTCAGTGCACTTTTATCTGGTTTTGTTACAATAAGTTGTTTACATTAGTGCAGCAGATTGATTTAAAATTTCAGAGCTATTTACAATGGTAAACATCCAGAAATAACCTGCACATGATTCTGTATATAAATATGTAGTTTACTGTGCAAGCTCCTCGGGCAGGGGTAAACTAGCATAGCTATGATTTTCAGATTTCAAGAATGTGGCTTAGAACTGAAAACAATTATTCCATTAATTTTATTTTAAATGATCGCAGCTTCACTTGACATAAACAAAGGACCATCTGATCTCCATGCTCAGTCTAAGGATGTTTACCACATCTTTAGTCTTTTAGAAACCTTTTCTATTATTTGTGGCCTAAATTTTCTCACCAGCAGATGTATGTGGTGTCTGCTGGTTACATAAACATCTCTTCATGGTCAGGCCTTTTGGATGAAAAGTGTCCAATCAGATATTTATTAAACCCACTGGTTTTAGAGACTATTTAGCAGACTTGACTAAACGAACAAACGTGGAAGCTGTATCAAATATATCATTTGGGGATGTCAGAGCACTTAACAAACATTGTTACAACCGAGTCCATGTGTAACCACTGAAGGACATATTTGCCTCAGTATGTCTCATGACAGCTTCTTAAAAAATATACTTAAGTGAATTTAACACTTGTGAAAGGTGCCAGATTGACAGGCCCTGGAGATAAAAGTTCTTGAATTACCAGCAGGCACAGCCGAGCTTCCCACACACACTGCCCCACCAGTGTCCCCAACCCTACCTGGAAGGCACATCAACCAACTGTCCTACAGCCTGCAAATCTGTGCCATCTCCTGCTCCTGTACTATGGGCCAAGAGTCAGTAGCTGTAATGTGACCTAAAGGTGATAAAGCAAGTTTCATAATTACTGCACAGGTGCTGTTGCAGTTGATCATTTTCACACCAAGTTTTCGATTAATCTGGAAAAAAAAAATATCAAGAAAGTGCACATTTATCTGATTTTGCGTACAGAAGCAAAATGTATGTGAGCTTTAGTGAATCTTGTGGTTTTATCACTCTGCATAGGGTACAGATGACTATATGAGCAAAACAGGGCTTGCACACACTATGAAGTACATTCTTAAGATGCCTCTTGAAAAATGGGTCCTTAGTGTTCCGTATGTTTGTAATAATGTCTCCATTCATAACTCACCCCTGCATGGTGTCATTACAGCCCATCCTCCCCAGAGATCCTGAACACAGCTGGTATACAGGTTCAATAACCATCCACCCCTTAAAGAGATGGGGTTGTTACTGGGTTGAAAGATGGCACGCAGGAAAAAGGGACTCGTGATCTTTGCACTCTGTCATGGTTTTAGAGAAAGCAGGAGTTCTTTCTTCCCTGAGTGATTGCACTTGGAAAGTTCCGTCCTCCATTCTCTTTGAAATTATATTTAGACACCACCATGAGTACTGGAAGGGCATTCTTAAGTGTTTCTTTATGTAGTGTGGCAGGTTAATGACATTTTAAACAAAAGTGCACATTAACAATCTTGTATAGGCCAATTCTCAACCTGTATATAGGACATGGCTAAAACCAGAACAACACAAAGCAACGAGTTTTCATGCTTGGCTATTTTCTAAACTGTACTGGAAGCTTGAAAGAATTATTATGGAAGCTAAATCTTAATTCTTTCTGCTGCAAAACCAGCCATAACTAATGTGCAGAAAAGCTCAGGAACATTTGTTTATCTTTAAAAGTCACATTTCTTTCTGCAGCATGCCGTTGATGTGCATGATAACCTGCCTAATTTGAAGGGTACTGGGTGTACTTTGGAAAATAGTTTCTGTAGTTTCTGAGTGAGTTAGGTGCTCTATAATTGTTTTAGGGATGCAATTTGGGATTGAAGTTGAAATCATTATAAATATCAGTATAAAATCTCATTTGATGATAATGATTGCCTGATTTTCTTACCTCCTCAGCATTCCTCATGCATCTGTCACACTGTACACCTTTAGGAAGATTACATACTAGTCTGCTAGATGAAATTTAGGTTTTAAAGTCTGGAAGGAGGTTCAGGAGATACTGTATGTTTGTATACATTCTGGGATGTTTAAACATGGTGGTACCCATGAACTTAAAAAAAAAAAAAAAAAAAAAAAAAAAAAGAGAGGGACTATTTTAGGTCATCGTCTTCACAGGTTTGTCCTCCTTAGTATGGGACCTGTACTGTTTAATATTTTTATCAACAATATAGACAGCAGGATCGAGTGTACCATCAGCCAGTTTGCATATGACACCAAGCTGAGTGGTGCTGTTGATAAGCCAGAGGGATGGGATGTCATCCAGAAGGACCTGGACAAACTGCAGAGTTGGGCCCAGGTGAACCTCATGAGGTTCAACAAGATCAAGTGCAGGGACCTGCACCTGGGTCAGCACAATCCACACTGTCAGTACAGGCTGGGGGTTTGGGGGATGAGGTTTTAGGAAGCAGCCCTGCAGAAAAGGACTTGGGGGGGCTGGTGGATGAAAAGCTGGACGTGAGGCAGCAGTGTGTGCATACAGCCCAGAAGGCCAATGGCATCCCAGGCTGCATCAAAACAAGTGTGGCCAGCAGATGGAGAGAGGTGATTCTGCCACTTTGCTCTGCTCTCTAAGACCTCACCTGCAAGTCCAGGTCTGGAGCCCTCAGTACAGGAAGGACATGGACCTGATGGAGCAGGTCCAGAGGAGGACTATGAAAATGTTCATCATGGAGAAGAGAAGGCTCTGGGGAGACCTAATAGTGACCTTCCAGTATCTGAAGGGGCCTACAGGAAGGCTGAAGATGGACTTTTTGCAAGGGCCTGGAGTGATAGCACAAGGGGTAATGGTTTTAAATTAGAGAAGAGGAAATATAGACTGCATGTTTGAAAAAAATTATTTACCACGAGGGTACTAGAAAAATGGAACAGGTTGCCCAGGGAAGTGGTTGAGGCCTCATTGCTGGAGATATTAAAATTGAGGCTTGATGAGGCTCTGAGCAACTTGATCTGGTTGAGGGTGTCCCTGCTTACAGCAGAGCACTTGGACTAGATGACCTTTAGAGGTCCCTTCCAATCCAGATTGTTCTGTGATTCTATGTTTTGTCCAGCCTCATTTCAAATATCCGATGTAGTTGAGTCAGGTTTTGGTGTGGAATGGGGTTTTTTTTGCCTGATGGTATGTTTCTAGTACCCCAATGGCATTCTCATTTCATTCATTTTATTGCTTAGTTACTAATTTTGACTATATCATGTTATATATTCCACTTCAATCTGCTACTTATTCTCTGCAAGTACTACTAAGACTTTTTACATCAACCACCTTTTTAGATTTTTGAGCTAGTACCTGGCCTCCTGCTTGCAGAAAGGCAAAAGGCTTTTCTTGTTTGCTAGTAAGAGGGGAAGAGAGGAATGCCAGAAACTTTTCTTTACAGAATGACAATACTCCACTCTCAGAAAAATGCAGAGGACAGGAAATAGGGGTTTATTTGTATTTCCTAAGATGTACGTTGTAATTTGGCATCACTGAAAAAATTATTTAGAAGCAAAGGCTTCCTGAAGTTTGCTTACCCCATTCTAAAGCTCCAAGGATTGTCTCAGTTCATTAGTTTGAAAAGTCTTTACAGAAGTGAAGTATTATTTTTAATTTTGTTTAGGAAACCAAAAGTTAGAATTCTATATTAGCGAGGGAAAGGAGAGAGTTTCTTTCATGACTGCATTAAACAGAAGCCTTCAGAAGAATAGAAAGGGGTTGGTTCATTCCCATCTTCATGTAACTTGAATTACAGGGTTTAGTAAGTGAAACGGATCATAAGCTAAACCCTGCAGAGTCCAGAAAGCTCTAATTAACGCCCACAGTGAATAACTTTTCTGAAATTGGTCTTTAATCAAACTTTGCTCTGAAAATAAAACAAGGTATCGTGGCAGCTTGATAAAAGAGATCCGTTGCCAAGGCTGACAGGCCCACAATCAAACCAGCACTAAAAATAACTGGTTTGTCTACTAATTTTCTTTCAGATGCTAAAAAATGCATTAGCTCCAGTCTGGAAAAACTTCTACAGTCACTTAGCCAAGTGACTCAGCTCTAGAAATGCGAGCTTCCTGTAGATGTTAATGCCCTGCCCGATAAGGACTGAGCCCTCTTTCTTTCCCACATCCTTCCTCACAAGCAGAATCCAAGAGGTCAGTGAGGCTGGGAGGGTAAAGAGGCAACTTCTGGATTCTTTGAGAGCTGCTCATTTGAGGGAAGCTGTCCCTCTCCTCTTGCTGCCAGAGCACAAGCATCCTTACTGACTGAGGAGTCTGCATATAGATATCCAGTCACTCATCTTTCTTGTGTCTCCCAGAAAGAGTTAAGGTCTATGGGCTGCTCCCTTGCAACTGCTCCTCATTGATTCTGGAGCAGGAGTTCTCAGTAAGGCGTGCAGGGAAACAGCTCATTTTCCTCTTCCTCTGAATCATCATAAGAAGTATGGAAATGATCACTATCCTGATATTATAAATAAGTAGGCAAAGACAGGCTGTAACTCACTCAAACCCAGATGGACTTAGTTACCAGTATAAATAATCAGGAGAGGCAGGTTTATAAAGCAAGTTCCATTTCCATCCTCCAGACTTTAGTTGCTGTTGAATTCCCACTTTTATACATAGGAATGTTTCCCACTTGAAAGAAAAATCAAGACTGATTTCAAATTTTATAATTTTGGAAGAGAAGTATAAAAGCATTGAATAATACCTCTTTGGCCACTTTTCCCTGGAACTGGTCTGCCCTTAGTATTTTTGAAGATCTACCTGGCAAGTTTTCAAAATGGAAACACAATTATTGACAAGGTGCTGTCTCCATTTTTGTTGTGGGCAGAGCATTTTGAAAACCTGGTCCCATAACAGGGAAATGGTCAATGGGAAATAATTGTCATCAAGAATAATAAAGAAAAACATAAGGTACCATATGAAAAGCTAAGTATTGGGCTATGTAAAATGTTCACTGTATTGTTACTTAAAATCTCCACAACTGCAACAAAAAAGATCAGTACAAAATCATATCAGTGACCTGCTTCTATATTCCAACAGTATGATTTTGTATTATTTTGGACAGGAAGACATTAATTAAAATGAAGCAACCTAATTGTTCAGGTTATGTTTCAAAATCTTATATTCCAGCATATCATTTTACATTACCTTAAGTAAAAGTGTGGGAAAAAAGTGATTTCTCTGGCACATAAGGCTCGTAAATAGTAGTAAAAGCAGATAATTTTTTTAAAGCACATTTTCCTTCCTTACTATGGTTGTAAACCACAGACAGTCAGCTGGATGTTTAAGAAAGGGAGGGGGATGGGGTCTCCAGTTCCTCGTGTTTCACCTTTTCATTGCTCTGCCTGATCATTTAAGGCAGAGGCTTGTTCCAGACAGCTTTAATTAAACTATGCTCTGAAACTGTATATAGATCAATGGAAATGATCCATAACAAGAGGCTAATCATGTATTTAACAGTGTTCAGTCCAGTTCAATCACCTTCTGCCATTTCTGTGGCTTTACATTCACGTGGCAGAGTCTTGAATGTGTGTATGTATTTTTTAATCCATCTCATTAGTGACCATATGCTTTGGCTTCCAGGGAGACAAGAACTGTCTGCAATCTGCCAGGGATTTAGGGACATCAATAATTTGTGAATAGTCATGTTGGTACTGGTCGAAGGGTTAAGTGTTCTGCACACCAGGGGCATGTGTTTTGGGACTGGAACTCTTAGTCAACTGTTAGGAACCTGATCCCTTGTGAGGCATCTTTTCAAAGTACATGCTGCATGTCAGATCTCCACAGCTGAAGCAATGGAGCTTTATTAGCTCAGGGATTTAAGAACCTGCTCTAAGCAATGTAACAATATCTTTTGGTTAAAAAGTGAAGGAAAGATAGGAGATGTAATATGAAAGTGATTTTTTATATGTATTGAGCTAAATGTGATCTTCCTTTCTGATACCATTTTCCTTTTCAATATGAAGCTATCAGATTATTCCTGCCCTGCAAATGTCCAGTGAAGCAAGAGCATGGCAGCAATAATAGGGACCTCATTTGGGAAACGTAAGTGAACTCTGTGGCCTCACCTCCTACTGCCTAAATCCTGCCAAAGCTAGTGAGAGCACAGATGTAAAAATCTAATCATTTGGAATGGCTGTGCAGGGGCTCCCAGGACATTGGTTTATCTACTTAGGGGGAAAAACCACCATTAAAAACAATAGCTTGTGGTGTTAGACTGTGCCATGTTTTACAGGAGGGCTGCTAAGTCATCAGGAGATGTCATCAAGCTATTGATGATCATCAAGGATTTCAGTGTCCTGTCCTTACAGAGGAAATAGATTGTAATGTCAGACTTGTTTGGTGAGAGAGGGAGAGAATTTACATTTCTTTTGTTAATTTTAAGTTTTGGTTACATTCGTATCCCTCAGCTGTAGCCAGGTTAGGAGGAAAATATGTAGCGATGCAGAAATAAACTGCATGGAACCTGTGCCCTGAACTTGTCCTGATCAGTTGGAAGTAGTGGGTATCCATCTTACAGGATAAAGCTTGCCTACTTTCTGCAAATTTCATGTAGTAATAATGATTGATGCAGACTGCCACAGGAAAAGAAAACATGCACCACTTCATTGCTGCTTGCTGATCAGCTGGTTTTGTTTGTACTTTAATAAACATTCTGTATCAGGGTAGAATAAATAACCTTGAGACTGGTATCAGTCCTATGGAGCTCCTGTTGAAGCTCCAGTAACCACACTCACTGTAACCCTCCATCTTCTACTTGTTTTCACTTTTAAATTCAACTTTTAGAGGAAGGGCACAACTGAACAGACATTTCCATAAAATGATATAAAGGAAAGAAATTTTTGCTATCTTGAATGTATTTCAACAGAGTTGCCTGCTCCAGAAAACAACCACAGTCTTGACTGAGGCTCTTATTTATCCAAAAGCATAGTTTGCAGGTGGGAAAAATATATGGATTGTGTCTTGAAATCCTCCAATACTAATTATATATTTTTAATGATGTGAAATGAATAGAGTATCTTATTTATAGCAGGCAACATACATAGGTGACAATTTTTTGCATTGTGTCAGCTATGATTACATACACTGATGCAGATATAATAAATTCCCACAATACTAATTGTGGGAATTTCAAGTACACTTTTACTGTTTAAAAGACCCAGTCTCCTCTTTTCAGGAGAAGGATGCATGAGCAGACTTTATCCACAATTTCTAAATGGATGCAGATGCACATCTAAGGTCGAGTGGCTTTGTATCAAAGTATTTGATTTATAAATGCAATAAAACATTTAGAGGCATATGTCAGAGAATTTCATCCACATTCCAATTATAGCTGTAGGCTTTGCTGCAGCAGTTTACACATGCAATAGAGAGGTTGATGGTCTTTGGGAAAGGTGGCTCTTCCTGGCTGGCAACCAAGTCCACTAGGCCATGTTCAAATGTGAATATTGATGGATAATTTGGCAACCTCAGAAAAAACCCAAAAGAATGGAGCTGTATTTCCAAGTAGTCTCACTTTCAAATTCTTCCTTTGAAAGTAATACCTGGGGTTTTTTTGGTTGGTTGGTTTTAAGGGGGGGAGGGGAGCTGTTGGGTTTTTTTGTTTGGTTGGTTTATTGTTTGTTTTTTATGACGTTTTTTAGCACCATTTTGCA
Organism: Florisuga fusca; assembly: GCA_038090715.1. Classification (NCBI taxonomy): domain Eukaryota; kingdom Metazoa; phylum Chordata; class Aves; order Apodiformes; family Trochilidae; genus Florisuga; species Florisuga fusca. Next base: position 10,156,702 of record JAAWXA010000009.1, read on the forward strand.
GTTTTTAAGCCTGTGGAAAAAAAGACTAAAATTATATTTGAGGGATATATATATATGTGTGTGTATATATATATAATATTATAATATATATATATTAAATAACTTTGTATTTTAACATTTGTAATTGAGAAAAAGAGGGTAATTTTCATGGTGTGGAATTAGTGATTTTTGATGTGACTTGCCTTTATCCACTTCTATTTAATGCCTTCCCAGCCAGCATAGCTATAAAGTTTTCTGAAGTCGAAGTTTAGAATTAAAATGTTAGCTGATGCTTAACTACCAGGTCACTGCTGAGTCCCTTTTCACACCCAACACGAAGAAGCCCTTTGACCTCTGAGGTGACTGTTGATCTTTGGTCCACCCTTGTCTATTTTTACCTCTGATGTCAATGATGTTCATACAAAAGAAGTCAGCAGAATTTCAGAAGTGGCTCTGGTAGTGTCTTTGCAACCTTTTGTAGGTAGCATTGCCAATATTACATCAATTTGTGCTGCTGCTGCCAGGTAACAAGAGAGAACAGTTTTGGCTTCAGTGACTATAATTGCAAAATTCCTGGTTTATCCTGGATGAGGTGACGCTTTGAACTGCCTGCTCACACTTTCACAGGCAGTGAAGCCAAAAAAACCCCACTCTGGTAGTCAAGTTCTGCCCTCTTTACACCCTCTCCAGCCAAGATTGCTCAGTGCTATAAAAAATGGTAATTATCACAGAAGCTGCAGACAGAAACAACTTACTGAAACCCAAACTTCTGTAGGCTATACCTTACCATGAGGAAACTGTTTCTTCTAGAGCCATTTGGAGGTTTTTCAGTAGTCTCCTGTAAAATTTCTGTGTGTATGGATTTCTAGCATGTCCACGGGGGCTGTAACACGACCAGAATATCTGGATGCTACGTTTAAAAGTTTCATTCTTTACTTTTCTTCTATACTCTCCTAAGTAGATCCTCTCTATCATTAATTCTGTGACTTTAAATTTACAAAGTTGTGCCATAAATGCCAGTCCCTTTAGAGTGCTTTATAGCCAGATTCTCTATTTTTAGCAGTTTGAATCTTTCTATAATTCTAGCTATGCAGTCAAATCTGTTCCCATCCCTGGACTTCCTCCATTATAGCTTCAATGCAGCATACTTCCATTGATTTCAAATAGAAATCATGTTCATAATATTTTTTAAAATGGTCCACTTTAACTTCTAGTGGATTGATGCACCACCATAGGACCCAAGAGCAGAATTTCATTTACAGACAACTATGTGCTGATCATCCAAATATAAAAAATGATAAAGAACTGAATTTCAGCTGGCCTTTAGTTATTTTTACTACCTGCACTTAGTTGCAGCTTCCTTATATCTGTAATCAACAGGCCACTCTCTCATTCAAGCTTGAGAAACATTCTTTTTACTGCTTTGAAACATGGCCTTAGGCAACATGTAAAATTAATCTCAAATTAGTCAACAAGGAGGTGGGAAATGATGATTCTTTATATAAAGAGTAAACACAGAGCTTCATTTTACTTCCTTCTTTTAATTGCTATTCCACGATAACTTTCAAAAATGTATTTAGAAATATATTTTAAGAGATAGGACACAATAGGAAATGACAGATGGCACAGAGGGTTCATTAATTGTTCTTGGTTTTTTTTTTAATTTTAGGGCTGCAAGAATACCTTGAAAAATATTTGGGCAAGAAGACCCCAGCTCTCATTTTAGTCCCTGTGGTGGATTTACCTGGCAAAGAAATGATTCATATAACATGCTGGCTAAGCTAATAGTTTAAAAGAGGTGAGTTGATATCAAAACATGCATTTGGTCCAGGAGAGAACAAAGAAAAGAATTGATTCTAACTGTGTTGGATTCGTACATTAAGCAATATTGTTTCATTTAAGCAAAGTCACATTTAGCTTGTTAATGATGCCTGATTTGTGACAGACTCAGCTTTGTATGATCAATAAAGGTTTCTTTTCAAAATATTGTGCTTTTTTTCTCACTTATTTTTAGTTATGTTCTGTTAATAGCAGGTGGCTCTTGGGAGATGTCAGTTGCTCTGATAACATCAGGTCTTTCATTTTATATATTTAGGCCTGGTTACACTAAACTGATTATAACTCTATATCTTCTGATGGAGGTGAAACCAGAACACTGGGCTCAATACTGTTTAAAATATTTGATTCCTTTCTATTCTATGTTGAATTTACTGACTTCAGGACAACTCATGAAGACCTTATTTGTGGCCAGATTTTAACCCTTTTACTTGCATCAGAGAAAAATTATTTAGGAGGGTAGTCAAGGATGCATGTTTTACCAAAGCAAATGTTAAAGATGATGGCCAAACTGTATTATTTTCCATCCTGCTTTCTGAGGGAATAGTGGGTAGCCCCATGCTTTACATCTGGTAGACAGCTTTTATTAAACACCTACCAGTATTCCTCAAGGTTTCAGTCTTCTCCAGAAAATCAAGAAGAGTTTTACCACTTCTTTCTAAAACAGACACCTCAGACACATAGGTGAAGCTCCTATCAGTTTAATTGAAATTTGTATTTTACTCATAACATGGTGTAAGAGCAGAATAAGACTATTTGGACTTCACTTGAAGCCGTAAGGTATTGTAGAGAAATTTTAGTTTCAGATAAAGGTTATAAAAGTTATCCTTCAAGAAGGAGTATCAAAGCTTCTATTCCAGTGTGTGAGCACTGGAGCTGTATGACCAGCATCCCAGTTGTCTCTTACACCAGCATATATCTGGGATACCTCCAAAAAAGTCAGCTGCCTGTCAGTAAGTTCATACTGGGCTGACAAACAGGTGAACTTAGCCCTCCTGCTTGATTTCCTTACCTGCTACCAGATGTGTACTTGGCAGCAGCTGGTAAAAATACAGTGACTAAAGATTGGAGGCTCTTCCTCTGTTAGATATTTTGCATGGCCAGCATACTCTGCCAATGATTACTTGAAAACAGAGATTGTTAAATGTTATTGTTTCTTACTGTTGTATCAGATAATACAGCAGAATGTCCATCCTCTTCAGTAAGAATTGCTTTGTTCAAATATTTTAGAAGGGGAAGGCAAAAAGCTTTTTTTTCTCCCAGTGTATAAATACATGGATGCATAGAATTAAAGTTCTTAAGAAAAAAGGGAAGAATCTTTTAACAATACGTAAGTTCATTAGCATTCAGGATCATTTTTTAGCCTTGACTTAAACATATTTGATCCTTGTTCTTTCTTACAGTCAGAGAAGAATTTCTCAATACCTGGATCTGCCTGTTTTGTTTGAATTCTACTCTTTCAGAAAGCTAAATCATCTTCCTGCTTTTCCCTGGAAGTGCCAGCAATTTCTTTCTGTGTGGAGTGCCCACAGATCATAGACGTAAGCTGAACTGAAATAGGAGAAAAGGAGATGGTACTTGCAGAGAGATGAGGATGAAGCTTGGTTTTTATAGATACATATGGAAGCCAAATAGATGGCACACATTTGACTGTGTTTCCAGTAGCAATCATTTATTTATATAGTGACTTTAAAAAAAGATAACCAACCATTATGATCTTGGCTTTTGTACTTCACTGTGTATTTTAAGATGGCAAGATATTTGCTCCTAAAGAAACAAGATTTTCCTGTAAGTTTTCCAGCAAGATTTGTTACTCAAACTATCCTCCTTTTCCCCTGTAGATGTACACTGAAAAATGGTAGCAGAATGCATTGGTCTGGAAAACAGTGCAGTTTTTTGTTTGTTTCCTCAACAGAAAGAAAAAAAAATTCCTCTTTTTTGAGACACCCAGAACTTCAAGGCATTAACTTTGCAAATAGCTGAAAAAAAAAAATAGCTACCTGACTTTTTCTCCTTGAGAGGCTTCATACAGAGCTTCCAAGTGATGTAACTAAAACTATAAGCTGGGTTTGCAGTGTTTGAAGTATGAACAAGGCAATTGGTTCAACACTGATACGCCTGGTAGATGTGTAGAGTGCTGCTCCATATAGAGACCTAAGATTTCTATAATAGAAAGAAAGAACACCATTTTATCTGCCTTCTGCTGCCATACTTGCACCACAGTTATGGGTTCCTACTGTGAATGAGTTGTCTCACAGAGATCTTTTTCACTGGATGTGGAACAAGTTGTAGCTGAAGACCGGAGGTGGAGGGATGGGTGCAGACACAGACACTTGTGTGTTGGACTGAACAGAGAGGAAGACATCTAATAATCAGAATTTTTAGATGCAGGGTTTTGTCGGGCATTTTATTTTATTTTTGTCACAACTAGCTTCACTGAGGGCTTACCCCAGCAGGTTTTAATCTTGAGACTGGAAATTCACATGCTGTGCTAAGACGCTGGTTTTGAGGACTTGATATATATACACAAATTCTTCTGTTTCTCTGATTTTTACTAAGCCTGCAGGAAAATGTTTCATATGCATAATATGACACAAAAAGTTGGCTGATCTAGGTTCCAGCACTCAGAACACAGAAGGGCTATGTAATAGGTGAGAAAATGTCTTCAAACATGTAACCCAAGATTTTAATTTTTCCTTTCTCTGCTGTAACAAGTATTAGAATATGGCTTACACAGCTTTTCTGCTCTTTTTCTTTTTTTTCCCCAGAAGAAATTTATGTCTTGCTATATTTTTCTGTGTCACTGAAGCTTTATCTCCTGCCTCCTTTAAAAATGTCTGTATATCATTTTCTTTAATTGCTTGAAAGCATGTTAAAGTGAACTGACCAAGTGGGACTGCAGGACCAAAACTGATTTAATAACTTTGTGTTTTACTCATTTCAAAACCCAGTGATGGCTACAGTACCAGTGAGCCTTTACAATGCACATGGCTAAGCTACTAAGCTGCTATAAAGGCACCAGAGCTGGTCTTCCAAAATAGATTTTTAAATGACTTTGAGATATTTTAAGCAGAGATTATTTAATTCTTTTTTGCCTGTGAGTTTTATAGTCAGGTGATTCAGGAGCTGATTTGTTATCCCAGATAGCATTGGTGCATCTTCCCTCTTAGCCTTCCCAATTCTGACAGGCACTGGAAGAATGTCTCCTGAGTATTAGAGAGGTGATCTGAAGCAGCTCTTCTCCTTCAAGGACATCCTGTTCCATCCATTATCTCCTGTCTATGTGGAGTAGTCTAGTCTATCACAAGACAGTGATTGAATAAAACTTTTATTTCAAATAAATGAATACATTGATTAAATAAATGGTTTGTACTGCATGATATAATAGCTCTCCGAATGAACACTGAAATCCTAACATACAGAAACTTTTCATGTGTCCAAGTTAAATCTTTGTTACTTCTTTCGGGATGGGTTTGCTGAAGCAAACCCAGTTTATTCTGTGTGTTGAAGTAAAACTGTCCTGAGCTGTCTGAGTACTAACTGGCACTTATTATTTAAGTAACCTGCTTTTACTCTTATACATGTCTGGCATTGAGAATACATATTAAGAATACTTGACAATTTACTAATTTATGATCTCTTTAGTCATATTTTAATATTTTTGGCAAGCCAGCCTGTGTTGATGTATTAGCCAAACGTTCAAAATACAGACTTGAGATCTTGAAAGCTTCTTTTTTTCAACTTTCATCTGAACACTGAATATTTTTGACATATTTAAAATTTTAATTTTAAAAAACAGACTGGGTACCTGTGAACTGAACCCGTATGTTACAGGCAAGTGCCCTTTTACTGATGACTCACTGCTCACAATTTCTTGGCTTTGACTTTTGTTGGATTAATTCATGGCTAGGTTTTGCCTGTGATTTCCTGCTTTTCTCATTTTTTAGAGCACTGTCTCCTTTTTCCCTATATTCCCAAATAGTCAAATTGTTCTGAGGTTCTTCTCACAGGATATGTCACTGGCAGCAGTCTCCTTGTCATTGCCTTGACTCTCCATTTCATTTGCAATGTTTGAAAACCACTTCTTGGGTACGTCTGCTCATCCTCCATTTCCTGTTACATTCCTATCTTGCAGTTGTGTCACTGAATCCTAAATAATTTTGAAATACTGTTGTCATAATTTAACCCAGTTCACAAGACTTACTGTCCACAGTAAAAACGGGATGTGCTCAGAATAGGTCATATTTCACGTTTGTTTTTCCCAGCTTTCAGAAATTCTTGCTCTTCTCTAAATTATGCAGATCTCCAGGAGAAAATAATGTTTCAGAACAAAAAGATAAGCTGAACTAAACACCCTGAACCAATTGACAGCTGCTTCAATCTAGTAACATGTTAAGGGACTGCGGAGTCAGGACACGTAGTTTAGGATCCTGCCAGCCCTTTCCTGAGTAAATCTAAGCATATCCATTAGTTCTCTTGTGCCTCTACTTCCATATTTCTATCGTTGAAATAATGTTTTCTCACCCTTGTAAAGGTGTTGGCAAAGAGATGCTATGTTGTAGTCATACAACCTGCAATAACAAAAAGTTTAGACTGAGCGAGCAGCACACAAGAGTGTGAAAATAATGTTGTGGTGGGAACCAGAATGAATGTGATCACAGATACCAATTTGCATGAGCGCAATCTGGAGAGCTTTTCTCCCAGCACACTGCCTGCAGCAGTCTCAGATCACAGGAGATGTCTATAATACATCTCCTAGCATTAATGATACATTTTGCAGCACAGTTCATCCCTGACTTTCCCAAAGTGCTTTGCTCTTTACCCACTGCCTAAAATTTCCTTGGGCTGTGGCTTCCACAAACACACCGGAGGCTTCCTCAGCAGGGGATGAAATTCAGCAGGTCTCAGTGGTTATGCTGCTGGGAGAAGAGCTGCTCCACTCTCTGCTGTCCCTCAGGTAGGGTTATTTGCAGCACAGTCACCACAGAGAGTCTTCAGCCTCAAAGCCACATCACCAGGCAGCTGGCACTACTGCTTTGTTACTCAGAAGACTTCTTCCACTTCAGATTTCACCATGATAAAAGGGAAAAATCCCTCTTCCACTCTCTGTCAGGCAGCAGTCTGTGTTTTGAATAAGCACACCATCCTTGGGACACTGTTGGCAGTTCTCAGCAATGCTTACCCATCTTTCAGGGGTTGATCCTATTGCCACCATACCCCCACTTCACAAGAAAGACATTGTTTCTCTGAGACAGAAGTCACAAGGTTGCATTAGGGCTGCCAGCTCATGCGAGCATCACTTCACCTTCTCCGATTCCCCTCGTTTGGTTCATAGCTGCCTTGACAGTAGTTTTATTTTTTTGCTTATAGAAGAACAGGGGTCCAGAAGGAAGGAATACATTTCTCAGATGTAAGAGTTATCTCATTGCAACAAAGTTCAGTCCTACTCCCACACAGACCCAACTGTTCCGCAGCAAGACCCAGATACATGCAAATGCAGAGCCTTTTGTAACTGAACCAAATTTGCACAGCTCTGGAGCTGGATCTGTTAAGGTTCAAAGCAGGAGGTGTTAAATGATATGAAGTAATAGAAAGGAAATGCAGACAAGAAGTCAGTGTGAAAGGAATGGAATTATTAGGAAGCAGTGGGGAAGCCAAACTTAGAAGGCAAACAACAGGTCTAAGGACCTAAGTGGGTTATTCTTTATTTATAGGATGTCTTTGAAGGAATGGACCCTGGACTGCCTTCTCACTATTACTAGTTGTAACTATGAAAGATTAATGTATGAAGAACAAAGAGGAATAAAATAGGTTTTTCAGGAAAGAGTTCTAGAAGTGCACTTTAAAATATATCATCCTTTCAACAAGGTATAAAATAGTAAATGCTTAAACTACTCTAATAGTGTTCTTTTGTCTTGCTTCTAGAGCCCCCAGCACAAGAAGGATGTGGAGCTCTTAGAGTGAGTTTGAATGAGGAAAGCCACAAAAATGATTATAGGGCTGAAGCATCTCTCCTGTGAAGACAGGCTGAGAGAGCTGGGGTTGTTCAGCCTGGAGAAGAGAAAGCTCCAAGGAAAACTTATAGCAGCCTTCCTGAAGGAGCTACAGGAAAGATGAAGATGGACTTTTTATAAGGACATGTAGTGATAGGACAAGGGGGAATGGAAGAGAGTAGATCTAGGTTAGACATCAGGAAGAAATTCTTTACTATGAGGGTTGTGAGACTGGAACAGGTTGCCCAGGGAGGTTGTGATAGGACGAGAGGGCATGGCCTGAAGCTGCACCAGGGAAGGTTTAAGTTGGATATCAGGAAGCACTTCCTCATGGAGAGGGTGATCAGGCATTGGAAGGGACTGCCCAGGGAAGGGGGGGAGTCACCATCCCTGGAGGTGTTTAAGGAAAGGCTGATGTGACACTTAGTGCCATGGTCTACCTGGTGTGGTGGTGTTAGGTCATAGGCTGGAGTTTATCTCAAGAGTTCCTTTCCATCCCCAATGATTCTGTTGTGGATGCCCTCATCCTGGAAGTGCTCAGGGCCAGGTTTGATGGGCCTTTGAGCAACCTGGTCTAGTGTGAGGTGTCCCTCCCCATGCAGAGGGGCTAGAACTAGGTGATTTTAAGGTCCTTTCCAAAACAAACCATTCTGTGATTCTATGATTCTGAAGGTAAGGATGCCTGAAATGAGGCAAGAGAGCCACCAGCTGTGTTTCAGCTGTTGTCAGGGGACATTTGTCATGGGCACTGCTACAAGGAATGTGTTTAATGTGTCTTTACTGTAGAGGTACAGCCCATGAGTGTGCTTCTCACTTCTACTCCTCCTTCATCAAGGCATGACAGTGTACCAAGATGTTGATTCAGGACTTGCCTTTCATTGTTATGCATCTTGTTTAGAACTATTTAAAACACTAAAGTCAGAATATCTCATATTGCTGCTCAGATTAGGCAAGGCAAATGAGATTCTCTTTATTCTGCAGTCCCTAGTGCAGACAAAAAGCTTTATCAGGTTGGGATCCTGCCACACACATAATTATTTAGAGAACGACAGCTCCACTCCTTCAGCTCCGATACTTCACAAGAGGAATGGAAACATTAGGAAAAGTTTTTTTCTTTGATGTAGAATATGCTGCCACTTTTTTGTTATTAAAATAGGAGCTAACTTTAAATAAATAAAATTTTGCCTGGAGGCTTCTGAAAACTAATGTTGTGTTTTGACAGTGTCATTTTTCTGATTCCTGAAAGCATTATGTGAGTTACCTCAGGTCTTCATCATGATTTTTCTTCTATGCTAGACACAGTGAATTATTTTTTCAGCTCTGGATTTTATTTGATTTCTCTCTCACACACACACTATGCAACTTTGTTATTTGACAGGCACTCCCCAAAGCTGTTTTTTCCCCTGTTCTAAAGGACAGAACCCGCTTTAGAAGGAGTAAAAAAGAGGGTGTAGTAGAATGGAAGCAACTCCCACCTTTTTTTTTTAATTGGGAATAAAATGGATGAAAAGTAGTCATTTTTGGAAAAGGAAATAAACCAAGGAAGTGAAGAAAGGTCAAACAAAAACCCTGCAGGAGGACAGAGTTTTGTTTTAAAAAGAAACCACACTACCTTCCATGTACATTTTTTATGTAATGCCTTTTTAATTGGGCTTGTAGGTTTTATATCCTCTGAATTCATGCTCTGCTATAAATTGATCTAAGGATGATATAGATTTTAAGGAGAGAGTGTCTTCAAATAACAGCTGATTTGAGGCCCAAGTCTCGGATGATAATTTATGTCCTTCTTTAAAAAAAATGTAAGAAGTCGTTTAGGTGTATGCTCAACTAGAAAAATCAAATAATGTGTGCTTAGTGAAAGAAAAAAGATTGCCACCGGCACAATGTGTCTTACAGCATAAAGTGCAACCCTAAAATTGCACATTGCTGAGCATTCTTCATGTGCTGTGAACAATTTCATACGCTGTATTTCCAGCACTGAGTGCACACTCTAATACGTACATATATCAGGGGTGGCCAAACTTTTTGATATGTGTCACAAAGTGATTTCAATAGATAAAAAGAGCTGGCCAAAGGTCTGCAATTCCACTTGACAACAACAATCAAGGTTTCAAATTTAAATTTCTTTCATATTTGCATGAAAATAGAAGACTTTAAATGGAAAGGGGGTTGCCCATCATTGTATTTTTTTGTTTCTCCAAAAAGGAATTGGGTCAAAGTATTTATTTTCCTATTAAAAAGGTCAGATTTTCTATTCAGATTATTTTTTTTCTGAAATTACCAGAAAGCGTTGGACCATGGAAACCTTTCTGTTGGAGAACTTGTTGCAATTTACATTTCTTAAAATGTTTGGCTAGAATGCCAAATTCTATTTAAAAGGTTGCTTTTTTCCTACGATCTTTTGAGACACTTCATTTCAAGTAAAAAAAAATTAAAAAATAAAAAGAACCTTCTCTATCTGGTGTAAGTAGAGATGTGAATACAGTCCTCAGAGACAAGAACTCTTAAATTCTGATGCTGGCCTTGAACTTTGCAGTGGTTATGAGTTATGTGTTTATGACCTCTTCCCTGCTGTAAAGCAAGGACAGCAGTAATGGGCTGGGTTAGATTAGATTGTTGTGAACATTCTCATGTAAGCAGTGAGGTATCCTGCAAGTGACACAGTTGTCAGAAAGCAGAACACACCCCATGATCTATGGGCTCCTTAGCTAACCAGGCAGACAATTTTGAGCATTGAGCCAGCTGTTAATTACAGAGATATTTTAAAATTCAACACTGGGAGAGCTTTCTGCTTGCTTTCTGGTATACCCAGCAGATGCTTTGGCAGGTAGAGATTGGTCCAGCAGCCTGGGGCATAGCCCGGGCTCGTGTCTCCTGCAGAGCTAAAGGGTAACTTGGCAGACTGTCTGGATTCATGTGGGTCTTGGTTTTCTCTGTATCCTCAGCAGTAGAAAACTGGTTTAATAGTACAGAGATTTAAAAAAAAAAAAAAAAAAAAAAATTCTCTACGTAAGTTGGGGGACTGAGAGAAAAGAACTCTAAGCTGGGCGACTGGGGTTTCTAAGAACCTTAAAAATCTAAGTTAGGATGAGGACCACAAGCATAAGTGAGCTAGCACACAAGAAAAGCTGAGGATTGCAGTTGTCAGCCTTGGCATCAGGCATATCTGGATATTAGTGTACTATGAACACCCGGTGGTTTTATAGATCCAAGGTACAGTGAGAAAGCCTTCCATGCTTTTACTTGGGTTCTACCTGCATCTCAACAATAAAACTCAGTAGAGAAATACCATCTGTTGCCTTTACAAGCCCAAGCATGCCACAAACATTTTTCAAAAGCACCTAAGTGACTGGGAACATAATTCTCATTTTGACTGTAAGTAGAATTTATGTTCCCAAGTCATGTAAACTCCTTTGACAAAATGTTTCTTGGGAAGGTAATGTTTTATGATCTGGTAGTCTGAACCAAGAATTCCAAAGTTTACCAGAGCAGACCTCATAAATAAATCTACTTGAAAAGGTGGTAGGAAAGCCCTCATTATTCCTTGTCTCTATTTGTCATGAGATGTAGAGCTTTAAAGGAGCTGCACAGAGTGCCACCCAGCACAGGCTGAATGTTGCAGAGCAAAACGTGTCCAAAATATCCAAGACTTTGCATAGATGCCCAAAGAGGAACTGAGAAGAGGAGGCTCAGGGGAGACTTCATCACTCGACAGCTACCTGAAAGGAGCTTGGAGCCAGGTGGGGGTTGGTCTCTTTTCCCAGGCAACTACCAGCAAGACAAGAGGGCATGGTCTTAAGTTGTGCCAGGGGAGGTTTAGGTTAGATATTAGAAAGAATTTCTTCACTGAGAGGGTGATCAGGCATTGGAATGGGCTGCCCAGGGAAGTAGTGGATTCTCCATCCCTGGAGATATTTAAAAAGAGACTGGATGTGGCACTCAGTGCCATGGTCTGGTAACTGCAGCGGTAGTGGATCCAGGGTTGGACTTGATGATCTCTGAGGTCCCTTCCAACCCAGCCAATTCTATGATCCTATGATTTCTTTGGCAGTCAAACACTGGAACAGGCTTCCTAGAGAGGTGATGGGTGCCCCAACACCGTCTGTCAGTGTTTGAGGCATTTGGACAATGTCCTTCACAGCACCTTAATTTTTGGTCAGCCCTGAAGTGGTCTAGAAGCCAGAGTAGATGGCCATTGTAGGCCCTTTTCAACTAAAAGCATTCTATTTCTATTCTATTCTATTCTATTCTATTCTATTCTATTCTATTCTAATTATATTCCTATTCTAATTATATTCCTATTCTATTCTAATTACATTCTTTCTTCTGAATCTCTGGCCCATTTCCCAAGTACCGAGCAGTCAATACTCAGCATCTGTTGTGCAAGGTAAGGTCCCAGGTTTTCAGCAGCAATGTGAGAGATCAAGCACATAACAACTTCAGAAATCTCCTTTTCCACCTGTCCCCACGCACAGGTGGCACCGATGCTGCATAAACACTGGGTGCTAGCGCTGACCTGATTATTTTATTCACGTATTTTTTAAAAACCTCACAATCTTCCCACCACACACACACATACACCCCCCGAATAAAAAAACAACACCCAAAACCAGACGCTTCCCCTTATAGCCACAAAGAGGAAATACGGGGTTTATTATTATATTTTTTTTATTAAACATTATTTATTTCCTCCCCCTCCCTTACCTCTTTCCCCCGACGCGCA
>JAAWXA010000009.1:10170072-10327770 GCA_038090715.1 Florisuga fusca
GATAGGACAAGGGGTAATGGGTATAAATTGGAGCATAGGAGGTTCAAGTTGAATATTCGAAAGAATTTTTTTACTGTAAGGGTGACAGAGCCCTGGAACAGGCTGCCCAGGGGGGTTGTGGCGTCTCCTTCACTGGAGACATTCAAAACCCGCCTGGACACGTTCCTATGTGATGTACTCTAGGTGGCCCTGCTCTGGCAGGGGGGGGTTGGACTAGATGATCTTTCGAGGTCCCTTCCAACCCCTATGATTCTATGATTCTATGATTCTATGATTCTATGATTCTATGAAGTGCAGGCACCAGAGGCACATTTACCCTCCTGTGTTAGCTTCTCTGTTAGCTCCCATATTCAGTCTGAATTCCCAGCTGCAATTTCCCAGCACACAAACAAACGGCAGGAAGGCAGGGCCCAGAAGGAGTCTGCAAGAGATTATATTGCTGTGAATGTCGTGTAGACATCCATTCCTGCAGCTTATCTGCCATGGGCCACTGCAGCTCACTCTGAAGATTGAAAAGCTTGAAAACAACCACCTCAAGTGGCCACCTCAGTGTGTGCATGTCTCTTTGCTGTACTTCTCCTTTCTGGCTAAGCCTTTCAACACAGCTGTGGCAGGAGCTCCTCTCCCAGATAGTGTTGCTCACGGCTGATGGAGCAAGGGTGCTGTGCTGTACGGGTGGAAAGTGGATGAAAGAACAGCAACTAACTCACAGGTGCTTTGTAATCAGAATCCAAAGACCTGGATCACTTCTAAAACACATTGTGTGAGACACACATCCCAGTTGGTGATCCAGCTCCCAGGGTAGTGATTAAATACATGCCAAACCACCTGGCAGGAACAACTGAAGGTAGGACTCAGACCCCTAGCACTCAGCTCAGGTGTCACTCAGAAGTCAGTCATGCCTCCTGTCCTTGGATCAACCACCTGAGCTGGGTTAGACCTTGCACAGAACCCAACCCAGAGGAAGACACAGCACTCTCCTCTCTTGTTATGCAGTGCAATTCACTGGGATATGGGACAATGCTAATCAAATGCATTTACTGCAAAATTCAGAGAAGGGTTTTGAATCAGTAGTAGCAATTGGAATATTGTATTGAGCATTCAAACCAAGCTTATCTCTTGCTTTAGTGAGTGGAGTGATGTAATGCAGGCCATATTGGTAGGAGCTTGTCATGTTGCTGATCAACAATTGACCTGTCTCTTATNAAAGCTCTCAGCACTTCTTCCCTGGGCACTGGGAAGCTGATTTTGGCAGGTAGAGATTGGTCCAGCAGCCTGGGGCATAGCCCGGGCTCGTGTCTCCTGCAGAGCTAAAGGGTAACTTGGCAGACTGTCTGGATTCATGTGGGTCTTGGTTTTCTCTGTATCCTCAGCAGTAGAAAACTGGTTTAATAGTACAGAGATTTAAAAAAAAAAAAAAAAAAAAAAATTCTCTACGTAAGTTGGGGGACTGAGAGAAAAGAACTCTAAGCTGGGCGACTGGGGTTTCTAAGAACCTTAAAAATCTAAGTTAGGATGAGGACCACAAGCATAAGTGAGCTAGCACACAAGAAAAGCTGAGGATTGCAGTTGTCAGCCTTGGCATCAGGCATATCTGGATATTAGTGTACTATGAACACCCGGTGGTTTTATAGATCCAAGGTACAGTGAGAAAGCCTTCCATGCTTTTACTTGGGTTCTACCTGCATCTCAACAATAAAACTCAGTAGAGAAATACCATCTGTTGCCTTTACAAGCCCAAGCATGCCACAAACATTTTTCAAAAGCACCTAAGTGACTGGGAACATAATTCTCATTTTGACTGTAAGTAGAATTTATGTTCCCAAGTCATGTAAACTCCTTTGACAAAATGTTTCTTGGGAAGGTAATGTTTTATGATCTGGTAGTCTGAACCAAGAATTCCAAAGTTTACCAGAGCAGACCTCATAAATAAATCTACTTGAAAAGGTGGTAGGAAAGCCCTCATTATTCCTTGTCTCTATTTGTCATGAGATGTAGAGCTTTAAAGGAGCTGCACAGAGTGCCACCCAGCACAGGCTGAATGTTGCAGAGCAAAACGTGTCCAAAATATCCAAGACTTTGCATAGATGCCCAAAGAGGAACTGAGAAGAGGAGGCTCAGGGGAGACTTCATCACTCGACAGCTACCTGAAAGGAGCTTGGAGCCAGGTGGGGGTTGGTCTCTTTTCCCAGGCAACTACCAGCAAGACAAGAGGGCATGGTCTTAAGTTGTGCCAGGGGAGGTTTAGGTTAGATATTAGAAAGAATTTCTTCACTGAGAGGGTGATCAGGCATTGGAATGGGCTGCCCAGGGAAGTAGTGGATTCTCCATCCCTGGAGATATTTAAAAAGAGACTGGATGTGGCACTCAGTGCCATGGTCTGGTAACTGCAGCGGTAGTGGATCCAGGGTTGGACTTGATGATCTCTGAGGTCCCTTCCAACCCAGCCAATTCTATGATCCTATGATTTCTTTGGCAGTCAAACACTGGAACAGGCTTCCTAGAGAGGTGATGGGTGCCCCAACACCGTCTGTCAGTGTTTGAGGCATTTGGACAATGTCCTTCACAGCACCTTAATTTTTGGTCAGCCCTGAAGTGGTCTAGAAGCCAGAGTAGATGGCCATTGTAGGCCCTTTTCAACTAAAAGCATTCTATTTCTATTCTATTCTATTCTATTCTATTCTATTCTATTCTATTCTAATTATATTCCTATTCTAATTATATTCCTATTCTATTCTAATTACATTCTTTCTTCTGAATCTCTGGCCCATTTCCCAAGTACCGAGCAGTCAATACTCAGCATCTGTTGTGCAAGGTAAGGTCCCAGGTTTTCAGCAGCAATGTGAGAGATCAAGCACATAACAACTTCAGAAATCTCCTTTTCCACCTGTCCCCACGCACAGGTGGCACCGATGCTGCATAAACACTGGGTGCTAGCGCTGACCTGATTATTTTATTCACGTATTTTTTAAAAACCTCACAATCTTCCCACCACACACACACATACACCCCCCGAATAAAAAAACAACACCCAAAACCAGACGCTTCCCCTTATAGCCACAAAGAGGAAATACGGGGTTTATTATTATATTTTTTTTATTAAACATTATTTATTTCCTCCCCCTCCCTTACCTCTTTCCCCCGACGCGCANCGGGCAATGCTGCCCCCGCACGCCCCCGACGCGCAACAGCACGCGCCGTCCGCGGCCCCGCGCCCCGGGGTCCCGACGTGAGGGAGGAGAGGAGGGGGGGGGGACCCGAACCCCCAGGCGGGTGTTGGTTTTGGAAGAGGTGGCGGCTTGAAAGTCCGTGAAGTTTTGCGGAGGAAGTAAATGACTGTGATTAAAGGTAATGAGGGTGCGTCACGAGGGCGCGATGGGATGAGAGGGAAAAGGAAGGGGAAAGGGAAGGTTCCGAACGGGCAGTGGGTGGGTTTCGATCAGACGGAAGGAAGAAATTTTTCACTATGAGGGTGGTGAGAGACTGGCACAGGTTGCCCAGGGAGGTTGTGGCTGCCCCCTCCCTGGAAGTGTTCCCGGACAGGCTGGATGGCGCTTGGAGCAACCTGGTCCTGTGGGAGGTGTCCCTGCCCGTGGGGATGGAGGGGTTGGAACGAGGGGATCTTCAAGGTCCCTCCCAACCCAAAGCGTTCTGTGAGTCCTCATTAATGCATGAAGTGGAATGTGCAGCAAAGGAACGGGCAGGCAACCTTTCTCTGCAGTTTTCTCCAATGCAAAGGAAGTTTTTTTATCAGTTTGGTGTTGCTGATAACATTTGGGGATTTTTATGTTGCCTTATCAGTCCTAGAACTGTAAATATAAGAATTATATTCAAAAGTCAATAGAGAGAGCGATCCGAGTATAATTTATCAACTAGGAGGTCAGGAGAAAAAGATTACAGCATGATCTGTTGCCAAAAGGAGAGTTAAAACATGCTAAGAGAAGAAGTCTGCTTTGTTTTATACTTTCTCAAACCCTTCTGTTGGTTGCTGTTTCATGCTGCAGCTTCTTCCATATGGTCCCTACACCCACTAACACACCCACCTACACACACTCACAATTTACCAACATACTTTACATCTCTGCTGAATTAAAATCCACACCATCATTCAAATAAAATAAAATAAACAGCTGTTTTCTTTCCACTTTAAAAAAAAAAAAAAAAAAAGCCAAACATTTTCTGACTTGGCACTTGTGAAGCGTTTGAAAGAAACAGGCTGCTGGAGATGCTTTTGTACTGGCACATTGTGACACTGCACAGAAGGTCCAGGGTTGGATCTAGACACATACCAGTGCACTTAGGACTTAGCACACTTTGCTTTGGAAGGGGACTGTTCTCAGGAGGGAGGACTTGGAGGCTAAGCAGACAATGGCAGATTGTCCTAATGGTCACTGAGATTCCAGAAGAGGCATCAGTTGACTCTCCATGCCTGATAAAGAGATTATTTAAAGAAGCACCAACAGGCAGAGAAATGCAGTAACTCATGGCAGGCCTCCCTTCCTACTGGAGAAGCATGGCTCCAAGAAGGGCAGGCACCAGAGGCTGTGCTGGCATTTACCCTCCTGTGTTAGCTTCTCTGTTAGCTCCCATATTCAGTCTGAATTCCCAGCTGCAATTTCCCAGCACACAAACAAACGGCAGGAAGGCAGGGCCCAGAAGGAGTCTGCAAGAGATTATATTGCTGTGAATGTCGTGTAGACATCCATTCCTGCAGCTTATCTGCCACGGGCCACTGCAGCTCACTCTGAAGATTGAAAAGCTTGAAAACAACCACCTCAAGTGGCCACCTCAGTGTGTGCATGTCTCTTTGCTGTACTTCTCCTTTCTGGCTAAGCCTTTCAACACAGCTGTGGCAGGAGCTCCTCTCCCAGATAGTGTTGCTCATGGCTGAGGGAGCAAGGGTGCTGTGCTGTATGGGTGGAAAGTGGATGAAAGAACAGCAACTAACTCACAGGTGCTTTGTAATCAGAATCCAAAGACCTGGATCACTTCTAAAACACATTGTGTGAGACACACATCCCAGTTGGTGATCCAGCTCCCAGGGTAGTGATTAAATACATGCCAAACCACCTGGCAGGAACAACTGAAGGTAGGACTCAGACCCCTAGCACTCAGCTCAGGTGTCACTCAGAAGTCAGTCATGCCTCCTGTCCTCGGATCAACCACCTGAGCTGGGTGAGACCTTGCACAGAACCCAATCCAGAGGAAGAGACAGCACTCTCCTCTCTTGTTATGCAGTGCAATTCACTGGGATATGGGACAATGCTAATCAAATGCAGTTACTGCAAAATTCAGAGAAGGGTTTTGAATCAGTAATAGCAATTGGAATATTGTATTGAGCATTCAAACCAAGCTTATCTCTTGCTTTAGTGAGTGGAGCAAGATAATGCAGGCCATATAGGTAGGAGCTTGTCATGTTGCTGATCAACAATTGACAATGATTGCAGAAGACCAGAAAAGCTGTGTTTGTAGAGAAACACAACACTTTGCACCATGTATGCTCTTGAAAAGAAAGCAAATTATTTCTCTCTGTGCTTGTTCTCTCAGGCTTTGCTATTTCAGGTACAATCTCCCCAGTACAAAAAACCAAACCAAAACAAAAAAACCCAAAACACTTGTTCATGTTTCTGAGCTATTTTGTTTCAAAGTGTTGCTGATATTCCTGTTTCCTTAAGAAGCCCTGCTTTACGTTAAGAGTTAAGGCAGTGACATAGGGCTAACCTGTTCTAATACTGATTTTAAAGTAAGAAGTTATTCCCTGAAGTACATTAAAACTGCTTGTCTAAGTCAGCAAGACTTAACATATGCTTTTCTGATATTAGTGAGATGTTTAGGTGTGTCCTTCTACACTTGGACAAACTGTTCCTCTACTTCTTTATGAAACTGTTTTTAGGATGCTAAAAGCTGGTATTTCTGGGGCTAGGAGCTGAACAGATGGTTTTAGACAAATCCTAGCTCTCTGATGGAATGGATCTTTCAGCCTCTGCATGTGACATGGACAGGGGGGAATGCACTGGCTCCAAAGCTGGAGGAGAACAGTGGTGAAACCTCCTGGTTTACTGGAATTGGATAACTTGGTATGGTGTGGGTTGCTGACAAGTCAGTGGCAAATGCAGCCATTTAATAGATACTAAACTAGGCAGGGCAGGAGGTGGAGAAAAGTGGAAGAGTAGAAAAGTAAAGGAACAAAATGAATAAAGAATGAGGAGAAGAAAGGAATGTACCACAGAGAAACAGAAAAATGAGGCTCTAGGAAAAAGAAGAGAAGCATCCATGGTAAATATATTAAAAGGGAGCAACAAAAGAAATAAGGAAAATGCAGAAAACTAGGGTTTTTAGCTTGTCACAGCCATTACTCTTCCTCACCTTAAACAGAGGGCAAGCAATGAGAGTTATATATGAAAGAATGCATTGCACTGTGAAATGAAAATAGCTACATTCTAAATTCAGTATTTTCACTCTGGCTTTTTTCTCTTTTCCAACTTCAGTCAGAATTCATAAGCAAATAGTTTCTGATTGTATTAAGAATTTATTACCACATAGATCCACCATAGCAACTGTACTGGGTCTTGCTGGGATTAACTGGGAATTAGCTTTCTTTGTAGCAGTCCATATGGTGCTGCTTTTTTGGATTTGTGGCTAAAACAGTGTTGACAACACGTGAACATTTTGGCTGCTGCTGAACAGTGCTTGCACAGCATCAAGGCTTTCTCTTTTACCTCCTCTGCACCCCCAGTGAGTAGACTGGGGGTGGACAACAAACTGGGAGGGGACAAAGCTGACACAGCTGACCTGAACTAGCCAAGGGGATGGGCCAAACCGTATGGCATTGTGCTTAGCAATAAAAACTGAGGTAGAAGACAACATAGGGGAGGTTCTCTTCTGAGGTGGCTATTGCTTGGAGTTTGGCTGGGCACTGGTCTGCTTATGGGAGGTGGTAAGTGGTTGCCTTTGCTTCTCTTGGCTGGACTTCTCTTGGCTTGTCTTTTTTAGTCACCTATTAAAGTTTTTTTATATTAGCCCACAAGTTTTCTCACTTTTGTTCCTTCTGTTCTCTCTGCCACCCCTCAGTGGAGAGGGGGGCAGTGAGTAAGCAGCTGTGTGGGTGCTTGGCTGCTGGGTGGGGTCAACCCACCATACAATATTTAAAAGAAGTCGGTCAAAAAGTCTTGAAATTACTCAAATTGCTACTTTAGAAATGTATTTTTGCACCAAGAAAATCAACCAAGCTATGCTGTCTTCAGACCTTTCAGTTACGTTCTCAGTTTTGAACTGTTATTCCACTCATATAAACCAGCCTGCTGTGGAAGGCAAGGGAACCTTTGCATTTCTTTGCCTACCTGAGAAAAAAAAACAACAAAACCAACCTGTTAAAACAGGATGTTAATCTGTATTATTTGCTGAAGAAGCCTTGGAACATAGTGCCTCAGGCCTCTTTATTTGAGACACAGGAAAAACAGCCAGTGAAAACTAATGGTAGGAAGCAAACTACTTTAAGACTGATGACAATGAGCAGTACAAGAAAAAAGAAAAAAGGAGGAAAGCTCTCAGCACTTCTTCCCTGGGCACTGGGAAGCTGATTTTGGCAGGTCTGCTAAGATGTGTTCTCTCTTAATATTTTAATGAGCTGAGCAATTGACAGTCCCAGCTGAGTACTCTTTTTGTTGCTGTTGCTAAGCAGAACAAGGGTAAAAAAAGATCCCTTTTCATCTTCTGAATCATAAATACAACCAAACCATTTGTTTGATATGTGCAGAAATTCATTCTGCCTCGATGCCAGCTCAACCCACATACCTCAGTTCACTCTCTCTTGTCTAAGGCATTTGGCACTGTCCCACGTGACATCTGTGTCTCTGTCCTGGGTCCAGTGATGTTTAACATCTTTGTCAGGTACATGGACAGTGGCATTGAACACAGGCTCAGGAAGTTTGCTGATGACACCAAGCTGTGTGCTGTGGTGGATTCACTTGAGGGAAGAGAAGCCATACAGAGGGACCTTAACAGGCTTGAGAAATGGGCAAAGTGCATGAGGTTCAACATGTTCAAGTGCAAGGTCCTGCATCAGGGTTGGACCAGCCCCAGGCACATTTTTACAAGCTGGGTACAGAGTGGGTTGAGAGCAGTAGCCCTGAAGAGAAGACTTTGGGAGTGTTGATTGATGAGAAGCTCGACATTATCTGGCACTGTCCAGTTTTAGTGTCCCCACCATAAATGAGTCCAGAGGAGGGCCACAAAGATGATCCAGGGGGTGAAGCACCTCTGCTATGAGGAGAGGCTGAAGGAGCTGGGATTATTCAGGATGAAGAAGAGAAGGCTCTGAAGGGGACCTTGGAGTTGCTTTCCAGTACCTGAAGGGGACCTACAGGAAGGCTGGAGGGGGAGTTTTCATCAGAATGTCCAGCGATAGGACAAGGAGGTGAAGGAGAAGAGGTTTAGACTGGGTATTAGGAAAAAGTTCTTCAGTACAAGGGTGGTGCAGCTGTGGAACAGACTTCCCAGAAAAGCTGTGGATGCCCCCTCCCTGGAGGTGTTCAAGGCAGAGAGGGACCTGGGAGTACTGGTTAAGAACTGGTTAAACATGAGCCAGCAGTGTGCCCAGGTAGCCTGGAAGGCCAGTGGCATCCTGGCTTGTATCAGGAATGCTGTGGCCAGCAGGGATAGGGATACAATTCTTCCCTTTTGCTCAGCACTGGTGAGGCCTCACCTCGAGTACTGTGTCCAGTTCTGGACCCCTCAGTTCAAGGAGGACACTGAGGTGCTGAAGCAGGTCCAGAGAGCAATGGCTCTGAAGGGACTAGAGGGAAAGTCTCATATGGAGAGGCTGAGGGAGCTGGAGTTGTTTAGCCTGGAGAAGAGGAGACTCAGGGGACCTTGTCAGTCGCTACAAGTCCCTGAAAGGAGGGTGTAGTCAGGTGGGGGTCGGGCTCTTCTTCCAGCAATGAGTGACAGGAGGAGTGGGCATGGCCTAAAGCTGTGCCAGGGGAGGTTTAGGTTGGATATCAGGAAGCACTTCCTCACAGAAAGGGTGATCAGGCATCACCCTTTGGATGGGTGGAATGGTCTGCCCAGGGAACAGGGGGAGTCACCATCCCTGGGGGTGTTTAAGGAAAGCCTGATGTGGCACTTAGTGCCATGGTCTACCTGATGTGGTGGTGTTAGGTCATAGGCTGGACTTAACATCTCAGGGGTGTTTTCCAGCCTCAATAATTCTGTGATTCTGTGAAGACCAGGTTGCATGAGGCCTTGAGCAACCTCATCTGCATGAGAGGTATCCCTGCCCATGGCAGGCAGGTTGGAGCAGATGATCTAAGGTCCTTTCCAACCTAAGCCATTCTATGATTCTTTAAATCTATGATTCTCTCATGTTTTTCATATGTACTTGTTCAATCCCCTAACATATCCCCGGACATGTCCAGATTTGATTGTCCTGCATGCACTATATACCCGTCAGGCCACACTGTTAATTCAGCCTATCCATTTTGTTTGGACTCCAGCAGAACTCATGGTGATATAGATTAATCCAGATTCTTTGCTCTTCTCCATGTTGTCTGACTGTCTTGTCTTGCTAGCTCATATAGTTTCAGAGTTCAGCAAGGATTTTAGGCATAAAAAAATGCTCAGAGTTTTTTGCATTCTTTCACTCCCTCCTCTAATTTCCTAGAAAACCTTATTGCTTTATTTTCTTTTCAAAGAACCCCCCCCAGACTCTCCTGTCTTTGTTACCTATTTCTCAAATTACCTTTTGTATTTCCAGTTCTCCCTTTGGTTTTTAGTTTGTTTGTTTTTCTCTTCTCTCATGCATTTTTGTAGCCATCTGTCTACATTTTCCTTACCCGTCCAAGTTTTCATTCATGGATAGTTAAGTTCTAATCACACATCCAGTTTGATAAGGTCTGATACTGTCCCTCCTACCATGTTCTTCAGGGACCTCAGAACCTGCTGTGTGATAGAAATAATGTTTTATCAATGTGATGTCATACAATTTTGTCTATAATGTTAGGAAATTCCTACTTAAGATGTTAGTAAATCATAACTAATTGTAGGATCCCACTTGGCATATTAAGAACATCTTCCTGGTTCCATTCCTCAGTCTTCCCAGTCCTCAGTCTTCTCATAATGTGTTTTAGTTTACTGAAAGCTGCATTAAGAAGCTACTGGTAGGATGTTCCCTCCAGATCAAAACAAAAACCATCCCTTCCCAATCAATGGCCCTGAAAGGGGCCAATAGTTGTGCTATTCCCAGATTTTTAATATACTGAGTTAATATTAAAACACAAGCAAAACAAACCTGAACACAACATCCTTTTCCATGTTCCAGTATAGCAATACTTCCCATTCTGGGATAGGAGAACTTCAAGCATTCACGACCCCATTGTCAAGGAGCACTCTGAAAACACTGCTGAACCTCAACAGTGGTTTGTAAGTTTGCTACAGTCATCTTTGTCTACTGGGCACAAATCTTGAGCAAGCTACAATGCTTTAACCTCATTTTCTTCAGCCTTTTTCTGTCGTCTCTCTGTTCCACTCTTTTCATGTGCATGTAACAGATTACACAGGGAAAAGGTATTTAATAAATCACATAGGCACAATGTAAAGGATTTTTATGCATTCCTTTTGTATGTAAATGGCCTGTAGCTTTTTCATGAATCAGGCCCAGAGATGCTTTATTTCAAACTGCCATCTTCCTTTCCCTGTAGAATTGCAATTTAAATGATCCTGAACATTTGAAGACAATTAAATGTTAGCTTTGCATATCAGCAACCTACCAGCAATTCCGGTAAAGCTCTGCTGTAGGTACAGTGTTCAATCTTCAGCTGCCTGATTTCAGGAAGGGAGAAGTGTTTCCATTCTGCTCTCATAGGGTTGGAAAATAGGCTCAGAAGACACCACAAAATACCTTCTACTTCCTTAGAGCTTCACTCAGTTCTCGAACACTATTTGGGACTGCCAGGACTTTTGAATTCCTTCTCATTTTGAACAACACATGAATCATTAGTAGGGTTCAGACTACCTTGCTGGCAAGACCTAAAGGAGGTTCAAAAAATACCTTTGGGTGATTATGTATTGGGTTTTCTGACATCGGGCTTTAGCAGTATTTTTTTAGAAACTGTATAGCCTTTATTCCCAGAGGCAGAAGTGGAGACTCTGTAACTGTGGCTGTCTTACAGAGAGCAAAGTTATGTTGGGGAAGGGAATTAAATTGGTGTACCATACTGTATCAAAAAACCCAACCCCAAACTTGTGATTTCTAAATTGCAATAGCCCCACCAGGCCTGATCTGCGTGGGCTCTTAGAGGAAATGAAGGCTGCCTGAAAGCCTGGAGTGACCACGTGTGACTTGATCAAAGGTGGAATAAGAGGTACCAACCAGTAGGGACTGGAACAGTGTGTGTTATAAAGCGAGGGCTGAAATACAGTCACGAAAGCTGTCAGGAGCTCAGCGCTTAAGTAGATTTTGAGTGAGTTGTGAAATATTTGGACAAGATTCTTTTCCTTCCCCTCCAGCCCTTTCCAACTTCCTCCCCCTGGAAAAGCACTTTAATATGTAGAATATAAATTAACAAGTCTCCAAAAGAGTTGATACACATTTGAGAAAATATTATTGCACAGCATGACTGGGAAGTTTTATTCGAGATAGATTCAAAAGATGGAAATTGCTGTAATACTGCATGATGGAACAAGTCCAAACTCTCTCAGCTTTGCCTGGAACAGGCACAGCTTAGCTACTATTGTCTTACATAGTGACTAAACTTAAATATAATAAAATATTTATAAATAATAAGTGCCAAATTGATCACACAGAAGAGTTTTACTGGAACATGTAAGTTCTGTTATTAATCTGACATTTATAAAATTTTTACCACTGTTCACTTAAAACAGTCATCTGACCATACGTGTCATCTTCTGAAAAAAATAAAAAAAGGGGGAGACACAAACAGCTTTGTGATTTATTCAGAATCTCTGAGCTTGTTTCTGCCAGTGTGTGTGCTGATAAATGTTATGTTAACAGGTTCTCTGTTTGTTTAACATTCCCCCGAGGAGGCCTCAGTGTGATTTGAGGAGTGTCACATATTTAAAGCACAGCATTAATACCTAGTCTGCAAAGAGAAAGACAGGAAGGCTCACAGGTGGCACAGTCAGTAGTCTCACAGTTAATAGCCTTTGTCTTCCATAGTAAAAGTTTATTCATATCATATCACAAAATACCACTACTCTTGAAAAAATCTTGATTTAGGAAAGTACATGTGGAAATCCTGCACTGCAAGACTTAACAATATTACAGAAATTTGTCTAACAATAGTCTAATGTCTGGTTTCCTCTTTCTCACCTAGGTTTGCATGTAGTTACTATACACTGGCCTTTTCTTAAGGGAAATCAGAAGGCTTTTTACAACAAATTAATACTTCTCTGTCCCCAACACACACACACTCATACCTTTAGAAGCCATTTTCTAGAACGCTTTTTCCATGTCAGTAATACAGATGTGATGAACAGGATCAGGCTTCAATTGTGATTCCAGTCAGATCCCTGTTTTCCAGAGAGCATTTAGAACTGCTAAAGTCATTCGAAGTCTTAGAGTATTGCATTTTTGTCAATATTTGTTATGCTTTGCCTGCATTTAATGGGCATGAGCTCAAAATGAACAAAGTGGAATCTATATGATGCAGAGGGTCATTTTTATCCCTGTAGACAGACTGGGTGTAAAAAATGTTGCTAGAGAGAGCCCACTAGATCAAGTAATCCCAGTAAGGGGGTTGATTCTTTTAAAATCAAGTTTTACAGATTGAATGTTATTACTGAGCATCAGACATGGGAAACCCAGCCTATTAGAACTTAATGAAGTACTCCATGAGAAGAACTAATGGAGGCTGCTCTATGCCCAAGTTTTGATTCACCTCCAATTGCCAAAAAATAGACATCAGGCTCCTGGGGGAGAGCGCTTTCTGAAGGAGGATCTAGAGAGTAGATTATCTAGAAGCTGTCAGCTTTCCTCTGGGTAAAATGATAAAGTTGACAATGAGACAGTTTTAATTTTGGGTGAGCTGTCTCTGAGGTTGCAGAAGTTACAGAAACTGAGGTTGTTGTTCCCCTTTAGCATTTTGCTTTCCGAATTACCTTTCATATGATGCAATGCTTGCTGAGTATAAAGGAGATTACCTCTAAAAGCTATTCATTTCAAAAACTGGTATTACTGTTTATTCATGTATTCAAATAACTTTCTCTTGGTCTTCAACCCCATGGGTTAACTACAAATTTCAAAAGAAGGTCAGAGATTCAGCACTGCAAGGATTTTATTAGCAGAGGTATACCTGCCCTTAGGCTCTTTTCTGGACTTCCTACAATACATCACCTGACTACAAAGGCCAAGATGATATTTTCAGATAATATCTTGAAGATATTGACAACTTTTGGTGATTCTGCTGCCTTTTCAGTTTGGATGCTGAGCAGCAGCAGCCTTCACTGCCTCAACAGTTACTGACTGGTCCCCATCATTCTCTGGAGTCCACAATGAAGTATTAGGGCAAGTTCAAATCATGGCCTAATTTCAGAATCACTAGAAGGGCTTTTCCACTTTTCATGAAACACTGATTCAGTGACTGTTAGACGTCCTGATGTATTCCATTTAAGAGCCACTCTTCTAGCCAAAATAATTTTTTCCTATAACTGAAGGGTCTTCCAAAGGAAAAATAGAAAAAATTCTGTAAATTACCACTGAGATCATGTTTTATTAGATGCAGTAAAATGTCCCCAAAAAGCAAAAACTAAATCAGCTTTCATTGTAATATCTTTAATTAGAAAATTATGTTATGTCCAACTACACATTGCTTGTAAAGTCCCTTTGTCAAAAGTTCTTTAGAAGAAGAGAGGCAGAGATGACACAACACAATTAAGTGCCAGATGATCCTGCTTATCATAATTCTCTATTTCTCTGCTTTTTATTCTTCCTCACCTGAGGTGGGTGAAAGCCACACTTGCCATTTGTGTATTTAACTGCTTTGAACAGCTCTGAATAGGGTATGTTACTGGGTTGGGGGTTTTTTGTCCCTCTTCATTAGCTCTTCTTTCTGCCTTCATGCTTTCTGGTAACTGTAATCATTCTATTGTCTGTCAAGATACTATTCTCTTTAAGAGGTACAAAAGGCTGACAACTACTATTGTCACTGAATCCTTGCTGTGTCTTCAAAGTAGACAGAGGTAATTATTTGTTATTATGTGACTGAATTCACAAAGTGAAAGTCCAGCTATAAGAAGATGTATTCACTCTCTCCTTTGAAACCTAGTCCTTACTTGCCAACGTGCTGATTTTGTACAAACAGTAATTCACTGGGTTTCATGGTAACCAGCTGCAGTGGTTCAACTACATGAAATATTTCCAGTGGTTGCAAGTCTAGGGAACTGAGTTAAACTGGATCTGATATAAAGGAATCCAAGATCCGGACGGTCTCCAAAATTTCCCGTGCAATGGGTTAACTATCTTAGATAGAATATAAATGTAGGGGAAAGCTTATTTGAACAAGACAATGAAAACAGGTAGCCTGCATGGAAACAAGCCAGGAATGCCACAGTGAGGGAGGAGAATTTGTTTAGTAGATGTCTATCAATTCTGGGAAATGGACAGCATAAGAGCCCTTGGTCTTTATGGATCTACAGACATCTGCCACTCAGCTAGACCTTGGGGCTTCGGTACTTCTCATATTTAAGAAAAAAAGGAATAAACTGTAGAATGTGTATTTAGTTGGCATGAAATTATTTGATTGGGTTGACTTTGCAGTACCAGGGTCATGTATGTAACCATTGGAGAACGTGGAGAAGGGGAGGAGAAGGAGGAAGTGCTGTGTGATTTAGCCTACTCCTGATAAGCCTGGAACTAAAATCTGCTGGGTCCATCAGTGACAGTATCTCCATGTTTTTAACTACTGATAAGTATTTTTTATTTGCTGACCATTCTACATAAGCCACTTCTGAAAACAAGCAAACCATGTCCTTTCACTTGTTCCTACTGCAGTGTCACCAGCTTCACCCGGTGAGCATAGGAAGAGATCATAAACAGTAGATACATACCCACTTCTCCACTGCTGCTTTTTCTGGAGTGTGCAATGGAATGATACTGCAGAATACTGTGTCTCACAGAGATTTCCATACCACACACTTCTGTTGGCAGTCATTAAGCAATGTACTCCAATCTTCATGCTCAGTCTTCAGCAGCCCTGTAGAGCTGGAGTGCCCTGCTTGCAGAAGAGGTGAAATTTCTAAGGGCAGTTCAGGTACTGGCATGTCATTCTCTTTCCTCACTCTTTTAAATAAGGATCAAAACAAAGACATATTGTCATGGCAACCTGCTCAAAGGATCAAACGGGTCCTCTCCCAGGTAGATACCTGCCAGGTGATAAGGATGCTGATATGCTGGTCATACATTGAGCACATCTGCTGGTCACCATATTCTTCACTTCCTTCTGCAGTCAGTTTCTCCAGTTTCTTCAGACCATTTGTCATACATGCCTTCAACATAGGGCAGGGAGGGTACAGGAAATTTTGGGTGGGATCAGAGTGCAGTTGTTATGTTTGTTTGTTTATTTATTTTTAAAACAGTACCAAAGCCATGCAGAATGTTCTCTGTCCTTCCTAGAAGAGCTGACAATCCAATTTAGACATGATGTAGTAAAATGAAAGAAAAAATAACACAAAACATAGGGCAGCTGGAAGAGGGCTAAGGACATAGGTTATACATGGTTAGGCAGCTAGAATGTAAATGTAAATTTAGCAAAGTAATTTTAAAAGAATAAAATAAATCTATGTCTTTTATATTGTGGAATTTAGTAATAATAATAACAGAGGTCTCTGTAATATATTACATGAGGTTATTCTTGCTATTAGTATGTACAGTTCAGAAGAAATAAAACTTAACAACTGATCAAATCAAATTAAAATATAGAATCCCCAGCATACCCTTTCATCATTATTTAATAGCATGTTATAAGCACATACTTAGATAACCAAGTGAATCTAAGCAAGTCTTTTATGCACAGATGTCATGGACAAGGACTTACCTCAGCTTTTTACAATATTCTTTTGAAGAGCTGCAAATCTCAAACTAAATCCAAATGTAAAATTACTGAGGGATTCTCTACCCAGAGACCTGAATCAGACAATTTGAGAGAAAAAAGCCATTCCAGCATACAAGAAATCTTTGAACTGTACATCCTCTTTAAGTGTACTTACCAGCTTGTACATAAAGAACAGTACACAGCTGAATAGTTGAATAAAAATGGTCAGTAAAGATAGCCTTTTCTTGAAGCAGTGCAAGGTGTCTGAAGGAACCAGCTTTGTGTAATTATTTGGAAAGTGTAGACAAGGCATGCTACTATCATCCTAAAATGTTATTATTTCAAGGAAATAAATTTTGTGTATTCATTTTTTTATTTCTCTGTGAAAAAAAGCAAACTATGTTACTCTCTTGTCCTACTTTCTAAATCCTGGAGGATGTTTCTGTCCTCATTAGGGTCTGGTTGAGTTTTGCTACTAACCTCAGAATGAACAGGAATTGATTTTAATACCACTACAGAAGCCTTTTCCAGATTCAGTTGCTAATCCACTTTTATATGTAAATCATATAAATCACTGACTCATAGGAAACCAAGAGGAGGCAGATGCCTATGATATTGCTAGGTGATGAATCAAGGCCTAGAATAATTGTCAGCTCTCAGAGTTAAAAAAAAGAAAAGAAAAATAAACCCCTTCAGAATAGGAAGAGTATCCAGTTCATCATCATTCTGCAAACCGGTACCCTTTATCATTTTTGCTCTTTTTCTTTCCCATCCCCACTGTTCTTAATAATTCAGTACCTTCTTTCTTTAATCATATTATTAAAGGCAATGGACTGATGATTCATTTTGCTTTCTTTGGTCTCTCAGTGATGTCCATTAATGAAGACTTACTTTTCAGCACCATTGACTGGCTTAGCTAAATTATTTATTTGATTGAGCAGTTCAGTGTATCAAACTTTTTTTGCTCACTGTAGCAACTACTTATAGCTCAGATTAGAGTTTCATATTGATTTTCTCCTGGAAAATGTGTATGAAATGGATTGTGTTTTAAAGTGCCAAAAGTGGTAAATGCAGGGCTGAAGAAGGTATAGCAAAATAGATAACAATAATTTCTCTTTCAGTAGCAATTTTTTACATGTGTTCTCCTTTCCATTTGGAATGGGACTTTTGAAAACCTTAATGGTGCTGAAATTCCCATAAAGAAGCCTATTTTCTGCTGGTTAGGCTACTGGTCTTAACCCCAGATTTGAACATCTTCCCCACCCAAGCACCATACACTAAATCATCACCTCTGGAAGACTTAATGTAAATCTTCAAAGAAGCCACATGTATTAAGAAAATACATTTCACATAAAAATTTTGAACTATTTTCTTGTGTCAATGATTGACCATTGCTTTCTTTGTCCCAATCCTAAAGAAACCTAGGTTGTTTGTGGGATATATTGGTGAGGCTCAACTTCATTTTATCCCCATTTTTTCTACACTATGACCATCCAATTTCGTAATGCCTCCTTCAGCTGCTTTCACAACTGATCCTACTATCTTGTATTACTCCTATCACCTAATACACATATTTTTTTTAAAGTTAATTGCTTTCTGTCTTTCATGTAATCTACTCAGCAGAAATACCTGTTTCTGCTTTAATACCTGAAAAAAAAAGTCTGATAAATTTCCAGATACCCAAATCCTCTTCATTGTGCTCCATGTGAAGTTTTGTTATGGCCAAATTCATAGATTTCTGCATAATGTGCTTATCACTGTTTCAAGCTCTCAGCTATAGATGAATATTGAGAAACCTTTCTTTCAGTCTCAAAAAACTGCAAAAAAACCAAACAAACCAAACCTCAGAGAAATATCACTTATTTCAGGGTACAGTGTTTTCTTCACCTAAATACAGTGGTTGGGAGTGATGGGAAAAAACATTTCCATTCAAAGTCCTTGATCATGTTTAGATTCTTAGGACTGTCTGTACAATTCTGATATATTGTGTAGGATCTGCATAAACCAGTTATGAGAAATAGGGCTGGGAGCCTGTTTATGAGTACAAAAGAGAAAAAATATTCAGAAACTACAAAAGAAAATTAAAAGGTGAAAAACTTTTGATAAAACTTGACTGGTATTTGGAAGATGGGAAGGATCTTTGTTGGCCATTTAGTTCATTACAGAAATGACACAGAAAAAGCTTTGAATGTAGAAGTATTGAAATTCCTTGCCTTGAGACTTAGTACCACCACTTGTAGATATATCTGTGGAATTTGACTCTGGGAGAACAGGCAGAAGCTATTGTACTTTCTCAGTGTAGCAGGCAGGTTTGTTCCTAGGCATTATGTGACATCAAATATCATGGTGTTTCAGCACTTCACAGGTAATATTGAATTTTATTTAAAAGCATATTTTGATCAAGAACAGATATGCTCTCTCCATTTTACAGAAATAAACTGAAGCACAGAGGAAGTCAAAAGGTCATATTTTTCCTCTGCACTAGATGGTGAAACCTCTCATATCTGGAAGATGAATGATACTTCCATCAAATTAAGTAACATTTACTCTACCCTTGTAACCAATTCCATGTAAGAGCAAGATCAGCCTTTAGATGACTGATTTGTAGTGAGAAAGAAATTGTCAGCAAACAGAAATGTTACCCAGATCCTTAGGGTACATCATATTAAGAAGTAGATTTGGAACACTAAGATTTCAGTGAATCTCAATATTTCTCCTTAATTTCAATAATGCAGAGCAGATCCCCTCCTCATTAGTACTGGAGTAAATCATACAATAGATACAACAAATTATTTTCCAATTGGCACCATAGAAAATCATCTACTTACTATCAAACACAGTCCAGGCCATACAATCCCATGCTTCCACAGCCTGAAATCTCCAGAATTCTCTACTGAAAAAAAATTAGATGTTCTGAATATGTTTGACCAATGAGTTTAAGTAGTATTTATTAAATATGTGTTGAAGCTAAAAGCATGCTGAATACTTGGGGGGGGGGGAAAGTGTAATGATTAAAATATCAATGCCATAACTTCTGAATTAGTGAAAGCCCTCTACATAAAATTCCAGGTCCTTCTTAGAGTGGATTCCTTCACTGCCACCTCTTGCACAGCTCAGCAAACTCCCTTCTACACAAACCTTAATTCAAAGTGAAAGACTAGAGATGGCACCTGAACTCTTAAACTTATCAGAAGAAAGAGCTAATCAATATGAAAATGTAACAAAAACTGGGGTAGGAAAAAATTGTAGACATTTTCCAGTGCCTTGGTGCAGCCCTACGTCCCTCCAAGGGATTTGGCTGGCTGTTCTCAAGTCCAAGCTGACATGGTGCAGATAAAAATCTGGGTTCAGGTTGTTAAGAATAGAGTTGTGTGAGAAAGAAGTGTAACAAGGGGCTTGGCTGTACCCTCTTTGCTCAGAAACTGCTTTCAAACCCCTGCTCTTGGTCCCTGTCAAGTGTCCCTGCCCATGCACCCCCCTGATCCACACTGACCCTGCCCCACTGACTTGACTTCCCAGCTTGGTCTTGGACCTGTCTCAACACTACAGATTTGTCTGGCAACCCCTGGACTGCTGGCTGCCCCTCATTACCATCACCAGACTTGCTGAGCTCTTCTTCTTTGAGTCCAGAGGGACTGGACCCTAGTTAGTGCAATCACAGCCCTGCATCTGCCTTGGGTCCCCCTTGGCTCCTGGCTCACCTTCCCTTAGAGAACATCCTGCTCTTCCTATTCCTAAACAATACCTTCATATGCCATAAGAAATCTGGGCCTAGCAATCACACACTCCCACCCTCAAAAAAAAAAAAAGGAAGACGACGACAAACACAGCAAAGGGTAAAATCATTTGCAGGTAACCTTAGGCATTTGTTTTTGGCAGAAACCAATTTGAGTATTTATAGCCAGGCTAAAACCCATTGAAAGTACAGGTCAAAATGGAAACATTGACCCTTACCTACGGCAGGGCCAACCCTGTCTAAGTACTTGTAAGCTGCTTGCAATAAAAAAACCTCTTAGTTTCAGCCTGCCAAGTGTCAGTCCTCTGTACTGGTTAATATTATCGAGGGAATCCTCGCCTGACAGAAAGTAATTTAGGATCCATTAAATATGATTACTTGGCCTTGAAAATGATGGATATTGAAGAGAATTATAGGATCACTTTACAAAAGAAAGGTCTCTTTTACATCCTTTCTTGTGGGGCATTAAATAAAGTCTGAGAAAACTCCTGAGGGATTCATGGCATTTATAGGTTACATTTATGAAAAGAAGGATTGATATTCATATTAAAAACTCTAAGAATTGAACACGGTGATGTAGCAAGCATGTGGACAGCTGTGACATGTCTAAAAAGTGAGTGACGTGTTCACCAACTGTTTTCCTTGCTTCAATTATATGGGAGATATGAAAAGTGCCTTTAATTTCAGGCTAATCTTTCATGTTCTCTATTGGAATATTAACCCCAAGTGGTTTCCTAAGTTCCCCATACTTCTTACTATATCTTCATTTGTAACTGAAGTACTTATGCCAGAGGTTTTCAAAATTCTCAGGTCACTCTTTTCATCATACCCTTTACTAGCCACATGTTGAAAGTGAGTTTGTATAGAGACTTGATCTGTTTCTCCTGCTTTAAACTAAGAGAAATCTAATCATGAGATGACTATATTTTAGGTAGAGGGAAAGCTTGACTTCTTTGTGTACTATATCTGCCCTAAAGTTCAAATGTACAATGAAAATAGACAATCTGATCTTCCTACTTTTCTCCCACTTGAACTTCCAATCAAAATTGATACACTGAAACAAACTATTTGTTTTTATGAATTTTTCTATGGAGAAGGTGCATTGGTTAATTTATCCTATGAAGAAATCGGGAAATATGACCCCAAAATTTAGAAAAATAAGGTTTATGGATGGCTCCCCCTGAAAATAATAATTTTCCAGGATTCAGTGAGAAAAAGGAAAAATAAAGAGAGTAAAATGAAGAAAAATGAGGTCATCTGGTTTGGTTTTCCTCTTCTCACTCTGTTTCCACATGACTGCCATAGAAACCATGGTATCTTGAAAAGCTCATCTCCACTCTGATCAGTCTCCATAGATAAGTGTTCACCTTCCAGACACAAATCCTAGGTATTTCACCCGAGTCTTCCTCATTAAGCATAAGATAACAGATGAATTGCTAATTCCCAAAGCACATTCATCATCTGCTTCATAGACCTAAAACCACAGGATGTCTGGGCACAGCACAAGGCATGGCCCAGTGAAAAATCTTAGCTTATGTGCTTCCTTTTTTGAGGAGAGCAAGAGCATTCATCTATTGTGGTTAAAAATTTTCCAAGCCAGTGTTGTCAGTCCCCTGACAACTGATTTTTGATTGCAGTGTGTATGTTGAGCACATATTCAGGCAACACAAGATTGTTGGTGGATACTTTGAACTCTTTGTAAACACTGGCATGCATCTAAATTTTAGGCTTTTTATTTTTTTTAATGTCAATGTATCATCTCAATGACACTAAATCACTGGTCTCATTTTTTTAGATCTGACTATATGCAGCACACATCTGAAGCACGTTTGACCACTTCCAGAGGCAGCCTTTCTGCTGCTTCACATTCTACGTGATCATTTCTACCTCTGTAAACACAGCACAAAATTTTAGGGGAATACAGTGCTTTAATTTATACCGACAACAGCTGCTAAATAGATTTGGGCAGCTGGGCAGATTTCATGAAATCTCTGATTCTACAGTAAAGTAGGTTAACTCTGCACTGTTTTTACAGACACATAGGTTTAAATTCCAGTTCCACCACATTCAGAGCAGAGAACTGAACTGGAATTTTCCACACCCCCTATGAATGCCTTAGCCATTTGTTTGTTCAGGAAGGGTGCAGTCTCACTTTCCAGTTTTAATCAGGAAAGCACATGCTTGATATGACATAACTTCACCAAAAATCATTGTCTTCAAATTGATAGATGGCTCCAATATTGGTTTTAGTAAATGAGACTTTTCTGGTGAAAAGGTGGATTTATCAAGCAGTTCTTGACAAGTTCCACTTACGTGAGCTTTGCATTAATTTTGATTACTTTATAATATGTAAGAAAATAAAAAAGGCC
Source organism: Florisuga fusca (assembly GCA_038090715.1). NCBI lineage: Eukaryota > Metazoa > Chordata > Aves > Apodiformes > Trochilidae > Florisuga > Florisuga fusca. The sequence goes on from JAAWXA010000009.1 coordinate 10,192,224, forward strand.
CTATATTATTGAATATATACAAAAACATGTCCTGGTATTATTCTTACAACACAAAATAATGTGGTAGTTAACTTCTCCCTTTTTTTAGGGGAATCTATGATTATATATCTGGAAATACTTAGCAACATAGGGAATTCCTTTTTGTCTGATTTTCCTTTTCAGTATGTAACTAGAATCTTGTTGGAGATAACATTATGTGAGAAGTTCAAGTACAGAAGGAGATGCAGAAACAAATAACAGATGTATGGATGTAAAAAAAGGAGCACTGGTGTCATGGCTTAATGCTGGGCTGGCAATTAAATGACCAATAGATGCTCTCTGTTAACCCCTCTCCATCTATAGAGAGAGGAAATAAGCCAGAGAGTCTTGTGGGTTGGAAACTTTAATGAAGCACCAATTACGAAAAAGAAGATAATGAAATATATTGAAATATATACAAAACCAATATCATGCTAACCCCAAAACCCTCATGTCACCACTGAAGGGCAGGGCCTGGAAAAGTTCCAAACTGGGCTTCTGGATTCAGTGGCAGATGGGAGCTGGATGCAGGAATGCATGGATTGGGATTAAAGGCAGAGGAATAAATGGAGCCCTCCCAGGACACTGACCATGGACAAAGAGAGGACAACATCCCCATTAGGGCAGGGATAGCCAGGGCTGAAATTCAGAATGCCAAAGAAGGAAACATGAATACTTCCAGGTTCTAAGAGGATCCTGGATCACATGGAGCTCTTAGGATTGACCAGACATCCAAGCTATATCCCTTTGTTTACAGGGCTTCAAGGGTACTTAAACTAGAAATAGAAAGCTGTTAACTTCATAACAGATGGTAAAAGGTAGACAATCAGTGGAAGGGAGGGATGAAACCCTGAAGAATCAGCATCTTCCAGCTGTGCAAAGGGCAGCAGACAGCTGTGGGCTGGCATTTGAGTGGAAAGTTGTTATGCTCCTGTGACAGTTCTAGAGAAGTAAAGGATGCACAAGTCTGCAGGCTTACGTGAGCACCCATAATATGTTATGATAACTGGGGGGCTTGGAGGATGTGTAAAATTAACAAATTTTCTATTTTCTTAACTATTTTTGAAACTCGTGTTAGGAAGAAGGTAATTCAAAGCTGAAGTCAGCAGGGTAAAGCAATGTGATATGGAAAATAGGTTTTGCCTTAATATCCAGTCCTAAAGATCTTACACAAGTAAAAATATATCCATAGAAGCCAAAGGTATTTTTCTCCAAGTTAGTAATTTTATACTTCCTGCAGTATGACTTTAGCTGATATTAAGCACATCTATTACATTTCAACTTATTACCTGAGTTATCACAAATAGTTAGTCTACTTGTAACTGTGTGAGAATCAGATCCTGATTTTCTGAGTAGCTTTATGGTGAAGATTCTTGCACCTGCAGAGAGCTCTACTGAGTTTTAGAGGACTAAGCATTTGCAGTCATCTGATTGTGGGAAGATACTTAAAAGAACGTGTCTAGATTGTTACAAAACTCTTGAAATTTAAAACAATTATTAGTTAATCAGGACAGATAATTTTGCTGTTTGTACCCCACTGCACTGACATGCAGTGGTGTGTCCATTTTTTCCAAGTTACAAGATCAAACCTAAATGAAAATATTTATATTGCAAATCAAGGTAATTTGATCATTTGATTTGTCAAGATTCTCTGCTGTGTAGAGAAAACCAATTGCATTGGTGGACAGGAGTTTTTTGGCAAGTCAACACAAGGAGCACCGGAATCAAAGAATAGAAAGCTCTTGGCTCATCAAATCCAATTTCCTGCTGTCACCGGTCATGTGTTTCATATCCATTGTAATAAAAAAACCATAAAAAATAAACATACAGCTTTCTTAACTGACCCTCACCAAGCCTTACAAGTTTTGCTGCTACTTCAGATTTTAAATCCCCCTTTCTTTTCACCTGTCTTGTGATCCACATTGAAAATGGAGACAAAATATTCAAATACTTTTCCTCCATTGCACTTTCACCTTTAGAAACAGGAATCTCAGTTACTGTTCTCTTAAATTTATGTGGCTGAAAAACCTTTTGCTATATATTTTTTAAGACTAATAATGTTTGACTTTGGGCAATTCTTATTTCACCACTACACTTCCCATCACTGAGGTTTAGCTTTTCTTGCTGACCACTCTTTGATTTCATTAATTTTCCTGATTTCCTTAAGTTTATCCTTCCATTTGAAAATAATCTATTAATCCTCCAGTTAATCTAAATGTAATCTATATGTGATTACTTAAAAGAAGGTTGTTTTTACAGACAACTGTTTCTGAGTACACTTAGTGCTTGCCAAAACCAAATGTAAGTACATTCTAAAAAATGTGTCATTCTAAAATAACAGTTATCTGTTATAACTGATGCAGTTATTCTTCAGCATTGTCTAGCACATCCATGAATAACCAGCTCCAAATATTATAATTGGTAATTGTTCCCCAGGGAGTGGCACAAAAATCAATCTGTGCATCAGTAATTTTGACTTTTGTGTTCCCAGCTCATTTCTTTCTCCTTAACTCAAGCTGCGGTTCCAATGACCTCTAGGCCAGTTTCATTGCTAACTTTGGTCTTTGAAGCCTTCACCCACTTCCACTGTGGATTCTTCTTCCCTGTGGTACTCTTCAAACCTTTAACAAAACCATTCTGGAAAAACAAATGACAAAAAGCTCTGCCCTGAAAAAGTATATAAAAGTTGACTGCTGTCAGTTTGTTGACTGTTACTGTCCTTTGTTGACACAGATCAAAATTCTCAAGAAAATCATGGGCTTAAGAAGTTAGAATATAATATAGCTGGATTCAGTGTCCTACTCTAAAAAAAAAAAAAAAAAAAAACCCAACAACAACAAAAAAACCAGTGCAGTATTAGTAGGCAGGTAGTTCCTTGACCACATAGGCCTCAGAAAACAACTACTTCTGAAGATAAGAACCTACACACTTCATGACTAGAAAGCAGTTTTAAAACTGAAATATGACAAGTCCCTTACATGAACCTTAAACCTGATAGCAATATCCATAGAATCACTGAATGGCTGAGGTTGCAAGGCACCTCTGGAGATTATCTAGTGCAAGCATCCAGGCAAAGCAGGGTGAGCTAGAGCAGATGGCTCAAGGAGAGGTTCATCCAGGTCATGAACACCTCCAGGGATGGAGATTCCACATCCTCCCCGGGCAGCCTCTTCCAGTGTTTTACCATTGTCAAAGAAAAAAAAAAAAAAAAGGTTTTTTCCTCATGTTTTGGTGAGATTTCCTCTATTTCAAGCTGTGCCTCTTGTCTTTTCAGTGGCCACTACTGGGGAGAAGCTGACTTCAGCTTCTTTACTCCCTCCGATTATATATTTATAAACATTGATAAGATCACTGCTAAGTCTTCTCTTCCTGAGGCTAAACAGTCCCAGCTCTCTCAGCCTCTCCTCATATAACAGATGCTCCTTAATCATCTTAGAGGCACTTTGCTGGACCCATTCCCATATGTCCATCTCTCTCTTGTTCTGGGAAGCCCAGACATAGTACCAAAGGGATGTTTGTTTTCTCCAGCCCTGTTTTTCTTCATGCTCATTTTACTGGTTCCATGAAAGGAATTAATTTTGGCTTTACTTATAGTCATTTTCAGCTCCATTCTTGCATACATATCATGGGCACGATATCACATGGCATAATGTTTCAACATTGTAAGGAATGTTTTGTCACTCAGAGGCCACCTAGATTGCAAATGGCACAGAATGCACAAAGCTGGAAAAAAACCCTGTGCATATTTTGCACAGCACGTGCAAATTTTCTGTTGCATCTGGATTTTTCACTTCTAGATCATCAGAAATTCTTTTTAAATTGAACCAAATGAATCTACAGGAAGGAGGTGAAGAGAAAGGGAACTTGCTATGGAGTATGTCAATCTGTGGATTAATTAATACATTGATTCCAGTTGAGAGCCTGCATGTACCTGTCTTCCTACTGAGATACCCACTGTGCAATCAGTGGTAATTTAAAAATCAATTGCTCTTCTCTAGTAATTAAATTTGCCCATTTAACAGATGTAATTGATAGAGCCTGCAACTAATTTCATTCTAGGGATTCTTAAGCAATTCTAGAGATTAAGGGCTGTGAGCCAGCAATTTGTGGGTTTTTTGCTCAACAAGTGAACATCTACATAAACTGTTTTGTTAATCAGTTTTAAATACAACATAGGAGATACTAAATATTTCTTGGAATACACTGCTAGATAAAGCAAAATATATTGCCAGACAAAGCCAAATAGTTAATGCAAGTGACTACATTTAAGCATAACTATATTTAAAGGTATTGAAGTATAATTGTTCTTACATTTCATAGAACTAAATGTGTTGCCTATAAAATGTCATCATGTTCTTTTAAAATTTCTCTTTTTAATGTGATCCTCTAGCTTTTTGTAAGTCTGGTTGAAAAAAGTTTACTTTTCTTGAAAATGTAATTAAAAATTACTTTTTGTTGTGAGCATACAAGAGAATTACCCCGGGTTTGCCATGCATAGTGCTTAATCAAATAAAATATGATGCTTTTACATGTATAATACTTATTTCTGAGACTGATTAAACAACTGTCTCCCCTCAAGGCAATTCATTGCTATGCACCAAAAGGCTTCAAGATGGACTACTGGGGAAAAAAAAAAAAGGCAGAAAATAGGACAAGAGGAAAAGGGAGAAACCTAAGACAAGCACGAAATGTGTATTCACAGTTTTAAAAGTCTTTGCAATTTACTTCAGGCCTGAGGTGGCATTAATTGACACATTAGCAAGTTATATACTGTGTTATGTGCCTATTTAGCCTAGAATCCAATAAAAATAACACCAGGGAAATAGCTGTAACACATTGCACATACAGCACATGTTTAAAATACAGAGCACCTTACAAAGGCAGATGCAATGCTAATGGTAACGTTGCAGTTAAGTCACAGGCTGCCTCCCTAACTCATGTAATTGAATTGCCAGCTGTCAGCTTGCAGAGGTAACTTTACAAAATTTTAAGATGAAACCTTACAGTCCCCAGGAACAGAAGAAAATGGAAATTTATTTGAACAAAATCTGGTTTTCTATATCAACGTACTGGAGTGTATTCCCACAAAAAGAGCAATCTCTCATGCTTTGTTGACATTAACACTAAAATGCTAATACTGACTCCAAACTGAATGCCTTCTCTAAGTGGAGTAATATGCATTCAGAAGAGTAGGGTAAAAGGGTTACATAGCTTATGTTGTAGCAAGTAGGAAGTAAAGTTTTCTGTCATGAATGAAGAGACAATTCAGCATTCCAAGATCTTAAAATGCAGTTCTAGCTAATAAAATTATAGTATTGACCAATATTTTTTTAAGGAAAGTTAGGAATTCATTGATTGTGGGTTGTTGGGTTTTTTATGCTTTCTTTTATTTGAAAAAGGCAAATTAAAAAAACCAACCAACCAACCAATTCATGTGTAACACTATAGCTATCACTACTGTTTAAGTTCTTGAGTGCCAAGTCAGATAACAATCATGCAGACTGCTTCAGCATGCCCCTGTTTTATTTACCTGTTAAATACAACCTAATCTGGTTAAATAAAACAGGAATAATGGTGATACCAAAATATGAGCTGCCTGTGCATTCTTGGTACGAACAGAGTTGTTACAGAAATGTTAAGATTAGTATGCATGGAGGATGAATAGCAACATCTCAGTGTGGAATCATCAGAAGGAAAAACCAGCTGGAGAACAGTTAAAAGAATGGCATGTATTCATAGCACCTAGATTAGCAGGTCAGCAAGATCCTAGCACATATCTACCTACAGCTTAGCAGGTGTTATTTTTATACTACATTGACACATTTGCAGATTTATTGTAAACCAATAGCTTTTAGTAATATAAAATATTACTATTAATGACATTATTGGGGGATTCCTTATGATTAACAGGGAGTATTTTCTTAGTCATCTACCCAACCTTTATAAACAAAGTTATCATAAGAAGCAGAATATTGTTAGAACTTACAAAAATCACAACTGAACCAAGCATTTGATTCAAAGTTCCTGTTGCTGTTACTATCCCAAGAGGGTACCCTATCATCACGTTGCAACAGACTTTTTTTACCACTGTAAAATTCCAATGCAGGTGGGTAGTAAACCTTGATACAGTGTGTAGTTTGGCTCTAGCAATTGGTAAATTGTGACAAGAGATAAATAGTTAAAGTTGCACCCAGTAATTCATATTGTTTAGCAGCATAAATAAACAAAGTGAGGCTTTCCACCCTGTGGGATGAGCCTGTTGACAAGTGAACCAAACGTGGTTCGTGAGGGCAATGATTACTCCTGTGACAGGGATAAGCAGTACTTCGAAGTACTTCACCTGATCCTCGTGCAATGGTTTGGCCCAGTAGTAACATTTGGGTCTGGAGTCTCCTTGTTTCTCATTGGATCCATGCAGTGTCTTCAGACACTTCAGGGTGTTGTCTTGACTAATTGTTGATGGCTGTATCCCTGATGACTCCGTGTCTTCTGATTCACACTGACACTGGAGGCCCTGTTTTGGCTAAATAGGGATATGTCCAGAGCAGAAATTTACAGGGATGGAGTGTGATGGATGCATTCAAGCCCCACTAACCAAACCAGCAGCACTGTGGTAGAAGCTCCAAAGGAGGTAAAAGCATGAGCTGTAGCTGGACCAACAACTCCTCAACAAAACCCACAAAAGAGCAGAGCAACGCTGTGACCACAAGGAGCCTCATCCACAGCTCTCCCGCTGTATGCAATGTGACTGAGCCAACCACTTTATACCAGCAAGAGGACAGCCTAAGTGAGGCTTCTTTGAGCTCTCCCTGGCCAGCAGCATGGCTTCATGGTGACACTGTTCCCTGGAGCCCCAGGCTGCTATTTAAAGATCATTTACCAACAACAGATCACTGGGTGAGCCCGATTTGAATTCTCCCTGGGGGGCAACTGGAACTCCCATTTCACATCTCTCCCTCTCAGTGTTAAGAGCTATCAGTTGTTTAGCTTAAATAAGGAAGTTTTAAATAGAAGGAAGCACTCAGAGTTATAATATTGTGTGATTTAGTACACTTGTTGCTTTGCTTTACTAACCCAGCACAAGCAGCTAGATTTGCTGAAGCCTTAGGCCACAAGCTGTAAATTTCCACTTGGAGTTACTGAACGTGTACCTACTTAGTAACGATCAACACTATTTAAGTTGTTCCATTAAGCATTTAAGTTTAACTTCAAATAGATTTTGTCCTGTAGTGTTAAAATTTGACTTACGTTGCAAACCAGGTCAGATATTATTTACAATCAGTGGTAATGAGATTGGCTTGATTTTTCACACTAAACTAAGAGGGAGAGATGGCAGTTCTACAGACAGCTATTTTTAGATAGCAAAAAATGCATCTCAAAGACAGCTCTGAAGAGATACCAAGGTGTGCAGATTATCTTAGGCTTAGGCCTGTAGATGCTGCCAACATCTGTTACATTAACGTATACAAAATCCACAAGTAAACAAGTGGTTTTTTTAAACATAGCAACAGGTTATCTATCCATATTCATCAACAGTGAATTGTGTGTCTTCTGCCCAAAGACAGGATTATTAAACTCTATGTTCTATTTTACTGGCATCATACTACAATGGTTTGTATGACATAAGCTGCACAGCAGCAAAAGATGGCTGATTCCCATTCTTTCCAAAAAGAGAGACATAAATTATTACTCCTTCTCTTTTTTTTTCATTGCAAGTTAGAAGAATTCTGCTCTGTGAGTGAGGAGCATGGGGTCAGGCAAGGATAAGCAATGTAATGTAAGTGACAACTGGGAACCTACAGCCTTTGTTGGAGTGTTAGCAACCTGCAGGTAACTTAAAAGGTCCAAAGCAAACAAAATACCCCAGCAAAGAAACCTGGCTGAAAACTTTTCTCTGCATTACTGTTATTGACACAAGACAAAAATGGGGGCAGATCTTTTGTAACTATTTTGTGGGTAGCAGGGATTTAGGTGATGCATGTGTTGGAACAGAAAGCTGAAATACCACCTTGTCAGCTAATTGAGTTGCTCGCTGCCACCTGGTTCGCAGCTTTGATTTCCTGCTATCTTAGCCAAATAGTTTTGAAACAGGCATGCTGTTGGGCATTTCCTCAGCATATGAATTCTTAGTAGGGCTGGAAGAGAGGGCTCAAGACAGAGCAGAAAGACATTAGAAATTACTGCAGCCACCTCTTGTGCGGGACACCAGAGAAATGCAGTGGAGGCAGGAGCTGCTCTGTGCCAATGCAGCTGCTCTCTAGGATAGTTTCTAGAGTGTATTTCCCTGTTATACCAGCTTTCCACTGATTTAAATATTTAATCTGTTGTCTGCTCTGTTCTGTCCTTTTTCATTCTTCCTGATAGAAGTGAGATCCTAACCTCACTCATCACACACACAGGTGGAATTTCAGAAAAAGGACAGCTGAGGAAAAGTATGAGTGAGATGACACTCCTGTTTTTTTCTAGGAAATAAATGCTGCTTGTGCAAATATGTATTTTTTTTTAATCCAAACCTGCATGAACAAAAGAAAGAAAATAAGAAATGTCCTCAGAGAAATGCATTTATATTAAAAATATAAACCTTCAATATTTTTTAATCTACTAGAAATAATTATTTTGTCTTCAGTATTGCAAATTCACACACAAAGATTGTCTAATCAATGATCTAATTTTTAAAAGGTGGATTTTGGTGGGGTTTGGTGGGCTGTTGTTCTTTTTTGCTGATAGCAAAACACAACAGATGACTAAGTTCTGCTGGCTCTCTAATTCCTGGGCTAGAGCAGATTTCTTAAAAAAACCCAACCAAACAACCAAACAAAAAAACCCCCAAACAACAACCGAAAAACCTCTAAATCTTGTCTTCATGTGAAATTTTGATTAAGTGTTTAAGATTTCACTAATAGAGTCCATACTGAGCTATACACAGGTCTCTGAATCTGGAATTCTCTGTCCCAACAGAGCTACAACCTAACCAGCTTCATCTAAGCCCTGGTGTGCTATGAGAAGGTGGATCTCATACATTTTGCTGTGCTGTCTGCACATTTGTTTATATCTCTTACACTTTGCTGTGCTACCTGCGTGTTCATTTATAAAGTAGAAATAGAGTTGAGGTTGGCAAGGTCCTTTGAAGAGCACCTTCCCCAACCCCTTGCTTTAAGGCAGGGGCATCTCCTGGGTCAGATTGCTCAACGCCTGGTTCAACCTGACCTTGAACACTTCTAGTAATGAGGTATCCACAGCCTCTGTGGGCAACGTGGCACGCTGTTTCACCACCATCACTGTAAAAATGAATCTTTGTTATAGCCAGTTTGCCTTGTTTTACTTTAAAACCATTACCCCTTGTGCTGTCACATCAGGCCTTGCTTTTCCATGAGCCCCCTTTTAAGTACTGGAAGGCTGCAATAAGGTTTCCCCAGTGCTTTCTCTTCTCCAGCCTGAACAACCCGAGCTCTCTCCAGCCTTTCCTCAAAGCAGAGGTGCCCCAGCCCTCTGGCTGTTTCCGTAGCCTTCCATGAACAGGTCCAAAACAGATCCATGTTTTTCCTGTGCTGGGGGGGACCCCTGAGCTGGACAGAGGACTCAGCTGTAAATAGGTCCTTTCTGGATGTCTTTTTCTGGATGTTTTTAGCCCTTTCCCTGCTGTTCCTCTGAGGTGACCTCAGCTGAGCTGCTCTCGCCGAGGGGGCTCTGAGGGCTGCAGGGTCCCCGCTCCATCCCTCATCTTTTGAGCTCCCGCACCCGTACGGCCCCGCGCTGCTCCACAGGAGACAAAACTCCCCAAAACTGTTACTTTTGCGCGCACAGGTTACTGAAAGTCTTTTTTAGATTTCCCAGGGAAAGATTTCTTTCCCCCTTCCATTCCAAGCACCACTTCCCAACCTTTCGGGCCGCTGGGTTTGGCCGCAGGGTGCCGGTACCGCACATGAGGGGTTTGAATCGAGACCCTGCGACCACACAGCCTCTGCTTTCAGGATGCTTAAGTAGATACAGTGACTTATTTGTAGGAATAACGTGTCACTAATAATTCATCAGCAGAGCCAGGGGGCATTTTCTGCTCTGACAGCAATGAAGTCGGGGGTCAGTCGCCGGCCCCAGCCGCTCCCCGGATCCGCGCCCCGCAGGGGGGGGAAGGCGGGGCCGGATTGCGCAGGGGAACGGAAAGCTCCGGCCCGGGTTTCCATGAGTCCCGGCGTCTCGGTGCCATCCGGGGGGAAGAGTTTAGGCAGCAGCAACGCCGGGAGGGATGAGGAAGGTGGAGGTGCGGTGTCCGCTTTTCCAGGTCGCTCCCCGCTTCGCCCCCGCTCTCCGCCCTTCCCCTTCCCCTCCGCTCAGCGCCGCGGCCTTGGGAAGCAGGGGCCGGCGCCGCGGTAGAGCCCCTGGGCATCGCTGGGTGCGGGAGCCGGTACCGGGAGCCGGTACCGGGCTGTGCCTGCCCGACCCGCCGGTGGGAGACGGCGGCTGCGCGGGATGGAGTGGGGCCGGGCGGGAATCCGGCTCTCTGCTGAGGGAATGCCGGCGGCGGTGATGCGTCTGTTCCCCTCACTCACTGCTCTGAGGTGTTAGACGGGGTTTGGTTGTGTCTGCAGGGAGCGGGGTGGCGGTGGTGTCAGTCCCGGGGGTCCCTGAACTCTTTAGCAGAACTTGGGTTTGTTCTTAAACCAGCACTGCTTCAGCGTTACATATCCCCTGGTTTTATTTGCTTTAGTAAACGTGTTGAGAAACAGGTGGAAAACAGGGGAGAAGGAGCGATGTTGGCTTTGAGGAGTCCTAAGGCGCGGTGTTGGTCTCTGTGTGGCTGCTGGTGAGAGTTACTCACCTGAAGGAGTTTGTCCCCCCCCTGGCAGCAATCTGAGCTTCTCCCTGATGAGAAAAAATCCAGCAATGTGTTTGTCGCAGTGCTCAGGTGCATCTCTCTTGTGTGCCATGAGTTTCGTAAATCCACAGCTATAGTTTCGCTTGTTCCCTCTATAGGTATTGTTACAAGAGGTACAATGTGTTGCTTCGCACATTTCTCTTACAATTTTCTTGTAATTGTGCCTGGAAAGCTATAAGCATTAACTTACTCCAAGGGTCTGAGAATATAGTAGTTACAACGTCAAATAATCCTTCAGTAGCAAATTTAGGAATTTATTGAATTTTCAATTTTTACATGGCGTCTTTTGAATTATGTTAAAGAGGCATAGGAAACCAAAGCTTCATTTTATATAGTGTAAATTATATGGGTGTGGGAATTTGAGAGATGTTTTTACAGCCTGTTTTGGGCACCTCTGGTTGTAGGCAGAGTGATCTCCCCATACAACTTCCCCATGCTTATTTGTACACTCATTAAGAACTTTGCAGCTGTAAGGACAATAATGTACTTGAATCTTTTCTGCTATATTTTGAATCTATTTGTAGTCATACTGTAAATGGCGTGGGGAACAGCTTATTTCCATTTTCCTTTAAGCTCGCTTTTATGCTAGGTTTGGTTTTGGGGTTTTTTTTGTTCTTTTTAATCAGGTCTCTTCTATCTTAACTTAAAAATTCCCAGTTACTTTAATCTTTTCCTGTATATTATGCATTTAAGCTCTGATCATTCTTGATCCTCTTCTCTGGTCTCTTTCCAATTAGTTCATATATGTGAGGCAATTTGAAGGGCAGTATTCAAAACTGAACAGAATACTGCAGCTGAATTATAAATGGTAGTAGTATAGGAGATGTATGTGCTATCAAAGCTTTACTTCTGTTTATGCATCCTGGGCTGGATGGCATGCTTGCTGCTGGCATATTCAGCTTCTCTTTCAACTTAGATTCCACTAAGTTATTCCTCTTCCAGTTGATTTTTCCTGCCACAATAGAAAATCTTGCATTTCTTTTTGTTAATGTTCCCTTTCCCTTTCTTTTTCTTCTGTTTAAAAAACAAACAAAACCCCCAAACCAAATCAAACAAAACAAGGAAACAAAACCAGACCAAAGAAAAAACAAACAAACCACCACGTCCCTGATGAGTACATCCTGAGTTAGAATTGAAAACATGAGGGAAGAAAGTTCTTATTTTCTTGCAGCTTGCTGCCATCTGTAATATTAATAAATATAATCTTTACTTAATCATTGAATGATACTGACTTAGGAGAGTCCTCTGTGAACCTCAGTGGCCTACATTACATCTTGACTCTCTCTGCATGACCTTGCATCCAAGATGAAATGTAGTGTCAGTTTAATATTAAATTGGACCTATGCCACAAACTAAATCCTTATCACATCGGGAAATACATTTTCTGCCTCCAATCAGGACAAGTCTGTGTACTTCCAGGGCTGGCAGGAGATAATATTACAAGCTAGTCTCTTGCTCTTTGATCTTTAGCAGCAATGTGTTTATTCCTTAGATGTGCAAGATGCAGAGCACCCTGAAACAGATGTGGAGAAGTCTCTCCTTAGTTAAATAAGATTTGAAAATATATTTGGGCCACACAGTAGCTCTTTTTCCCTCCTCTGCATCCCCCACCTCATCTGAGCCTTCAGTCTTTCAGAGGCCAAGAAGACCACATCAATAAGTTCTGCTCTGCTTTTGACACCTTGGACTACAGAGCATTTTCTTCATTTGCTAGATAGAATCTTTAAAAAAATTATAAGCTAAATACAAAACCCCCTGTGTAATGTGCCACAGCTGTCTCTTACTTTGGACCTTTTTCCTTTGCATGTCACTATACTGTTTGAGCACCTTCCTGATGTGTAAATGAGATCTGTGTGACAGTATGTTAACGAAAATTCATCAGTCTTTATAATTCTTTCTCAGGAGGTTTTCCTTCCTTGCTAGTGGAGGCTGCCTTGGGCTGTACAGAAACTTCCAGCATAGCAGAGAAGCTTTTTGTATTTTCTCAGCTTACCTGTTTCTAGCTTCATCATAGCACAAAAAGCATTTGGTGTCACACACTCTGCCTAAACTCTCTGCATTCACATGATGTGACAACAAGTGGGAAGAAAAGGGGGACTCCTAAGAGTGTTATTTTCATGCATCTTCAAAATAAAACCCAGAGTAGCATTAAAATTTTATAGAAAAAGAGAATGGGAAAGGAATAGTTGGGTAAAGTGCTTCATAGAAGTCCTGTCCTGCTCAATTTCAGTGCAGGTACCTTCTCAGTGTAGTGCCTGCAACTAAGGTGTGCATCCAAATCTTATTTAGTCAGGCCCCCAATTGTATAGAGGCCCCCAATATGTTTTAGAGGTAGAATGATCCTACAAGGTGACCAGGTTTCTTTCCATTAACTTTAAGGTAAACTGATTCATATTTTCTGTCTATTGTGGCTATGTGTTAAATCTCATTGTAACTTGCTTTAAATTGTAGTAAGCTCTTAGTCATTGCAATGATTTTGAGTGGACTTTTCAGATGTTTCTAAATTTTTAAAAACTAGAGACATTAACTCTTTGTGAAGTGAGAGGTCTTCTAGAAACTGGTTTGTGGAAAGAATACACAATTTGTGAGTTGTAGTATGAAGATGTCACAAATCACAGTTAGCAGAAATTAATTGTGCATCAGAGTTACCACAGGACTTAACTCTTAGTGCTGTTGCTTTCAAGTTTGCTCCTTTTTTATATGGGAATACAGATAATACCATAAAGGCACTTTTATTCTGTTGTTCTTACTACTCTCATTGACTAGTATACTTAATCTGTCTTAGATTCTTAGTTGGTGCAATTTAGGAAGGATGTGACCAGTTGAAATTAGCCCAGAGAGCCAGTCATTATTTTTATGTGGACCTAAATCAATACTTAGAAAACACAGAGTTTTCCTAGTTAAAAAAAAAAAAAAAAAAAGACTTTGAAGACATACAGTTGTGACAGGGAACTCTATTTAGTTATTTTTTCAGGTTCACAGGGGAAAGAGCAATGAAAATAACTCTAGTAAAGAAAGGCTCAGCTGAGTGCAAGAAAAAGCTTCACAAGGGGGGGGTGGGACATACTGGAAGCAGGGGCCCTGCTGAGGTTAAGGAACGTCCTTCAGTAGAAGTTATGAGGACTACTTTGGAGGCTGTCTAGACATGAGTTGACTATACAGTAGAAATCTTGGACTAAATGGTTGCTGAGGTTGCTGTTGCTATGAATATTTTAATAACTTTTAATGCACTCTGGTACTTGCCAAGTTACTGTTTCATGTTTGCAAGAAATGATGGCTTCAGTGAGAAACAGTAACTTGCCTAAGTGTGTGTCCTCTAAAAATTGAAGGAAAATTAAAACTAATTATTTTAGTTTAAATGAAAATATTAGTGATAAACTCTGCTAATGACCTCTGTTTGTGATGACTTTAGAGTATATGCATGGTTGGGTATCACACCTGTGATGTTCTGGCTCTGTAGTGAGGTACTGAACATAGTGTGTATTCAGTCTTGTTCTGGGGGTTATCCTCGTTCTGGTTGTAGTTTATGGTTGCTGCTCTTGCTGGCTGGTTCTGGTGTTTGCCATTTTGAGATAAAGAAAAAAAAACAACTATTTCTGTGGGACATAGTTTTTAAGATACAGAAATGTGAATAAAAACTTTTTACTTAGTTTCAGTTTATTGTTAATTTTTACTTCTCACTAACACTGCATTCATTTCATTTTTATTTCTAAAGCCCAAGAATCCCTAATTCTTGTCTTTTGTCTCCATAAGTACTGTATCTGTGAGTAATAACCCTGGTGTAGGGTTGAAATTTACTACAGTAAATTTTTGTGGATTTTTTTTAAAGAATATGCTTTATTTCTATATAACCTACATGTCATATGATAGATGAACTGTGTTATTTGGAAGAAACATATAGGACTAAACAATATCAGTGTTACAGTACAGATGACATAAAATTGTTTCTTCCAGAAAGTAGTCTAGTTTTTTTGGATCATGTAACATAAGAGATGACTCTGTTGTGAGGAAAGCATTGTATGGTAAGTTAAATCAGGAGTATTCTAATCTAGGTGCTTTTGGTCTCTTATAAACAAACAAGACAACCTTGGGCAGTTATGTATTAATGTAGGCTAAAACAATACTCTGTTTTTCATTTTAGGGACCTGTGGGAATTAAGAATCTCTCTCCTACGAAAATTTGCTGCTTCTACAGTCTTCCTTCTTAGTATGCAATCAATGATTTCACTTGAAATACTGATCTGCAGAAGCTAACAGTAAGCAAGGTGTAACTACTCTTTAAAAATGTTAAAAGTTCAGCAGTGTGTAGCAGCTGATGGGATACCCAAGAAAAAGCGATACGTTTGTGACATTTGCTATAAGCAGTTTGAAACGCCATCAAAATTAGCTAGGCATTACCTAATACATACTGGTCAAAAGCCTTTTGAATGTCATGTATGCCATAAAACATTTAGGCAGCTAGTCCACCTGGAGAGGCATCAGTTAACCCACAATCTTCCTTTCAAGTGTATTGTTTGTCATAGAAACTTCAAGAACTTAATCACTTTTTTAAAGCATCAGCAGCTGCATAATGAAAATTATCAGAATGATGCCAGTCAAGCAGAAGACTCCATGAATTTTGAGCAAGATAGGGTCACTTATGGCATATTCCAGTGCTCTATGTGCTGGAAATCTTTTACAACTGAAGAGAGGTGGATGCTGCATCAGTGCCTGAAGGCAGATCATCTACATGGTGCCAGCAGGAGGAAGAAAACTCATGCTTGTGACTCGTGTAACAAGACATTTCCATCAAGATCTAAGTTAGAAAGACACTTCCTTATTCACACTGGCCAGAAACCTTTCAAGTGTTCTTCATGTGGTAAATCTTTCAGACAGTCAACACACTTGAAAATTCATCAGCTCACACACACAGAGGAAAGGCCTTTTCAGTGCTGCTTTTGTCAGAAGGGGTTTAAAGTACAGAGCAAACTCCTGAAGCACAAACAGCTCCATGCCAGAAATAAGACTTTCCCTAATATTTTATGTAAAGCAAAGACTCTTAAATATCCCAAACTAGAGAACCTGTTGGAAAGAAAGAGGGATAATTGTGCAAATGCTGACACTTACAAGTCACAGGAGAATGACCCACATGATGTTCACTTGATTTATACTGTACCCTTCCAGTGCCCAGCATGTGAGCAGTGCTTTGAAACGGAGCAGGTTCTAAGTTTGCACAAATGTTATCTGAGAGATGGCAAAAGTTCAAATAATGGTACAACAGCATGCAGCCACACCAGCATCATGCAAAATAAGATTCTAATGAAACGGAAGCGTACTGGAGGAAAATCAACAGATTTTTCTCAGACTGACAGAAAAAAAATAAAATCAGGTCATCCTAAAAGTCCTGACCTGGTTGCAGCTGGAGATCAGCATTCCGATCAGCATGCTTCCACTAAACCTTTCAAGGATTGCCACAGCAAGCTTGACATGCACAAGGCACTCACTAATCGGATGAAAAGAACATTTGCTGTGCCATTACCCTGGCAAGAGCACCCACATCCTCACGACTTTGGAGTGAATTTAAAAGGTATGCTTGCTGGTGAAAGCATGTTAAACATCGATGATTCACTGCATAATAGAGATGATGCTTTTTATGGTTCATCAGATGATGGTTTCTTTGATAATCCTGAAATACTTCACTGCTCTTTTTCAGCTTCTGCTAAAAATATACATAATAGACACAAAGTGTGTAAATGTGACAGATGTGAAAAAATCTTCCCGTCTTCATCCAAACTTCAAAGACACTATCTTATACACACGGGACAGAAGCCCTTTGGCTGTGATGTTTGTGGGAAGACATTTAGACAGTCAGCTCACTTAAAAAGACATCAGCTCACCCATAGTGAAAAGAGACCCTGTAAAAGGCCTGTTTGCCAGGTAGAATTTGAAAATCTGAACAAACTTTTCAACCATCAGGGAGATCACGTTGAATTTAAGTCTTCTCAGCCTTTGGGTTATTCAGGTTATTCTCAAACACCTTCACAGGCATCTGGCTTTCAGGAATTGGAGCTCATTCGGGCAAACCAAGCAGCTGAAATCAAAGTTGAAACTGAGTCTGGGGACTTTGTTCTCGAGACCAACAGTAGAAACACACAGCCCTATTTGTGTAGTAAATCGTTGGAAGCAGAGCGAAGCTGTTACAGCTGTTGGCATGGTTTTTCTGAAGGCACTGAAAAAAGTGAGGTTGTTAACAAATTGTATCAGTGCAGTATCTGCTTTAAAACTTTCAGATCACCTTCTAAGCTTAAAAGGCATTACGTAATGCACGCTGGACAGAAGCCATTTGAATGTTTAGTTTGTGGTAAAAGTTTCAGACAGGCCCCACATTTGAAAAGACATTGCCTTACTCACTTTAAAGAGAGCTTAAAGGTGAGTTCTACTGAGGAACAACCAGAGAATATATTGCTTTTATCAAAACTGGATAATGCACTATGAAATTATATATTAAAGGTTTTGGTTGCAAAATTATTAAAAGGCTTATGTTACACCAGCAACTGACTGAAGGAGATTATTTTTTCTTATTATGGATGGAGATGACCTGGTGAAGAGTTTATTTACTCTCTTCAGAAATGTCTGCTTGATACAATTTGTGATGAATGTGAGATGAGTAAACGAAGCAACAAAAATTCACTTTTCATTTATTTTACTGAATTAGTTTATAAATGTATGTTCTTACTGTATTAATAGTGTTGCAGCAATCTGGAGCACTTCATGAATTGGATATTTTAAAAGTTATACCTTTTCCCATATTGTATTTTATGGCATGCTCTCCACTGATAACTATCAGAAAAGATAAAAAGGTAATTTTCAGAATACAGAAAAAATGGTCCTTTTACTTTCTTCTGACTCTCTATGGGTTGCAAACAAATGACACTTGCTGTATATATTTCATCCTTTAAAAAACAACCTATTTTTAGATAGAAGATGAAAAAAAGTTTAGAAAAAGGAGCAAAGTTCAATTAGAAAAAATGTTGACGTGGTATTATATAACAGTTAATAGGAAAAAATCAACTGATTTGTAATATGCTTGGAGTTCTGTGATTGAGGAATTAGATCTTTTCCCTTGTTATGATAAAATACAAGTAGATAATGCAAAAATAGCAGTTTATAATCGATTAATCCATTTCACCACGTTGTTCTCACTACTCCTTTGTATATCCCTTGCCTGTTCTAGCTTTTTCAGCCACTTTGTACTGAACTTTTATGCTGCAAGAAAAAAGACAGACATGGTCATTAAAATTACAAACGGGCTTACTATCTGTTCCAATCTCCTTCTCGTGTGCATATTGCACCAGTAAAAGAAATGTTCTCTACAGTGTGTTAATAACTCAGACGAGCAGTATTGTGGGAAAATCATGTTCTCATTACATTAAATACAAGAGACTTAAAATTACCTTTCACTCAAATTAAGTAATTCTGATTTTTTATTAATAGAATCTATAACTATAGTTTCTGATAAGTAGAGAGTTTTGCCCACTGTGCCTGTGGGGCTGGCAAAAAGTTTAAGTGCAGTGGAGCTTTATTCATTATGAACAAGAATGAAGTTTGCTTTTTTTTTTCCTCTGTAAAAACTACCTTCTAGGTATTGCATACCTCTGTTATGCAACTTCTGATAAATTGAAACCTAAAGTTTTAAATCCTATTTCTAAATTAAAATATATATGATACATGGCATTCTTTTCACTATTTAAAAAGAACCATATTTATTTAAATAAAATGGCTTTTTCTAATTTTGGAAGTGTTTGGAAGTACAGATTTTTCTGTAGCATGAAATTTGTAGTATTTGGTATAAATGAAGTGAATGCTGAAGGGAGTTTTAATTTTACTTGTATACATGTTATTCTTTCCTGTTTTCAGAGAGAATAAAACAAGGAAAGATACTCAAAAGCACTCTTTAGTTACTGTGGGGTTTGTATGACAGATGAATTCAGTGCGTTAATGATGATTATATATTGAGATTTTTTTCTCCCTACATGAATTGTTTCATATTGAAAGACAATATTGTATAAAATGTTTTAAAAACGTATTGTAGAGCTCACCTAAAATACTTGTAATAAACTATTTTATTTATATTGTACTTTTCTTGTATGCATTATGTGCAACCCAGAGTTTTCAAACTCCATGACATTCAATGTGTAGAAGGGTTTAGGACTGCATATTAAAATAACTAACTTTGCATGTTAGAACAGTAGGTTTTGTTTCAGATATTTTTTTGTTATAGAAATGAAATGAAAATATGTCTAAAGATAGTAAGATCTCTCCTAAGAAGTCAGTGATTTAAAAAATGCTGTGTTTGAGAGTAATGTTTAGAAAACACTAAACCTGGTGTGTTTTGAAAATATCAACTTGACTAAAATGAGGGGAAGGTAATATAGAAAGCTACTTTTCAGGGATGCAGTGACTCACATAGGAAGTGTTACTACCTGTTTTATTTGGAAACTTGTGTAATCTTTGGGGTCCATGGGGTTTCAGAAGGGCAGTAAGCACCCCTTTGTTTATCTGGCTCTCTACCCCTGCATGAAAAGTTTTGTGCCAGTCTAAATTTATGATTTTGGGGGATTATAGCATGAACTAGCCAGAAGGGGATAAAGAGGTTCTAAAAAAAAAAAAAAAATAAACAAACAAACAAAATACCTAAGGTTGGAATCCTGTCTTTTTTGAAGTTAACAGTGAAATTCTCCATGTAGGTTTGAGAATGGGAGCTAGATTGGCTTTTTCAGTGTTAACAATAATATTTTATGTTATTCATTGTTATGTTAGTCATTTCCATAGTGTCTCATGCCAGTTCAGGCCATCAGTTTTTCAGGTATCTGAGGTGGCAGACATTGCCTGTGGTTTTGTTAGAATGCACTGATGGCTGATAGTAATCATTTCAAAGTACTGTGATTCAAATTTCAGATTCAGATTTCAAAGTAGTGGGATTTTTTTAAGAATACATGCAGATCCAAAGCAACCTGTGAACAGGAAAATAGTGGGTCCTCCTGTGTTAATACTGAGTTCATCCCAAGGGGAACAGATGGATTCAGCATGGATTCAGCTTTGAGGTAGTTCTATGTGTAATAAAAAAATATTTAAAACAAGCCAAATATTTAAAACAAGCAGGAAAAGATTAATGGTTTGGTTTGGTTTGGTTTTTTAGGACACATAAAGTATGCAATTGGAAGTGCAGTACTAACTGATGACATTGTCTTGAGAGAACTTTTTTTTTTCTGTGCTATCCTTGCAATGTTTGCAGAAAGTCAAAACCTCTAGAATATATGTAAGTATTCCTATAAATGTCTAGGAAAAATTTAAAAAGGCAAAAAAGCCATCATAAAACACAGAATAAGTGTTTAGTCACTTTTGTAGCTACTTCTTACTGAATGTTTTCTTACTTTTCTGATCTGCTCTCACTATTATAGCCAGTGCCAACAGGAGAAGTTAGCAAAGCAAATGGGAGGTAGACACAAAAGAAACTGAACTGAAGTTAATGAGACATTTGGCTTCAAATTGGGATGCTGGATCTAATATTTGGTTTTCCTGGCTGTCTTCTTGTATAAAAGTCAAACTTTGAAACTCATAATCTTGCAGCAGTAGCTCACTGAAGTAACACTTAGATAAATACCTTTGAATGACTCAAATCAATAGAAACTATGGATTTGATCCTTCCAATGGCTCCTTCTAATAGTATTGGAAATGCATAAATCTCCTAAAATAACTAAAGGGGTTATGGTTCATTTTACTAGAACAAGTTTTGTGGAATTTTAAAGTGCAAATTTTAGCTTAATAGCCTAGTTTTATGGTCCAATGGCGATGGATGAGGCATGTCTGAGAGGCAGCTTTCATAAGGAATACTGAAATTGCACAAGTGACTTTTCTGTGCTTTCATATACTTTTATTTTGTCCAGTCTGAGCAAATGAATTCCACTTCTTCATGTAATGACTGGTTATGTCGAGCAGCTTTTAAGAGCATCTTTTTTAGCATCTGTTAAAAAAATGAATCTTTGAAGTCCATACAAGTTTTATGAAGGAGAAATCAGCCTTATTCCAACAAAATCACTCATGAAAAGAATTGATTATTTTCAGAATCTGCCATTTTAACGTAAAAGTGTCATTATATCAGCCCTGAGTTCTCACAAGTCTTTGAATGGTGTTAAACTTCTGTACTCAGCCATTCCAGTTCCTGTCTGCTTCATGGATGTGCTGTGCCTTGATGCCTCTGCACACCTGATGGGATACGCAGTTGGGATACGCAGCTGAAATGTTTCCTCTTCACTGAAATCCCATCCAATATCCCTGATCCCAATTTGCAAGGATCTCTGCAACTCCTTATGTGACTTATGGAGAGTCACAGAGCTGCTTGTTGCACATGTGCTGCCATGGCAAGCAACATGGTGCCTGAGGATGTGAGAAGCTGACCAGCCATGGTGTAGGCTGTGGCTTGTCATTCTTCACTGAAAGTGTAGAAAGAACAAATGGAAATGGTGGCAATCCAGCATTTCCTATGGCTGCTTCACTGGAATTTGCCTGGATGACATAGTGAGGGAGGGGAATACAGAGAATGATGTGGCCATTGCTATTTATAGAAGTTAATTCTATTCCTAAACTAAAGAAAACAACTCTGCATGCTGTCTCCCATTTGGACTCCTAATGCCTGGTACTCACTTTCTGTTGACACAAAGGAAAACACCATCTTCCTGGTATGCAAATTTGTGGTTTTTTTTTGTTGTTTTTTTTTTTTTTTGTTTGTTTTTTTTTTTCATTTTAAAAATAGTATAAATTTTAGTGCTTACTGTGTGCTTGCAAAATCAGCTTGCTGAGCTAGAGAAACTTTATTTCATACTTTATACTCTGGGTCTTAGTAATAGCAGGTAGTTGGGTAGTGAGAATGGCTTTGTAAGAATTCCCTTGAAAGCACCCAATTACATGTCTGAGGCTCGTGCAATTAACAAAGGAAAAATGTCCATTTGCCTATAAGCTGAAATTGTTTGTTATATATTAATTTATGTCACAGTAGAAATGTTTTTTAAGTAAAAGAAATTATATTTTTTATTACACCAGTTTGAATTTTATTTTCAGTAGGTATTCTGTTTTACTACCACTTTATCCTCTTAAAATCCTGCCATGCTAGTAGAAATGTCTTCCAAAAGGCTAGAAAACATGGAGAATGGCAAGAATGAAAACTTCAGGAGACTGAAGGTAACTGTCAGCATTTTATAATTGTTCTCTCTTGATTAAGGTTTCTGCTACATATTAAATATGCTTCAGTTTTGTCTGCAATCTGTATTTTTTTTTATATTGTGAGAAAGGATATGTGATCAAGAATCTACTTTTCCATGACTCTGCAAATAAGACTCAACTTTCCATAAAAATTTCTCATGCTAGCACTATCAGAAAGAAAATTATTTGCCTTAGAATCTCACTTCAGTGATTAAGGCCTCAAGTTCTTCCATCAAACAGATTTATCTCAAATTTTTTGTGCCACAGAAATTTTATCACAACAGTCTCTCACAGGATTTCTAGCAAATATTTCTAGAACTTCACTGGCCATTGGTATCTTATGTTCATAGCCCCGTTCTGCTCCAGTTGCTAGGAATCTTGCTCAAAGTCTGTAAAGAGAATTAGAATAGCCCAAAGTCTGCTCTAACTTGAGCTGTAAGGCAAATGTGAGCCCAGCAACAGAAAGCTACAAGTGACAAAGTCCCGTATTTCCCCACCTCTTTCACTAGAGGCACTGCCTGCTATTCTGGGATATGACAGCAGCTGGGTTGCTGAATTAACCATATTTTTCTCTAGTCATGAGCTGAGAATTTCCATTGAAGTTACTGTAAGTTTTGCACAAAAATCAAGGGCAGTACATTGGCCAGAATGTGTGCTAAATAAATATTTACACACAAATCAGAATGCTACTGACGGCTTCTTTACACTTTAAAATTCTAAATAATTTAAGAAGCATCTGTTACTGAACTGAGGCATCATTTTTGAAAGTACCCATATTTACCAAGTGGAAGTACACATATTTACTGAGTGAGTACCCATATTTAATGAGATGAACACAGTGACAAACTCTTGGACTACAAAAAAGCACATAAATAAAATAGTAAAAGCAACATAATGTAATTAAAACTATAATGAACAGGCTGAACATTTAGTTTTTGTGAATATTAACTGCTGTGAAGGATAGACTATAACCAAATTAATAACCCTTGTCATTGTGCCTAAGCTTTTTTACATGTTGAAAAATTCCTCTGATCTTTTTTGAGAAGCTTTTCCAAATTAGGTTTACCTTAAAGCAGGTTAAATCTCTGTTTTGTCTATCATTTCCATAGGTAAGAGGCACAGGAGCTTGTTTGAATCTTGTTTGAATAATGTACATATTATTCCAGTTCTATGTCATTCATTCCCCATGCTTAAAAAACCCCCACTTATTTCTTTAACTTAGCAAGTAATAATTCAAAAATGCTGCATATCCACAGTCACTTTCCTTCTTTGGTCAGAAGAAAAGCTCTGTGTGCACATTTGTATGTAAACATAATGAGACTTGAACTTCTCATGTTTGTAGCTTTCTGTTTAGAGCTGTTAACAGGAATGCCTCTCAAAAACACCCAAACCCTGGTGTTATGTGGAAAACACAACCGTAACCCTAATCGTTAATTATTTCTAAGAAGCTGAAAGATGTGAGATTCAAAGGATAAATCTCTGTTTTTGTGTAAAAGAGAAACTGGAAAAGTGAAACAACTTTTATATAAAACTATTTTTATATTAGAATTATGTATCAGGTGAATCTTGTTTTGCTAGTCATGTCTCAGTGAAGACCAATAACAAACATTAGAATCAATACTAGAAATCCTTATAGATTATTTATTTCAGAGTTTTCATTGCTAGAAATAAATCATTACTTTTTTCTGTGACATTTAGGTAGAAGCTAAAAAAATCTAAAAGTTAGACAGGAGGGAATGTAGAATCAACCCCTGCTGATAATAACTAAACATTTCCTGACCCACAGATAATGTATTTGAGAGAGTACCATGGAGATAAAAGCAATGATTGGCCAGCTTATTGATGACCTTGGCTTGTGCAGTTTACAAAGAAGATGAGAAAGGGATATTTTTCCTGGCTACAGTAGTACAGAAGGGCAAGCATCCAAAAGAAGAACAGCTAATTAAGCAAGAAAGCAGCATTGAATATAAATTGACCAGGGCTGTACGCAGCCTAGAAATTACTAATAGTCTTGAAAACTGCATCTATTCAAATGTGTGACTTTTTAAATAATACATGTCTTCATGAATGAATTAACAGATTTTTGAAGAGAAAGAATATTTGATTTTCTTGATGTGTTAAGTCAACGAGTAAAGAAAGATTGAGAACTTCACAGAAGGCTGTGGGGACAGTTTTTCTCTTTCCCCTGACTACAAAGCAGTGTGGGGTGAAAAGTCAAAGCTGTACCACTACACTGGGGGGGAAACTGAGTGTAGCCTTCAAGAGACCAGCCTTAACAAACTGTTGTGAGGTGGGTGAGCTTTGCAGGCTTCCTCAGTACCCTTGGGTGTATCCCCTCTGTCCCTATAGACTTGTGTGTGTCTAAGTGGTGTAGCAGATCACAAACCATTTCCCCTTGGATTACGGAGGCTTCGTTCTTCTCCCCATCCCTGTATTCCAGCTCAGGAGCTGGATACCCAGAGAACAACTGGTCTTACTACTAAAGACTGAGGTAAAGATGTTATCAAGTACCTCAACCTTTTCCTCATCCTTTTTTGCTGTGTTACCCTGCATCAAATATAGGATGGACATTCTCCTTAGCCCACCTTTTGTTGCTAATATATTTATGGAAACATTTTTTATTGTCTTTTATTGTAGTAACCAGATTAATTTCAAGTTGGGCTTTGGGTCTTCCAGTTCTCTCCCTGCATAACCTAATGATGTCTTTTTAGTCACCCTGAGCTACCTATCCCTTCTTCCAAAGGTCATAAACTGTCCTTATTTTCCTGAGTTCCAGTCAAAGTTCTCAGTTTAGCCAGGATAGTCATCTTCCTCACAGGCTCATCTTTTGGCACATAAGGATGTCCTTCTCCTGTGCCTTTAAGATTTCCTTCTTAAAAGAGCATGCAGCCTTCCTGGACTCCTTTGCACTTTGGAATTGCTTCCCAAGGGACTCTGTATACCACTCTCCTAAACAGGACAAAGTGTGCTCTCTGTAAGTCCAAAGTGGCAGTTCTTCTGACCTCCATCTTCTCCAAGAATTAAAAAACTTTATGATTTACGATTGCTGTGCCCAAGATGGCCTCCTACCATAACATTGCCCACAAGCCCTCTTTTCACAAAAAAACAGGTCCAGGTTGTCTTCCCTAGTTGGTTCCCTCACCAGCTGTGTTAGGAAACCATCTCCCACACACTCCAGAAACCCACTATACTGTTTACTCTCTGCTGTATTTTACTTCCAGCAGACATCTGGTAAGTTGAATTTCCCCACAAGAAAAAGGCATTAGTGATTGTGAGACTTCTCCCATCTGCTTATAGAATATTTCATCTGTCTCTTTATCCTGGCTGGGTGGTCTGTATTAGACTCTCATAGTAATATCTGTCTTCCTCTGTATCTGCAATTTCTGGGTTGATTAATTTAAACTGAAGCACCCTCATACACTCATTTTTATCACAACTGAAGCATCAGGCAGGCTATGGCATTTGTTTAGGTGTATTTTAACAGCTTTGCAGGCAGATCTCTCCAAAGATTTTAAACAGTAGACAAGACAGCGCTTGGTCCTTGTTATTTACAGAGTTTGTTAGCAGTACTTTTGCAACTTTTTTATTTTAGTTAGGTTTTTGTTGTTGTTGTTGTTTTTTAACAAGGAAAACTTGAAAATTCTCCTTCATTGAAAGCAAAGGCAGGGACTGGGCGTATTTATTTGAATGCAGCCACTGTCTGATCCTGTGCAAGGCACTGTCATTACATTTTCCATTCCCATTGCACACCCTCACTCAACTACAAAAAGAATATTTAGTTTAACCTCCGTTTGAAGAAATGAAATGGAGATCATCTTGGTATCAAAACAGAGGAGGTCATATTCAAATAGACTTCAGCTGTGCCAGCCTGGCAGTTTGAAGTACTTGAGTGGCAGGTGCTGGGTAATGCGCACAGAAACAAAGCAGTGTATCTTCTCTGGGGAGTCTTGCTGTCCTCTTCAATTTGTCTGTTTACCAAACAGAACGAGTTAATTGCAAACCGCTCTAAATCATTACCAAACCTCTGACTGCCGTGACCGAGGGGCTTTTCCCCCCGGCCCGTGCCTCTCCCACGCCGGGTTCCTCCATCCCCCCGCCTAGCAGCACCACACGCCGGGGCCTCGGCGGCATTTGTCTGACGGGGGTAAGGGCAGCTCTTCCCCATGTCAGATGGACAGACACCTCCGCTCTGATAAATAATATAACAGAAGGAGTCCCCCTAAGCTGAGCATTTGGAGGGGGAGTGCGGAAGCAACCTCAATGCATTTATCACCTCCCTCTTCCTTCATCGCACACTCCACCGGCTCCTGCGGCAAGCCTTGCAAAGCGCTGATGTCTTGCCGGGGACGGCCGGGCCCAGCAGCCGGCCCGGTACCGCGGCAGCCCCGGGACGGGCCCTGACAGCGGCCGCCAGAGCGCTGCCCGGGCGCCCCTCACCTCCCCCTCGCCTCAGGGCGGCAGTAGCGGGGAGGCCGCACCAGGTGGCGCAGCCGCCGCCCTTTCCCTCTCCGCTGCCGCTCTGGCGCTCCTCGCCCCGGAAGCGCTTCCCTCTGGGCTTCCCTTTGCTCGGAGGTTGGTTCGATTCGGCCTCCGGTTCGGGTCGGCCCGCAGCCCGGCTGCGGCGCGTTGGGCCGATAGCGGCGGGAGGAGAGCGGCGGCGCGCCCGAGGGCTGGGGACGGTGCTGCCATGGCGGCGCCGGCGTCCTCCGTCCCGCCGAAGAAGATCGTGGCCCCCACCGTCTCGCAGATCAACGCGGAGTACGTGACCCAGGTAGGGCCGGGGAGGAGCGGCCCCCGCGGGTCTCCGGGCCGCCTCTCCCGTGGCTGGAGCCGGGGGCCGGAGAGGCCAAGGCAGCTCCGTGGTTAAAGAGCCTTTGCTGTCCGTGGGTGTGAGGGAAAAGGAAATGTTGGGTGGTGGGTGAGGGGAGTTTAACGCCGGTGCTCCACGTAAAGAGTAGATGGCCTCCGGGATGGGATTCCAGGCTGGAGGGGGTGACAAGAGCAGCACTGCAGAATAACTCAGCGTTGCTGTAGTGTGTGACGAATTGGTGGCAGCTTCTTGTAGCTGAGCATTTTAAGTGCTTTTATACCAGTGGTCGTGTTTTGTGCTGAGAATGCTGCTTTCCTGACGCTTCTCCAACATGAGGAAGTTTGGATAAAGTTGGTTAGGAAGTTCTTTGCACCGTAGCTCAGGAGTTTTGGTGAAGTGCTGGCTACAGTGAACAGCTTTAAAATATTAGACCTTTATATTTAGTTCTTAATGAGATTCCTCAATGGGAGTATAACCATTTGCAAACTGGGGCTTGCAGGTCCTCTGAGGTCACTATATTTTTTGAGAGGTTTTATGGAAGTAATGGGAGAGAAAAATAGCTTATTATTTAGCACTCAACACATCTAAAATGTTTACAGAGAATTGCACCTCCACTGGGAAAGGTTTAAGCATAAAACCAAAGATGGTTGAAAAGCATTCTTGCTGGAAAAAATGGTTTTATTACTTCTAGATAGTGTAAGCTGAATTTAAGCAAAATAGTAGTGACATGAATTTTGAAGATGAGATGTGTTACAGACTTATTATATTGCTACAACTGAAAATGTGTATATATAACCACTACTTCATTTTTCCCCCTTATAGTTAGCAAATAAATACTGGGCTCCGCATGTGAAGAAAAAATTGGCTTTTGATTTAAAGGTAAGTACTTCTACTGGAATGTTGTTGGGGTGTAGAAGAATGAGTTCAACCCTTTCTGATGTGCCAACCTTCAATTATTCTTACATTGCATAGCAGTAGAGGAGTATAAAAGCTTGGAAGGTCAGTGGTTGCTTAACACGCAGTAATTATAAATGGTTTGCTTTTTATTTGTAGTTTATACATGTAAGCACAGGTTTGAAGGTGTACTGTAGCAGACCTGTTTTTTGTATGGTAATTGTTCAGTTTATTTTGCTCAAGAACTTATTAGAGTAAAATATTTTTGAGTATCATCTTTCATATTAAAAGATGTTTGAGCAAGGACTACGTTAGAAATCAAAGAAGGATGAAAGGTGCAGGTATTAGTGAATTGGATACTTGTGTATAAATGCTTCTTCACACAGTTTTGAGCTGACAATTGTGGTGCTGCTCTGGGCCATGTGTGTGTTTTGAATTTTTAAAACTGGGCATGATGTGTTTGGATTTGTTTAAGTTTTCTGTAGTGTGGGGTTTTTAAATTTCAGGTTTATTTACTGTGTGGCTATTTGTTTGAATTTCCCATTCCAGCTTCATTTTACTCACTGTCTTTGTAGTATTTGTGATAGTATTTGTCTGTGATTGTTAGAACTAGGACATACACAAATAGCTGAATTGCATCTCTGTGCCATTTGATGTGTGTCCCTATTGCAACAGAGAGCCCAGATTCTTTGGTTCCCTCTGGAAAAATTAGGTAAAAATTTCTGGGTTTGGTTAAAGAAACAGTAAGAACAGATAACTGATGCAGACTTCACTCTTGAAGACTGTTCTTTACATTGAATGGTAAGCCAAAGATGAACAATAAAAAGTTTTTCATATCTGTTGCTTTTATACAAAAATTTTAGTGATTGCAGGTTATTCCTTCAGAATGACTTGAACAAAGGCCCTATCAAGTCTCTTATCATTCTGTAGTTTCCTCAAAGTTGATTTACTTTCTTTGTGGAGAGGTATGTCTGTGAAGCTTTTGGACTTTTCAGTGCTCAGACAGAATTGGTACAACATTTTTGATCAAATAGTAGTAAGCAGAGGGTAACTAGTATAACTCTGAGCTTATAAGGTATCTTAATGTGTTTTTAATTACTTAATGAAATACATACAATTCTTAACCTTTTTTAAAATATTTTTCCCATAGGTTATTGAAGATGTATATACAAAAGAAATTGTACGGTCAAAGTAAGTACACTGGTCACTTTAGCTCATAAAGAATCATTCCAGCATTATCTGTACTGAAGTAGATTCTGAAAGTTTCATAGACTATTTTAAAATGCATTAACATGGTGAAAGCAGGTGAAAATGGCTTGACTGCATTTTGAGCCATTTAATCATTACATTATGTCAAAATCCAAATGAGCTCATAATCCCCAAATGTGATGGTTGGATGTAGTACTGTTTCATTCCTATATCTGATAGTCTGTTGTGGTTTATGTTGGTTTTGTTGTGATGGTTATAGAAGGCTGGTATCTTTTTTTGTCACTAAAATATATAAAGAAAAAAAAAATCAGTTGAGGAGTGTGCTGCCTCCAGCATTTTGCTCTTTCCCTGATAATTGCTACAAAGTTTATAAAGGTCAAGTCTCATTTCAATTAATCATGTTTTTAGATGGGGGAGACAAAATATTCAAGATAAACTGCATTCTGCAGCTGTGTGTACAGAAAAGAGTTGTAGCCATAGCTGTTTGGAGATCTTCTTGGGAAGTTTGAGCTTTAGAGAGAAATCTGCTTGATTTATTCACAAAGCTGTTGTAAAAATTTCCATCTAGGATCAGAGCAACTTCCATTTCCAGTCCCTAAGAGACACAATTACAAACTGATTTTATTTTGCAGAAGACACTCTGCTTCTAGCAGTTCTGTTTTCAAGGCTGTTAGAGTTGGTGTTCATACTTCAAAGATGTAGATGATTTGGGGTTTTTTTAATGGGAATTTGGTTGTTTAATGAATCTTCATGAACTTTTGTTTCCACAGTGTTAGAACAGTTGCTTCTGCACTGAACTGGTTGCACTTGCATGGATATGGGGGCCAGAAATAATTTCTAGATGCTTCTGCAGGTTTTGTTGCTTAACAAAATAAGAGAAAACACAGCTGTTTTCCATGAAGCAAAAATGTGTGTAGGAGGCTTTCTTTCCTCTGTTAATTGGTTACCTTTTCCTTTCTAGGTTTGCTATTAGAAAGATAATGCTTCTTGAATTCAGGTAAGCTACTTGGAATGAAATTGTAAGTTACTTTTTCAAAGTAAGTCAGTTTGAACATAGGCTACTTGTTACACTTGAAAACTCTCCTGTGAATGTGTCTTCCTTATAAGAAACTCATCTGTCTCTTGTAGCAATTACTGAGTAACAAGTTTTGCTTCAGTGACCTAGGTGAGAGGTAACTTCAGGAACTACTCACAAACTATAAAGATGGCTTTAAGGAGAAGGAGGCAAAACCCCCTGTGGATTGCTGCTCTTTTAAATGAGTGACAGATTATGTGGGTGGCAGCAGCTAATGAAATATTCTTTGTCTCTTCACAGCCAGTACCTTGAAAATTACCTGTGGATGAATTATTCTCCAGAGGTGTCCAGTAAGGCATACTTAATGTCAATCTGCTGTATGGTGAACGAGAAGTTCAGAGAGAATGTCCCTGCGTGGGAGGTAACCAGTTTCAATTATAGCCAGGATTGACTTTGATATCCAAGCTTGTGCTCACTTATACTGACAGAAAGTAGCAAAGCTTGTACTGTTAAAAGTAAATGGTATCTCAGCTGGAATGCCTCATATGGTGTTTTAAAATGTGTTTGCTTTTTGGAGAAAGCGATGGGTGGATGGAAAAATTACCTGGTTCCTTCTGGTAACCCGAGTCCTTTGTACTGCTGTGTGATGCCTTTACACCATCATCAGCTGTTTGCTTTTTTAGCACTTGACAAAAGTCAGGCATTTTCAGAGTTCTTGTTCTGATAATGAGAGAAAAAAGAATTTTTATATCTTTGAATAGAAGAACACACCACTGATAGTCTTAACATAGCATCCAATAGTGTCTTGCTTAAAACCCGCGAATAATGTTTTGTAGCTTTCTTGTGTGAAATTTTATACTAAGACAGTATCTTATTCTACTTTTATGTGTACTGTTTTTTGTTATACTGGGTGTAGAAATGATTTAGTGTTTCCACAAACAGTCCAATTCTCACAGGCTATCTTGACAGAATGAGACTAGTTAAAAATTCTATACAGGCATTGTTTCAGAAGCATGCTTCCTCCAGTAGTGGTGCCATTGCTGTCATTCCTGCAGTAGTGACCTTACTGGCACTGCTTTTATTACAAAGGTTTAACAACATGCTTATATGATGTCTGTGGGTTTTTTTGTTCTTGCATATGTACTAGATGCAAAATGACAGGAATGTGTTGCTTCTCAAGCAGCGTAGTTAAATTTGTTATTTGGTGCATGGTTGCCCTGTAAAGAAACCATTTTTCCTTGATGATTATTTGGTAAATCTTTTTTTCTGGCTGAGATAGTTTAATGGGAGTTGCACAACTGTAATTCTTGTGGTTTTTACCGGCTTGCTTTTTAAAGATCACTAAACAGCTGCCATAATTTTGCCCAAAATCTATCAATTCCTCAGTTGAACATTCTCGCAACACAATCCACTCCATTTGTGTTGTTCACATTGTCCTGTGTATCACCTGTGGTAGACTAAGCAGAAGACAATAGTCAACTATGAATATTCCCATAGTGTAATGGGAAATTGAACTTACTTGTATCAACCTGACTCGGAATCAATTTCATTTTCTATTCCTAGACATTCAAAAAAAAGCCAGAACACTTTCCCTTCTTTTTCAAATGCATACTGAAAGCATCGCTGGTTGAAAATGACAGTGAATACTCTCTGCATGAACAGACTGTCCTGCTGCTTTTCCTTGATCACTGCTTCAATAGTTTGGTATGTTAAAAGTAACTGTAATACTTCCAGTGTGTTTATGTGGTTCTGAGTTAATAGCAGTTTCATTTGATCAGTCTCTTCTTATGAGACAGATGAAGTAAAATTCCATTTCAGGAAGAAGATGGAGGGCTTTTACCCTTCTTTTTGATTCTTGTGTTATCTCTCATCATGTTGCTTTTGTCTGACACAAGGTCATAAAAGAGACTCAAAATTAGAGTATTGGCACTTATTGTAATTTAAAGGCAATATATTCAGACTTGTATTGAAAACTATGCGTTAAAATGCATATTTATATTAGAAAATGGTCCTTTACACTTAAAAGCAGGATACTTAACTACTTTGCTCCTTTTAGTTTGGCTGGGAAATTGCACAAAATTATTTTCACTAAGTGTTGAGAAAGACAGTAACTTTTCACTTTTGGAGCCAGGTTTAGATAATGTTTGTATCTATGCTTCTCTTGAGTTAGCTTGAAGTAAGCATTGGATCAAGTTGTGTTCTCAATCTGTAGTAAAAACACAGATTTACATCCTAAGTAGCAAGTGTGTAGAGTAATTTACATTACCAGTTATATGAAACAGTACTCTCACCTTTCTTGTTACTGGGCTTTTTCTTAAGTTTTACTTACGTTGCACACAGGATGGATCAGTCAAAATCAGGGTCTGCACAAGGAAAGAACAAAATCATGTCTCGTGGGCAAAACAATTTAGAAGGTGTATGATTTTATTTTGGAATTAGAAGTGGTTATGGGAGCCAGTAATCATCCTGAACCTTGTGTGTGTAGCTTCCTGAGGTAGTGTTTTTCTAGAGTGGCCATGGTACAACAGGTCTTCTTTTTAAAGGAGCATTTGATAGTGACCATATTGAATCCTGCTTGCAAGTCCTGTTTTTCACATACATGGTATGGAAGCCAGTAAAGAGGTGCTTGTAAAAAAGCATCCAGCAATTAGAAGCTACACTTCTTTGTGAAATGCAGAACACAGTGGTCACAGTAGTGTTTTAAGTACGGAGCACTGAAGTTTTAAGTTTCAGAATGCTGAGAATGGAGCATTTGTCTGAAGACATATGTTCCTTCCTTTAAGATGTTAAAGGAAGTTTTTCAGTAGTTTAGGAAAGAAAGAAAACTTTGTGGATCCAGATCATAGGCAGAGTTGGAGAGACAACATCTGAAAGAACAATTGAAGTTACATGAATGACAGAGCAAATTAATTATTTGAGAAAATGGGTGGAGTGTAGATGAAGTGAGAGAAAATTGGTAAATGAAGAGCTTCAGAAGAGAAAGAATAAAAACAAATAGAGAAAGCACAATAAGAAAATTCAGTTTAAGAACAAGAAAAGACTGAAGAAGGAACATGAGTTCTCACCAGCTTCTAAGCTAAAAATAGTTACTTGGATGGGGCCCTTGATGAAGTAAAAGGAACTGATAAAATCCATGAAAAGAACCTAAAAGGCGAACTACAGCAACAGGTTTGACTGCTATTGTGTAGGGCTTATTGAGCAGTTTCCTTTTAGGAAGCTGTGAAATCTAATACAACAACATAAGTACTTTTGTCAGGCAGTAATGTACTTCAATACATTTTGTAAGAGACACACATCTGAGAACATAAAGTTTAAAAAAAACTTCACATTTTTCTGTCTCTGACTTTCTAACAGGAAGTGGATTTGATCAGGAGTCAGGTGCAGCAGCTCATTTCCTTACCTATGTGGATGGCTCTTCAACCTGTAAGTGTAACACTAAACTGGCAAAGCAATCTTCTAGGCATTATCCAAGTCCTGTAACATGAATTTTTGTGGAATACTGTTACTGAAGTCTGATATTTAAAGCTGCTTGCAGTGCTAGGGAATTAGATTGTTGTGTGTCTGGTAAAATTTTTCCTAACACTAAGCTTTGTTGCTTCAAGCTATAATGAGACAAGGCCATGAGATCACAGGGACTGTGGAATGCAGCTGGCATCTAATCTGCTGATGACATGGCTAGACTCTTTCTGGCAGTATTATATTTTTTTGTATAGTGATAATTTATTGACACTTGTCTGAGACAACTGCTTATTTCACTTTGTTATATATTTTTTCTTTTTTAATAAAATAACTGGATTGTATTTTTATCTCCTGTGAAAACAAGGTTTCTTAGTGACTGAGTAACATTTTAACATTTCAGAAACGACTGGAACAAGAGCTGAGGAAGACACCAAAACTAAAAAAGTTCTGGAATCTCATTAAGAAAAATGATGAGAAAATGGATGAGGAGGCAAGAATGCAGTATGTTACAGGAACCTTTTTTTCTGGTTAAATCCAAAGCTCTTAATGCATTCATTGTATTTATGCTAAAATAAATGTTGTCAGGAATTTTTTTTTTTTTTTTAAACTGTGAAGATGACAAATAAGGCTTTGTTGTATGTGGTCTTCTTGAAACTGTTTTGTGTTCCAGTAGTCTTTATGCAAAATACCGTTATGGAATGCAATATTTTTATCAGTGAATTTGTGATAGCAAATCTTAGGTTCAAGGCCATATGAGAATATTCATGTAATTATTGGCATTTCTTCATGACCTTTAGCAAAAGTTTAGCTCTAAAACAAATAGCTTATGCAAGTATTTGAATAAATCTGTGTGTAACTCATAAAAGTTAAATTTCCAATACTTCTGTGTTGCAATGTGGTAAGATATAGGTGTTTACATGCTACTTTGACTCAGTGGAAGCAGGGCTTGTTAATCAGTTCTGTGCCTAAAAATGTTAATCTGTCTGTCTGAGCTCAGGGAGAGAAATAATCATATCAAAAAAACTTGTTTCAAAGCAGCCTGTTATATAAATACATAAAAATATTTTTTAATATTTAAATAAAAAGCATCTTTTTGTAGTGAAAGATAGAATGCAATTGCATGTATGTGTTAAATAGACTTATTATATATTGTGCTGTTACATTAATTATACATTATTATCAAAATATCAAATGTGTATTTATTGTAGTTATAGTATTTATTTATCTGTCTTTATGGAATATTAATGCTTTTGTGATATATCTGATTTTAGAGCCTATCGGGAGAGAAGATTTCTTTCACAGCTTATTCAGAAATTCATTGCTGTGCTAAAGTCAATACCTGTCTCAGGTAACTCTGGTTCTTAAGATAGTTTGTTACATGGTAATCTGTCTTCAACTCTTTTTCTCTTGCTGTAGCAACTACTCCTTTGGATACCAGCCTGAGGTTGGAGACGTTATCTGGGTGAAGTTAAAGTGAAATCCATGGCTGTCTGCATGGATTTTGTGTCAAAATTATTATTCAAATCTGTATATGCTTTGACAATTAAATACCAGAAAGCTACTTTAAACCTCTTCTTCTTTTGTTCATTCTGAACTTGGTAAAAAAATACCCCTGGGTCCTTATGTTCTGTATTGTGTGCTTTCAGCCTTCTTACAGCATTAAAGCACTTCATATGTGCTTAGATAGATGCCTTGTTAAACAGGTGGTATAAATGCATATCATAAAGCTCTATTCTGTCAGTACTGTTGATGAAGAACAAAAGCCTAAGTGAAGTGAAATTCTGGAAGATTTGACTGCTCTTGATTTCTAAGTCATTCTGACAAGGAAAATTATACGCTTGCCTGACTTAGAAAGGAAAAGTGTTTGTACAGGAAGGTGTTAGCCTTTTGACAAAAAAGACTTATTATACTGTAAGTGCAGCACATTTGGGGTGAAATCACTTCCCAGAGTTCTGCTTTTTGCTGTTAAATTCTTAGTGAACTTCAGCTCGTAAGCAACCTGTAAAGGGAAATTCTGTGTACTGTGACTTCCTCAGCAAGGATACTGATTGATCCCCTCCATTCTCCCAGTTATGCCAGACCTGTTCTAAGATTTATTTTGATGGTTCTTTGGAAGCTTTAGGAAATAGATACTAATTAAAGCAGACTTAGTGTTGTGGTTTGATGTGATCTTAAAGTCTCCTTAGTACTCACCCGTGAATGTCTTTAAATATTTGCAAGGCCTTGATTGCAGCTTATAAATAGATTTTTTTGAGTAAATAAGTATTTTTGAGTAGCCAGAGTTAAAAGCTCTTAAAAAATTTAGTAAATCATTGTTATTTTATAGAAGTGTGCATTTTTGTATATCTCATTAGTTGTGGTTTGTTTGGCTTTTTTGTTTGTTTGTTTTGCTTTGTTTTCAGAGTGGGTAAAATCCCTCCTGAAACTATGGTTCTCATGTGTTTCTTATATCCAAAAATTTTCTGGTTTGCCATGAGAGAATTCTTTCAGAAAGATAATAAAGTGCTAGTTAACTTTATCTTGTTAAAATCTAGTACTTGTATATTCGTAGCAATTGCTACATATTAAAAGAATAATTGAAACCCAAATATATTATGGTATGGATCAATTGCAAAAAAAATTTTTTGTTTCTATCTAGGTCCTATTTCTATGGACAAAGTTCATTATTGTGAGAGATTCATTGAACTCATGCTGGATCTTGAGGTAAGTGATTAAATTGCTTTAACCTGTTTCTGGGAATATTTTTTAGGTTTTAAGTGTGTACACTCATTGTTAGGGCCTTATTCCAATTAGCAGGTGGCAGTCTCCCAGTTGTGCATATGGCTGCTTAATAGTGGCTGTCCATCTGTAAAGAGGAAGCTGTGCATCCACATTGGGAGCTGCATAGTGAACTGGATGAGCTATTAGAGAAATCTAAGATTCTAAATCACTCAGTGAAGAGGACTGTTAATTGGACTTGTGGTGATAATGCTGGCAATTGAAGAAAATGTGTGATGCTTTAATCCACTAGGAATAACCTAGGAGTAGTCTTCCCAATGTATAATTGGGAAGTGTCACTTAAAGTGTCTTTTGTGTGGTAGGTTGTAGTCCCAGAGAGTGTCAGTAGTTCTGAAATGTAACCTATTTCTATTTGACTAGGAATTATTATTTAGAAGTAACAGTTCTCATGATCTAGGTTATGTTACAGAATAATAGGAAGCCAGGCAAGTTTTGTGAAATTTTTCACCAGGTACTAAGAAGATGGGACTATTTTAGGTTTCCCAGTACCAGGGTGAAAAATACAAGACAGTAGTTACACTTTGTCACGTGAGCAGCAATTTATGTAAAATAATGTCAGATTTAGAAGATATTCTGAAATAAAACAGTTTTCTGAAACTTAGGTCTGGCTGTTAGCCTAAATGCTTAGAGGCAGTATATTTAATGTTGCTTCTCACTAGCTATTATGGGAAGGTTGGGATTTGGGCAGTTTATCAAACCTATTTCAATGACTATAAAAAGCAGTATAAAAATCAGCTGTAAATCCTAGTCTCTTTGCCTCTGTTGCATGTACTGTTTTAATAGGGTGTACATCTATGTTAAGGCCTTTTCCAGAATAGTTCTATGATATTAAAGTGTATGGACTGCCTTACAAGGTAACCTACCATAGTAGAAGAAATAGAGTTTGCAGTCTGAAGAAAGAAAAGCTTAAAATTAATGAAATTAGTATAGAAAACAACCATTTAAAACAATGGTTGATATTATCTTTTGTAGCACACAGTTATTATATTGACAGTAGTACAACAATTTCTTTAATTCACTTTCACTACTGGCAAGTTTGTTCCATACTGTAAGTCCTCTAAAAAGCTGTGTTCATAGCAGCCTACCTGACTGAAACCCCAGTGTCTTGGCAAATGGAAATGCTATTTTAATATGAGAAACTGTGTTCAGGGTATTAGATATGAAAATAACAGTGCTATAAGCTCTCTTGATAAGCCTTCTTGATATGGAAGAGCATGAGAAACCAGGATTTCTTCCATATTGCAGCACTGCTGGAACTAATGTGAGGTTGTTTACCACAGGCATTGCTTCCCACACGGCGATGGTTTAATACAGTGTTGGATGACTCCCATCTTGTTGTTCACTGTTACCTGTCCAGCCTGGCTAAAAGAGAGAAGGAAGGTCATCTCTTCTCCCAGGTGAGATACAACGTTGTTGAAAATAGCTGTTTCGTTCTGATGCAGCAAGTGTTTTTTTTGTATTTGTTAAGACAGGTATCCTGAGTGTTTATTTAAAGCCTTCCAACAGCAGTTCTTTCTTACCTGTATGTATGTGTTTGACTGCTCTTGCATTTCTGGCCCTAGTTTTGAACAGTTCTTAAAAATACTATCTTGAAGACATCAGCTTCTGCCATGCTTTACCCCACATATAGCAGAAGTTGTCAACAGTGCTTTCTTCTGTGCACCATTTTGACCTCGGAGTGTTTCACACAGCAGCTTTGTTTCAATACTGTCTTTCACTACTCAGAGAGCATATTGCTTTTCATGGGAGGATCTGAAGGTCTCTCCCCTTTCCTACATCTCAACTGCTTTTACCTGCTGCTTGCTATCCCCAGTCTCAGGCAATTGTTCATTTTCTCTGAGGGTCAGTATTGATGGAACTCAAAGTCAGCAGAATATCTGAATAATTTTCTTCTAAGAGAAATGCTGTCCTTGAAAGGTATGATGAATTCCAGAGCTGATATCAAAGAGGGCAGGAAGGAGCAAGACTTCTCCCTTTTGGTAGCAGCAAGCCATAAGCTGGGTTCAGTGTCTCAGTGAACTTCTGGTTAGGTCATTGAGTACAGTTCAGTTTCAAGGCCTTGTATGTAAAAAAACCTGCATTGGTTACAGGCTGGGCTGTCTTCTCTGCTTGTGGATGAGTTACCAAAACCATTTGTTGTGCATCAGCCACGTATAAAATTTATTTACCATTTCTTAGTGCATTTTTTCAAGAACTTCATGAAGCTTTTGTCTGCATGGTGCTCAGATTTGTCCTCTTCAATTGTGGTTTTCTTAATGGTAGGATGTGTCTTACTATTAATCCACTAATTTATATGTATGATGTCTCAGCTTTTAGATATGCTTAAATTCTACACTGGCTTTGAAATCAATGATCAGACTGGAAATGCTTTGACAGAGAATGAGATGACAACGATTCATTATGACAGAATTACTTCTTTACAGGTAGGCAGGCAGACAACATAGTGGTTATCAGAAAGAAAAGGTAAGAGTTCTACTGTGTTAGTCTAGCTTTTGTCTAGAATGGGCATTAAGTTATTTTCCAAAAGAAACCCCTTAATTTTCCTGTTTGGTTACAGGGATAGTTTTAACTTGGCCTTTTACCATTCTGGAGGCACTAACTCTT
This sequence comes from Florisuga fusca, assembly GCA_038090715.1. NCBI lineage: Eukaryota > Metazoa > Chordata > Aves > Apodiformes > Trochilidae > Florisuga > Florisuga fusca. The sequence continues at coordinate 10,231,121 of JAAWXA010000009.1, forward strand.
CAGTGTTTATGTATGTGACTGTGACTTAGTTATATGCACTAGAAAAACATCACTTTTGATTTGATATTGCCAAGTTGAGATGAACTGCTCCCATTAAATCTATTCAGAAGGGAAAATTAGGTGCTGTGAGAACTTAATTTATGATTATGCAGTAGGTGGCACCATTTCTTCAAGATGTGTACACACATATGGTGGTAGCAATAGTGCTGATAAGAGACAAAATGAAAATCCACAGTGATTGTAGTCATAGAGAGACAGGCATTTCAGAATTTTTCCCTTGAGTTTTAACAACAAAATACAAGGAGCTTTGGTTAAATTAAACTTGTTTCTTATCTTCCTTAGTTGTCTGCAAGGCTACATGTCTGCCCTCTTATGTTGTATTTTAATGACAGAACACACGTGGATAGGAGTGTATAAAAAGATACTGTATCAGAAGCACAGGAGAAACAATAGATGGTACTAACACAAAAAACCCTGAAATTTCACCTGGTTTTTATTTCTATCCTGGTAATGTCCATAGGGTGCTATGTATTATGAATTAGAAGAAGCTATGCTTTTGTTTAGATGCTTAGATTGTAATCAGATTGTTTAATGAATATGCTTAAATTCAGTTTTTGGTCCTGGGTCTTTTGTAGAGAGCAGCATTTGCACATTTCCCAGAGTTATATGACTTTGCACTCTCAAATGTAGCTGCAGTAGATACTCGTGATTCACTGGTGAAGTTATTTGGACCCCTTAGGTAAGTTACCAGAATTAAGTTTAACATGAAATTGAAGTTCTTTTTTCTGAGTGTGTTTTTATTTAACAAATTTCTCTCCTTTTTTTTCTGACTTCTCATGTCTTTCTAACTTGTCAGATTGCCTTTATTTCTGCTGAAATAGGGAGACAGGGAGAGTTTGTAGTGAAGTATTCTAATTCCAGTATGAGATTTATTTTTAATGATGAATGAGAGAAAGGACTAGAGTATGGAAAAAAGCTAGCTAGTTGGAGCAGTAGTTAATGTTCAGTAGTCACCTCTATCTCTTCTAATTTAGCTTTTTTTACTCTGTTCTGTACAACAACTACAACAGACATAAAAGTATAATGCAGTGGTAAATGTGGTGATTAAAAGGGTAACTGTATTTTGACAAAAGCAATGTGTGCCCTGTTGTTTCCTACGTGTTTTCAATACATGTCTGAAAGCAATAAAAAGTATTCATACCTGGCTGTGTTTATTGTGGGTGAGTGGTTCAGATTACTCCTGTGACTGAGCACACCCTGTACCCAGGGAAATGTTCTAGAACACTTTGTTAACAGTTCCTAAAGTAATTGTCGAAATATCTTAAACTTCACTTAAAATACTGATCTGCAATTGCTGGTCTCGGCAATGCAACTCATACTTGGATTTTTTTATTTAAGGAAAGAAATAAAAAAGCATTCGGTAAGTGTTCTCTCTTAATTTCGGTGTTTTCTTCCTTTTGCTGTGCAGCTCGAACACTCTCCATCAGGTGGCGTCATACCTCTGCCTGCTGCCGCCCTTGCCTGAAGGAGAAGACTCAAGCTATGAAAAGGAGTTTCTCCTGGAGTTGCTGGTAAAACTCTAGTAATACTTGTTGCTTTTATAATAATAAGTTGCTTGTATTTTTTTCATTGCAAACTCAAGATGTGGCTGCATCTGGCATCTAAACGGTATTAAAAGGAGCCATTTAGGGCCTATCACTGAACCATGTGTGAACCACAACAATGTTATAGCAGTAAAAGGGTGCTGAGGTGGGGTTGAAAACCATATAAATTAAGTATTTGAAAATGTTTATTTACAAATGTAGTTTCCCTGAGAAACTAGTATGCTTGTGTTCGGTGTAATTTGTGTTTGGTTTGATTTCCTTTGGAAAAGTTGTTGCTCTTTATGCAGTAACCTGTTCTTCCCTTTTAAAAAGATCTGCTAAAGTAGATCTAGATGCTCAGTGCCGTTAGATGCACATAATTTTTTTTTATATTTGGTGTGTAACAACATTACTGTAGGCTTTTAATCTGATACCAGTACTAGAATGGCATGGCATTGCTGTTTTCTAAAATCTTTTCCATAGGCTTATTTTGTGGTTGTTCATTTTTTTTAAAATTGTTCATATAATTTCATAAGGTTTAGGTGGTATTAATATGATACTTAAAGATACTGTGGGGAGGGATTTATTCAGATGACAGATTGTACTGTTGTATTGATTATATTCTTCCAAAGAGGGAATTAAGACTTGCTGTTACTGAATGAGCAGTGTTATTTATATAGTGACCATATGTTTCATGGGAAACAAAATAAATTTCATTTGAAGTAGGTTCTCTGATGAGCCTTGACTGTTATTTTCAGTTCAGTTGTGCAATTTTTTTGCCAGCTGAGTAGCCAGAGAATTGTTTAACTCTAGTACTACCACTGATAGTTGGACTGTATGTGTTCATCTTTTAATGTCTATGTGTGCATTTAGTTTAATTAAAAAACAACAAAAAATTGTTAGAAGAGACAAGATGGCTGTTAATCACCAACAGTCTTACAAATTAAAGTATAAGTTTCAAAAAAAGCTTTATTGTCCCATTTTTTCTTATGGAACTTCAAAGTGCATCCATTCTTTAGGTTTCCCGTCACGAACGAAGAATATCTCAAATTCAGCAACTTAACCAGATGCCTCTTTATCCTACAGAGAAGATTATTTGGGATGAAAATATTGTACCGACTGAATATTATTCTGGAGAAGGTACGATTAAGTAGTTCAGTAAATGCTGGTGGGGAAAAAAAAATTAAAAGTACTGATGTCTGTAGTTCACTCTATCGTTGGACTGGATTTGCAGTATTTTGGAATCTTCCAATACTTTAAAGTGAGGTCAGGTTTTTTTGGGTTGTGTATCAGGAACTCTGGGATGAAGTTGTTGGCAAACTTGTAGTGGATTTAAGGAAAATTTTTTAAGGAAAAAGGCCTATGTTCACACAAAGAAATGTATTTGCTTCTAATTGAGGTAACAGATGTGCTGTAGCACAGGCAGTTGGTGTAAGGAGAAACAAGCGGTGAACGTGTTGTTCGTGCTTTGCTCTTAAATAGATTCAAGGCAGCCTTTTTGAAAAGAAAAAAAAAGTGTTGGGATGAATTAACATGATGGGAGGAATTAACATGAATTATCTTACTTTCTGATTTCAAGGTAGAACTGTACACCTAGTCACTGAAAGGTAGTGTATGCATTTTGAATTCAGCACCTGGTGGTCTTCCTTGATATGCTTATCATCTAAAAGCAAACTGCAGTTATTGCAAAGAAGGAATTAGGTAATGTTAAGCCTTGCAGTAAACAATTTTTCATCTAGTTACTTAAAAAAAATACTGTGCTTTTAAAAAACCTCATGCTAAAAATTTCAGTACGGATCATGAGACTTTTTATCAGGAATGTGGAAATTTTAATTTTAAACCTGGAAATTCCAAATAGCAACACACATCCTCGAAGGCTAGTATAAAGTATGTTTCTGATTTGAGCAGTGAGTATTCTGTACCCTCATCCATGTAGTTTTGTCTCAGTTTTTTTGTGTAGTTGGTATGAGTCTGAAGTTAAGCTGCTCAGCATAATTTTTTTTTTTTTTGACATATATTCTCTGTGAACAATTATTAATGAGATATTTTGAAATTTGACTGCTTTAGATAAGGCATGGATATAGGCAACATAACAATCTTCTTTTTCTAAGGATATAAAACAAATTTCATTTACAGGTCTGCCTGAAAGGAAGCTGTGTTGGAAGGCTAACTTTACAGAACTTTTGCATATACTGTGTTTTGTATTTTAACAGACAAATAATTAAGCACAATATATATGTTATTGCTGGGGCAGGGGTGGCAGGGGGAAGAAAGAGCAGTTCATCACACATCTTTCTGTGCTGTTTTGTGATTTTAATTTTTATTGTAATAATTTATTAAAGAAATTTTATTAATGGTGAAGTGTAATTTTGGCAAGTAACAGTGGTTTCTAGTGGAACTTAAATTTGGGGCCAGGAAAGATAGGAAGATTTTTTCTGTTTTAAAAAATGAGGGAAGAAGATAAATGCAGCACAGCCTTGAAGAGGTGTTGCTTTAGGCCCTGCCCTTTGTGCATGTAACCATCTTTACAGGACAGGCTTTGTTACTTGGTGTTGGGAAATGTGTTAAAGCATTTTATCACCATGAGGCTTTCCAGAATAGAAAGTGCTGTGTTCTGTCACCTTTCTTCACTGCTATTGTATCTCAGTGCATGTGAAAGCAAATTGATATTACATATACCCATGAAAGGTTTCAAGGATAACATTCCAAGTTTCAAAACCCTGATGCTTTCACAGCATCTTAAGTGTTAAACTGGAACATTAGTCCAGTAGTGTTAAATGAGTAACATATGATAATTTTTATTAAGGAAAAGTTGTGTCTAAGACTACCTTAAAGCTATGCAAGCTTTAGGAGCAGTATAGGTGTTTTATTACTCCTTGTTTATTTAGACCTAAACTGATGTTTTTCATTCTCATAATAAAATGTTTATCAGTAACAGAAATTCGAAGAAAGTTGTATATTAAGTTTTGATTTCCTGCTTTGAAAATTTTTAATCATTGTTGTGGCTTCTAATAATGTAAAGAATTGCAGTTGTGGAATTGCTGGGTAATGCATTTTTTTTGTTATTAGTTAATGAGCCTTTTTCATCAATATGTAGTGGTGCTAATTGTTGAATTCCCAAATGCCCTGCATTTGAGCTTTGTAAAATCAGTTCTGTTTTAGCTTGAGTACTATTCAGTCTTTAAATAGTTGACTGTATTACTGCCAGGAGGATGAAAATTCCTTTAGTCTTGTGCAGGTTCATTATGAGAGTGCAAAAATTTGGCAGAAGAAGGGACAAAAATGTGCAATTTTTAGTCGCATATAATTAGAAAAGGAGTATTTTACCCATGATAACAACTCTGTTGTAACACATGTATGTGTTTATGAATTCGTAGTACCAATTTAATAATTAATCTTATTTTTTTTATCCATCAAATACCTCTTCCCTTCCACCCTTACTCCTTTAGGCTGCCTTGCACTTCCCAAATTGAATCTACAGTTTCTGACTCTCCATGACTACCTGCTGAGGAATTTCAATCTCTTCCGCTTGGAGTCTACCTATGAGATCAGACAGGACATTGAAGATAGTGTCAGTAGAATGAAACCATGGTAATATTTATTAACTGCTCCAAACTTGTCACTTTAACTTCAGTTGTAATCGTTGGAGAATGAAGAGCTGATACAGGATAGATAGACTAAATGCATAGTAGCAAATGTATTTTAAATTATGTATGGGTACTACACTTCATACTAACTTCTTCCATAACATGTTGCCATCATGTGTTATGATTTTTTTTAGGAGTGTATTTTACAGTTTAAAAAAAAACCTGAGTTTTGATCAGATAATGCCTAATGCAATTTTGGTGTTTGGGCTTATGGGTTTGTTTGGTTTTTTTAGGTTATCAGAATATGGAGGTGTGGTCTTTGGTGGCTGGGCTAGGATGGCACAACCCATTGTCTCTTTCACAGTGGTGGAGGTGGCAAAACCCAACATTGGTGAAAACTGGCCCATGCGAGTGCGAGCAGATGTTACAATTAATCTGAATGTCCGAGATAATATCAAAGATGAATGGGAAGGTACTTATGCTCTTTGAAATAAGATTCTGAAAATGCACTCTTGTCAGATTACATTGTCTTTCAATCTTATTTGTAAAAAAAGGAGTTTGTTATCTAAGATACAGATTTGCCAATCTTAATTAATTGTTTTTAAAAGACAGTTACTGAAAATCCAAGCTTAAGTAATTTATACTTTCCCGAAATGAAGGCTGACATTGTTAAAGTATTTATGTATCCATTGGGAGCAGAATGTTTACTATTTCAGACTGATGTCATTCAGTTTGTAACTTGTAAAATTCTGCTTTTTACAGGGAATATGGATAAGTGATGTAGCATTTTAAATGAATACACATGCTAATAATGTCCTATTGAACATGTAGTGGGGAGCGTGAGATCAGTCTTAATGTATTTCATTCGAAACTAATAGTTTTCAGTACATTTGAATGTTATTAGGAAGGGCTGGCTGTACTGAATACTGTTTCTTACAAATACTGTATCTACACAGGCAACACTTCTTTTGCTTGGGGAATTGAACTTTTGTTGACCGTGTTGGCAAGTGACATAGAAGCATGTACTTGTACTTGGATTATCAGTAAATGTCACTGCCTTCTCTTTTGTTAGAGAAACCTGTTAAATGTGCTGGAGCTGCCTAGTGTGATTACAGGTCATGTAGTACAACTTCTAAAGTTGGATCGTGTGATTAAATAAAAGTTTTATAAGTTTGGGAATTTAGATTTCTATTAAAGCAGGAAAACTAAGAGGATAGGGGCAGACTTCACTGAATTTAGGGTACCTGTATAGTGGTGCACTTAGCTTTCAAAATACTAGAACAGCCTCTGTGATATCAAAATATTTTTATTTAATCGAAACTGAGGTGAAGAATTAATGAATCATTACGTGACATAATTGGCTCTTAATGAAACTGCTCTAAGTTGAATAATATCCACTGAGTAATGAGAAGTTGTCTTGTAAGAAAAATACTGCATGTGTTTACTAAGTTTTGCATCTGTGAGAATCTGCAAGTATAGTGGAAAAATAGGTTTAGTGTTCAAAATTACATTAATGAATTGGAGAAACTGCATTTTAAAAGCAGGGTGTGATTCAACAAGAAGGAATATGACGATACTAGACTTAAGGAAGAAGTCACTGCACAAATGCATGCTGGGGGAATAACATTCAAGAAAAGACTGAAAATCTTGGTTTTGTGACCTAAGTAAGATTATTGGGAGAAGAATGATCTTGACATTAACAAGTTTGTTGTGTTGTCATGAAAAAAGGGGCTAATTTTTTCTTTTCATATCTGAAATCATGAGAGATTTTAGTGTGTAAGCACAGTGGAAAAGTTCTATGGTTCTGTAGCCTTTAAGTCAAAGACATGTTTTGAAACAGAACACATTTTGCTCTTGAAGTTCTATAAAAGAAATTTTTGTGTATTCTGTTGTACATATATATTGAGGAGTGGAAAAGGACAATGGCATTCAGTCAAATCTCATTGAATTTTGGAATTTTGGAATCAGGTCTGAGGAAACACGACGTCTGCTTTCTGATCACCGTGCGTCCCACCCAACCTTACGGCACCAAGTTTGACCGACGCCGACCTTTTGTTGAGCAAACTGGCCTGGTGTATGTCAGAGGCTGTGAAATCCAGGGCATGTTGGATGAGAAAGGACGTGTTATTGAAGAAGGTATGATGTACCAAGACTTTTTAGAACTTTGTTTTCTTTTTTTTCTGTGTGTGTGTTAATAATCTGATCTTTGACTTCTGTTTTAGGCATTGCTTCATGAATTAATTACCTACTTGAAAAAAACCCAAACAATTCCACAAGCAGTCCTGTGACAGGTTAACTAGTTTCTTCTGCAAAAATCTGATGCAGTGAGATTAGTTAAATAAATCCATTATGTTTCTGTTTTAGGAATAAAATATCTTGTTTTCAAAATCTCTATTAAAAATGGGATGAAAACATGAAATAAGAATATTTGTGATGCCATGCAGAAATCAGTTTTGTTATGGGAGACTACTGAGAAGATACTGTGGATCACCTGTTTGAATGAGAAGCTGCTTTTAGCACTACTTCAAATTCTAACCTTAACTGTTTCATGATGGGCAGGACCTGAACCCAAACCAAGACTTAAAGGGGATTGCAGAACATACAGAGTATTTCTGGACCCAAACCAGTATCAACAAGACATGACCAATACAATCCAAAATGGAGCAGAAGATGTTTATGAGACATTTAATATAATAATGAGAAGAAAACCAAAAGAAAACAATTTCAAGGTAAGGTACTGCTCATTGACTTGTAGGATAAGATTTTGTGTGAATATGCCAGCTATGCTAAGATATGTTCATTTTAGCTGCATGTAGTAAGGCTTTTTAGGTGGCATTGGATCACTTCAGGGAAGTTAAAATCACTCAGTTTGTGATAACTTTCCCCTACAGTTATGTGTGGAAGTAACTGAAAATCAGAACATTCCTACTTTACTTGAGTATATAATAAATTACATTTACAGTTTTTTAACATGTAGCCTACAGGTTAGTTGTATTTGGCCTTTTGGGTCGAGTGAGCATTTGGAACATTTTTTATCTGATGTAATAGTGTACTGTAGGAAAAGGAGGAGTAACTAGTGAGAAGGTGAAAATCACCTTTTGGGAGCATCACTGCTTCAATTTCTTTGTAGGCTTTAGAGGATACCAGATGACACACTTTCAGTACTGATATATGTAACAGATTATATGCTAACTAAAACTTTATAGACTTTATGGTGCTATTTTTTTCTTACCTAACAGTTATCTCACAGTTGCAGTGCATGGGTTTTTTTGTATTTTACTTTCTTTTATTTATTCTCAAGAGAGCTTTCAAGGAATTTTGTCAGAGTTGAAAATAAACCTGTGGCTAATGCATTACAATACTGTATATTGCCTACAAGTAAGATGAAAGTTAGGCACACAACTTCAATTCAGTTTTGCACGTGAAATCCTTGAGTGTGGATTTTTCAGGAAGATTGTCAATGACTTATCTTTCCTTACCCTCTGTTAAAGCAAGAAGAGGAAAGTTTTTCAACAAAGTTGAAATGTATATTTGAGTTTCAGAATTGTGAATTGATATAAATTTAATTTTGACCTAATAACCTTTTACAGTCAGGTGGCATGATTGCAGAATTTTAAGAGTAATTTAGATTTCAAGTCAACTCCAGATATAGGTGATTCTTTCCCTCTACACAGCTCTCCTGAGATACCTCCTGGAGTCGTGCATCCAGCTCTGGAGGAAACAGCACACAAAAGACAAAGACCTATTGAAGCATGTCCAGAGGATGGCCACAGAAATAGTCAGAAGGCTAGAGCACCTCTCCTGTGAGGAGAAGCTGAGAAAGTTGGGGTTGTTCAGGTTAAAGACAAAGCTCTGGGGTGGCCTTATTCCCATACTTAAAGAGGGCTTAGAAGGAATATGGGGACATACTTTATAGCTGTGACTGATGCAATCAGACAAGAGGTAATGGTTTTAAAATAAACATAGGTAGATTCAGACTAGGTATTTTTATGGTGAGGGTGTTGAAATACTGCTGCAGGTTGCCCAGAGTGGTGGTAGATGCCCCATCAGGTCAGGTTGAACAGGACTCTGAGTGACCTGATCTTGTTGGAATTGTTCTTGCTCATGGCCAAAAGGTTGGATTAAATGACCTTTAAATGTCTCTTCCAACCTAAACCATTTTAGAGTAGAGCAAAAGGAGCACCTCCCCTGGCCTGCTGACAACTTCCAAATGCAGCACAAGATACTGTTTGCCTGTTCTGCTGTAAGCATGCATGATTTTGTATACATGAAAATATTTCTTGCATGCATTCTCAGTTTCTTTGCTGTTAGATCATTTAGACTTTTGAATCTTTAATGTTCCTTGGGTTTTCCATTATGAAAATGCAACATGAACAAAAAACTGCCTTTCTTTTAGTGCCTTCAAATCATGTGTTGCATAATTGATGCTCATTTTAAGGGATTCTGCAGCAAGTTCTGTGCAGATGGATAAAGAGGGAGGCAGGAAGTCTTTTTCTGTATCTGGAAAGATGCCTTCAGTGTGAAACAGTAAGTTGTGGTCTGCAGACAGCAGTCTGGTGGCACCCAGCTGTGTGTATGGGAAGTAGAATCATACAGGGTCCTATATAATTTACCAAACCCAGAACTGATTGTTAATGTTGTGTGCCTGTGGTACGTTTGTTTTACATTATAAGCACAAGTGCTCTCAGCCAAAGCTTGCTGGCCTGCCAGCACCACAATTTTTTAATTCACATGTGTGCCCTTTTGTGTGTTTAGAAGGAAAATGCTTCAGTGAGTACTTGTTTTTTTAATTGCTGTTAGATGCAAGTGTAGCTTTCAAATTTGGACTGTTTGCTTGCAGCTAATTTACAGGCAGATCACAGTGCAAACCATTCTCTGCTATTTTTACCAAAGTCTTATACATTCATTTGTCAAGACAAACTAAGATATTTCCAGATTTATCACATCGCTACCAGTTTGGGTGCTAGGATTCTGTGTCCTCCTTCTAACTTAAACTGATAGGAGAAAACAAGGTTTAGTTTTATTAGTGTTGATAATGTATTGAGCAGATAGAAGGCAGCTTGAAATTTTAAGCTGATATAGTGGGAAGGATGACAGAGAACACTTGTGCAGTCTGAGTAAATTAGGCAGATGTGACAGCAGTGGAGGTGCAAATACAATGTGTTTGCTGAAGGTGGCACCACTATGTCATTGCAGTTAGTCAGCAGTGTTTCAAGAGCTAATCTTAGTATTTTTATATGTGTAGAAATTCAAAAGCTGGGGTGAGGTTTTTGTGATGCAAAACCAGCACATTAGCTGTTCAGGACATTAAACTTTCCTCTGAGAAACTGTTCCTCTGAACTTAGAAATGCTGCCTGAAGAAGCCATGTTTTCTGACTTGTCTTTTTCTTAGCATAAATACGTTATGCTATGCTTAGTATACATTTAAGCTAGAAACATTTGTTTTATATTGGCAACAAAAATATAAATATTCTTAATTGGTATGGGGCTTATCCATCATTTTGCCTTTGGCCTCTGAAGTAATTGCAGGACCTTCAGGCTTCAGAAATTAAGTCCAGGACCTCTTTGGTCCTGCAAGTCACAAACTACAATGTTCATAAGACCAAGAGCAAGAAGTAATACACTACATTCATTGATGTGCCAAAAGGAAGGTAGGTTTCTGGAGTGGCTTGTAAGCATCAGCTAAGATTCTTTGAGCCATTCCCTTTATTACAAAATGAGGCCAAGTTGAAAGTGTATTTTGTGTGACAGTGATATTTGATAATGCCAGCTGTATTATCTCATGCAGGTTCACTTCTTCCCACAGCTAGGAATTTGACCCAAAGGTTCGTGTACAAGCACAGAGCTGCTGTGACATGTTTTCTTGGTATGAGAATTGAGTTTAGGAGCCAATCTACTGGTAGACAATCAAGCAACCCTTTTAGATAAGGAAAGGATGGAGCATGTAACTTAATGACAATCCTAAATTTTATAGTGCTAAGTTGCCACTCAGTTAATAATTTTAAAGACATATCACAGAATCCACAGCATGGTTGAGATTGAAAAGAAAGAATCACAGTTCATATAATGGTTGAGGTTGGGGAGACTTCTGGTATGATCTAGTCCAAGCTCTGCTGAAATCAAATCAATTTTAGAGTCAACTGAAGCAAGTTCCTCTAGATTTTGTGACATAGTACAAATGGAATTAGGCATCTCCTGCAATGGAGACTGTATAAATAGTGTATACAACCTGTTCCAGTGTTCAGTAACCCACACAGCAAAAAGTTTTTCATGTATTTAAGTAGAATTTCCTCTGTTTGTGTCTATTGCCTCTTATCCCTTCATGGGGCAAAACTGCAAGAAGCTTCCTCCTAGTAGTATTGTTTTTATGCAGACTGATAAAGTTCCCCATCACCCCTTCAGTCTTCTTCTTGGGGCTAAACAATCCCAGCTGTCTCAGCCTCTCAAAAGGCAGATTCTCAAACCCCTTTGTCATATTGGTGGCCCTTTGCTGGACTCGCACCACTGTGTCTGTGTCTCTTGTCCTGTGGAGCCCTGCACTGGACACAGCACTCCAGGTATGCTCTCACCCATGCTGAGCAGATGGGAAGAATTAGAATCTTTGTAGAAGTTGACTGTTGAAGCAGGAATGATGACCACATTACAATGACACAGTGACCAGTGACATGCTCTTGGAATGGTACAACACAAGCAGGAAAAAAAGGGCAGAGAATCCTACTTCTCGGAGCTAGATACATAAATTTAGATTATCAGAATAAAATTCTTTGCTTTAGTTTTGGCTGACTTTTCTATACAAGATTGGCATTTGAAAGGCCTGTATTATGTCCTGGTGTGGACTGATGCACTGTGTTTCCCATCCATTTTTGATAGCATAGTAAGTTGGAGGCTCTGGAAATCAATGCAGATTTCATGTCTTGTGTTTCTTCTGTTGAAGAGCTTATTTGTGATGTCCTAAGACCAAGTTTTAAGTAAGATCATTGAAAATTTGCCACAGAAGTTAGCCCTTTAACAGGAAGACTAAACTTCACCTACATCTTAGTTAAAATGCCTACCTTCAGGTTCTGGAGCATTGGTGTTTTCAAGGAAAATACTGACATAACCACAGATGAGTACAGAAATTAATTTGGGGATAAAGAGCAAGCTTCTGGAAGGAAATCCTATCTGGCTGCAGGTATGAAATTTCTAGAGTTGAAGAAGAAATCTTAATCTGCTTGAGGGTGTTCTTGAATTTATTAGATTTCTAGTAAGAACTGGATTTAGGTTTTAGGATGATTGAGGTATTAGTTTGCCATACAGTTGTGCGTTACACAAAACAGGATTTTTGTGCTGGTCAAAGTAAAGAGTAATTGTTTAAAATGCCCTTTCTGTAGTCCTCAAAAAGCCTGATGCAGTGCTTACCATTTGCTACTTCTAGAAATTGCTATCTCAGTCAGTATCTATAAAGCTGACTTTTTTAGGGTGTGTGTGAAAAAGTGTTGGGGACTCTGGAATTGCCATTTGTCTTTGGGATGGGTGAATTTAAGTGAGGAAATAATGGATTGAGAAGCAAGAAAAGTGCAAAACTGCATAGAATCCTGATGTACACCAAACTGTAACCAGGGAGGATTTTTAATGCATGTTTGGTATAAATGGTGTGACCTTCTGAAAGTCCTAGAGAAGAACCTTAAGCAAAAACATGTGTAGCTGTTGATAAAATGTGAATTGTTTGTTCATTGTAAAAGCAGGATGATAAGCTAGGGCCATGGCAGACAATTTTGCTCAGAGGTTATTTTGAACTATGCCTTCCTTTTCTCCTCTGAGTGTTTTGGAATGAAAACATGACTGATAATTACTGTCTTCTTTACTAGCTCTTTACCAATAGGATGGTTACAAGAATTACATGGCTTGACACTGGTATTTTGCTCCATATATATATATATATACTGCATTTATATTTATTCAATCTAACCAAACACTTGTCAACTAAAGACTGTTATAAACTGACATCTTAAAATAGCCCTGATTAGTCTTCAGTATGTCGTGTTTTCTTGGTAAAAATGAAACCTCTACAATATTTTTTTCATTTTTTTTCTATTTTGCAGGCAGTTCTGGAGACTATTAGGAATTTGATGAACACAGATTGTGTGGTTCCTGACTGGCTGCATGACATCATTCTCGGATATGGAGACCCAAGTAGTGCACACTATTCAAAAATGCCAAATCAGATTGCAACTCTGGATTTTAATGACACTTTCCTGTCCATTGATCACTTAAAAGCTAGTTTTCCTGGGTACAATATTAAAGTGACTGTTGACAATCCAGATCTGCAAATCCCCCCCTTCAGGTGATCTCCAAATTTCTATTACTCCTGGTCTGGTGTTCTTGCTGAATTGCTTTGTCAGCTGGAGTTGAGTTCAGTGGTTGAGGGGAGGTGCTCTACCTTTTAAGGAAAGGTGTTCATATTCAGATACAGATAGTAACATGACAGAGGTAACTGTGCTATAGTTAGGGTCAAGACCAGCTTCTGCTCTGTTGTACAAAAACTTATCAGAGCATTGCTTGTAGATCACCCTATGGAATATGTGGGAAAAGCAAGAGTATGCAGTAGATAGAATCAAGACATGCACTATTCAGTTCTGCATTTTGGTATCTGGTGTTCTCAAGTACAGCTTAAAACTTTTTAATTACATTGTTTGCTTATGTGTCTCATTAAAGCAAGCCAACAACAGCAATTTCTACATCAAACCTAAAATATGAGCTTTTGGAAACACCATTGAGTCAAAATAAAGAATTAAGTCTGCACTTCCATATTGCTTATTTTGTTTTAGAAATGGTTTTTGAAATAGGATGCTTACCTATGTGACTACTAAGTCAGAGTTCCACATTTTGTTTCACTGATGCTCTTCGGCCTTTTTTCCCTTGACAGTTCTGTACCTCCTGGTAGACCTCCTTGGAATATGTCGAATGATTTTCACAGTGCTGGAGCATAGTTATTTCAGCTGGGCTGAAGGAACTGTGTCTTTTTGAAGGAATAGGTTAGACTAGAAAGGAAGAAAAGATATCATTCCACCACTTAGCTCTTATCATGGCTAAATTGCATCTTGAAAAGCAGGGATGTAATTGTAATGATTTTTTTTGAAACACTGCTTGTAGAACATTTTAAGAGAAGGCACTAGCACTATTTAATGAAAAAAAAAAAAAAGTCTGAAGGTTTCAAGACAAGATACCACACAAAACTTACCTCAGTGAACTGGTGTTCATTTTCACTTCATAGATTAAAACATGTATTTCTCTTCATGAAGAGCTGTTGCTTTCCTGCTGCTTAATTTGTCCTGTAAAGACATTTAAGAGATTATAGCTATTAAAGATGTCTGCATGGTTGTCTCAAGATAATGGGGTAGCCATTGGAATTCCTTCACTGCGATTTGTTTCTGAATTAGAGAAACTTGCTAATATATGATACAGATAGATATAAAAAAGTTGAAATTAGCAGATAAAAGATAGCATCTGTTGGAGAGTAATGAATGTGTAATAAGGTAGAAAGGTAATAAATGGGCAGGAATTCTAGAAAAAAAAAAGTTATTACTGCTGAGCAGATAGTACCAGTGTCTTTTCTGTAACTTCAATTCTGTCTCCTCCATTTTCGAGTTGTTTTTGCCTTCGTTGTTTTTCCACCTGTCTCTCAGCACGACTGGCTGTTCATCTTATGTAAAGGGCACTTATATACTTTTTATAAAATATGCTGTCTTAAATTCAGCTTCATCAGTTTAGTTGTTATTCCTTTTCCTGACCCTTACTTATAGTTTGCCAGCTGTAGCTCGTTTTCCTGTTATCTGAAAGCCTGGTACAAACTTTATTTCAACTTCTCAGACAGTCTGGTATCACAGAGAACATGTTGAAGTGTAGTCTTAAATTATGTCTTACAGGATAACTTTCCCAGTAAAGGGAGGTAAAGCAAAGAAAAGGAAAGTAGAGGATGGAAATGAGGAAAAACCTGAAGAAGCTAAAACACTGATTGTAGAGCCTCATGTCATTCCAAACAGGGGTCCATATCCTTATAATCAACCAAAACGGTAATAAGTGGATGAGAACTTATTTGTGAAATGGTAACACATGCAAAGCTGTTCATTTTCAGAAATATTTGAAAATAATACTGTTTATTATACAGCAAATGTAATTTTGATCTCATTGCTAAAAGATTTGAATATGACTTTTATTTATATTGAAATCAATCTGTTAGATCCTCTCTATTTAAAAAATTCCCTTGAAGAACAATGAGAAATACTGTCTTCTAATATTGTGTAAGGATGTGTGTTTGAATATTAAGAGAATCATACCTAAGTATTTTTACAGCATTCTCAGCAAGTAGTAACTAGAGAGACTCAGTCTTAGAGACAGGGTGATTTTATTGTCATGTGAGGAGCATGATTTACTTTTTTGCATAGAAATTACCATACTGTGGTGTTTTCAAGCACCTAGTTTTGGAGAAAGATGTAGACAGTTAAATTAAAAGAAATTGATTAATCAAAACTATTGCCAAAATTTTTCAGTTCTCTTATTTTGCATTCTTACAGCAACACTATTCAATTTACCCATACTCAGATTGAAGCTATACGTGCAGGAATGCAGCCTGGGCTGACTATGGTAAGAATATTTTAAAGGATTTTATACTCATACTTATTTGATTCTGGCTTTACATGCATTCAGTGAAATACCAGGAATGCCCCTTTCTGTAGCCTTGCTGAGGTCACTTATATTAATAGATTAAAATAAGAAAAATTAACAGACAAAGCATCAATGTTTTCCCAAACACATGTGATCTATGTATAACTGTATTCTGAAGACTTTCCACAGCTGAATTTATTTTTCCAGTGGTTGAGTTGCTAGTTTTAGGCTTTTGCCATGTTTGTAACTTCTGGCTGTTTTAAATTACTTGCATAATTTATAGTTTGACCAACTCCATTAAAGGAAATGAAAGTTGTTGAATTGTCTTCAGTGACCTTTTTTCTGCTGTCTTGAGAAATGTAATATACAATCCTTTGTATCCTGCTGACTTCTCGAACTAGGAAGTTACAAACCAAAGTATTAGATTTGTTATGAAAATAATTTTTGATCAATGAGTTTCTGCACAGATCTTTAAGGTACAATTACACTTTGACTACAAGTACTTCTGAGCTGAAGTACACTGTGTCCTAATAGTGACTCCATGGAATATTTGACTGGCTTTGCTCTGATACTCTTAAATACTTCTTGGTCTATGTAGGCAATAATGCTAATTTTTAGGTTTTTGTATTGCTATTCATCTGTACAATGCTCTGCCTCTTCCCCTTCCTCTTTATGTTTACCACTCCCTACATGCTTTATAGCTAGCACACAAAAGATGCATGACAGAGGAAAAAATGAACTTCAGTGGAGCTGTATGCTTTTTGTGCCTGTCTGACTAGGTGGGCTGAAATCACACAGGATCACAGAATTAGTAGAGTCATAAATGTCTGTAAAATTAACTGAGTTCTTGCCACAGTTTTTGAGTATGGTACATTTTCTGGTAGAGCACAGCAGAAATTTCTGGTTGCTGATTTAGGAATTAAAGCTCTCTTTCTTGAATGCTGTGAAAATACCACAGTGATAGATGCTTTAAATCTGTTATTAAACAGTGTTGGAAGGGCTTTTTGGAATTACTTGAACTGCTGGGTTTTACATAATTAGAACATTTGTGTAGTACCTAGCCAGTGGATAGGAGTACTTATTTCTATCAGTAGTGATGTTAGTAGGAAAGAAGAGTGAGTAATTAAAAATCTTTGTTGTTATTTTATAGCGTATAATTAACATGCAAAATACTACACATGGGGTTCTGTAAATCACATAGGTTTTATTTGTCTTATTTTTTAAAATTTTCTTTGTGTACTGTGTCTTGGTATAAATGAATATTTGTTGAGCTATTAATGTCTTTCAAATGCAAGTGTGCAAGGCATTATAAACTACCATCTACCTCACTTTTGGAGGGCTCTAAAGAAGGTAAGTAACTTCCTGTGCCTGATATTCCATCAGCTTTCATAAATATCTGGGGAGATTGTTGTTACATAATTTGAGTTTTTCTGCTAAAATCACATTTGTTGATTTTTAAGAGGTTAGAGAATGAGCATCTATTAGATCAAAAGGAAAACACAGTGACAAAATTAGCTTTTTTGTTTTGATGATGTATTTCCAATTTTTAATTTTTTTTTACTACATCACATTTTCACAGTTAGAGAAGGCAGGCTTGAGAAAACAGTTATGTAATATTTGCCTATGTTCTATTTTCTGTCATTTTGTGGTGTATTTCTGTCATATTTTTGAGAAGTACAATCATTTGCTTTTGAATACAGTGATTAATGAAATTCTTGAAGTAAAGCAAGTGTAATTTCATAGGAAGCTACAAATTTGTGTGGGTGTGTATATATATATACATATATATATATATATATATATGAAACCTACTATTCTGTGCTACCTAATGTTTAACAGGTTCCTTTGAGATGCTTTGTAATGTCAGTTTTTGAATGTTGGTGTCATTGAGCCTATGAAAACATTAACTGTCAGTATTATTTATATAACATCAGTTGTATATTTTGAGTAAATAAAAATATGTTTCCTTGTTCTTTGTATCTTCTCACCTTATTTTTTCTCAATTATGTGTTTTCATGCCTTTTTTCATCATTTCCTTTATGTTTAGTCTATCCTGAGGCTAACCAGCCTTTCTTCTAAGAGTTGCTTTCATGGGTTGCTAAATGGAATAGTTGCATATGCTGGATTACTATGCTTATCATCATAAATTAGGCAGATTCCTGCCTGAATTAATCTTGCATTATATATTGTGTTTGTTCTTGAAGTTCACAAAAGCCAGCAAGTAATTTACCATATTCCTCTTAGACAGGAATCCACCATAGCATTGTTTTGAGTATTTCATGGTGTCTGTATGTGTTGAAGTTCACAGGAGACAGCAAGCAATTGTACATGAAACAGCAGATTTTCTGTGGTTAATGTGTGAACTTGGTGTCTTGTGATCTTGTTCTGCTTTTTCCCAACAGGATATATTGCTGTCTTATGCAATGTTCTGAGAGATTGTGTGTTGATTTTTATTTGGTTTTAATTTCTTGTCTTGTTTTGGTTTTAGGTAGTGGGTCCACCTGGTACTGGAAAAACTGATGTAGCAGTCCAGATAATATCCAATCTTTATCATAATTTCCCAGAACAACGAACTCTGATAGTTACCCACTCAAATCAGGTAAAGTGTCAGTCATGTATGACTTTTTGTTGTAATTGAAATAAAGAAGCACAGCAAGTATTGAGATAGTAGCTTTGAGTTGTCTCTTGAGAACATGAGGTGACTTGGGTGCAGTTCTGCCAGTTGCATAATGTGTAATTAAATTTTTGAATTTCAGATTTGTAGTTCTGAGCAATTTATCAGAATTTTTCAATGTATTTAACTGGTTGGGTAGATACTAGGAAGTATTTTGAAAAGAAATATTGGTTAGGGTTGGGGTTTGGCTTGGGGTTAGGGGTTGGGGTTAGGGATTGGGTTAGGGTTCAGTTTTTCCCTGCAGGATCATCTGAATGTGTGAAAACTACCTTTTCTCCTGTTCTTCTCAATCTTTAGGCCTTGAACCAGCTCTTTGAAAAAATCATGGCTCTAGACATCGATGAGCGCCACCTCCTGCGTCTGGGTCATGGAGAAGAGGAATTAGAGACAGAGAAAGATTTCAGCAGGTGAGAAAGGAGGTGCTAATGATAAACTCATGTGCATAAACACAGAAAAAATACTGCTTAATTACAAAATAGCTTTTTTCATTGGTAAATATCACAATTTGAATAATGCAGACATAAGGAAAGCTATCAAGTGTGTATCTGTAAAATACTTAAGAAGCTGTTCTTAAAATATTTGTATGTTTATTACATGTTAGTCTTGTTGACATCAGTAGAATTATACATGTTCACCAATGTAAGTTGGGGTATAAGGGTTGTGCACTGGAAATGACTGAATTGTCATTAACTTATTATTGTCATTAACAAAGATTATTATAACAATACTTCGACTCAAAAGATGCAGTAAAAATTGTATTTACCAGAAGTTACCCACATTTCTACAGATGAGTTTCATTTTAGTGAAATAATTTGTGATTTTAAAAAAAAGTTATTTTAATGCTTTGACATAGTCAAATTACTCCAGAAATTTTATAGCCAAAATCTTAGTGCAATGACGCAGTGGCAGATATTTATTTAGTAATATCCATGCTTTTAGTATGTGCCTTGAACAGTTTTCTTTGAGACACTCTGCGTTGCTGACGAAGGTTGAGGAATATATTTGAAGGTGGGCTGCAGTACTGTGAGAATGTTTTTTTCCCATATGCCTTTTTTTGGGGTTAGGTTGCTCCTGAGATTGTGGGGTTTTTGCGTCAGGCTTTTATAGATGGCATGATACTGCTTAAGGAGTTTGTACAGTTTGGCAAGCTTAGTGTTTCTTTTTTGCTCCCTCTGCAGGAACAGCAAAGCAGGACAGGGCATTTCAGAACACAGGGTAGAGTTCATTAAACACAAGGGGAATCACAGCCCAAGAAATTTTTTGTAGCAATGAACAAATACAATTCAAGTCATGTATCTTGTTTTATGTGAGAAATAAGAGGACATCAGAAGTGTGAGGGGAAACAAACCACAGCTGGTTGCCAGTCACTTGTGATCATCATGAATTAGTTTTGTTGAAGGAGAAGAAACTAGTATTCTAAGGATCATAACTGTCATAGTTCCTGAGGAACTTGTTTTTTCTAGTTGTGAACAATATCATATTCAGTTGTGTCTTAGTAAATTTCAGTCTCCAGCTTTAACTATTCTCACCCTTCTAAATAAGACAGTAGGGCTCATTGTGATTACCAGGTGTTGTGACTTATTTTTTTCTATTTGGAAAGCATACTTTATGAACAGTAAGTTTAACAAGAACTTGAAATTTAGCTTTTATTCACATTTGAGCTTTTAACTAATTACACATTTTTAAAACAGTGTCGTCTTCCTCTCACTTCTTTAACACTGCCCATTTATACTACTTTTTAATTTGTTTTCTTTCTTAGAAAATGTGGTATGTTGATTTTTTTGTTCTTCTTTTACTGCTTCTGGGGTGGGGGCAGTGGATGGATGAAGGAAATTGATTTCTAAAGAAAAAAATTGGGCTGAATTTGGTGTGAGAAGGAAGAACGGAAGGTGTAGGTTATAAACCAATGTCATGAAAGTTACTCAACAGGCAGCTGTGAGTGTAGGACCTCACATGTGGATGCAGAACTGTCAGTTACAGTGGGCTAAGCATTATTGCAAGACATTTTGTATATTGCCAATGGAAGGCAGCCTTATTGTACTGGAACTTAAGGTATAGGTTCCATTTATGATGGTCCACAGGCTTGTATAAATTGCTTGTGTTTGTGTAATGTAGTGTACCATAGTTCCCAAATAGTACATTGGAAATAATGGTTTTCTTCCTCACTGGTGCAGGATGAGAATGTTTTGCTAACAGTTAAAAAACTTCTGTTAAAGTGATAGGATAAAAGGACCTTTTTCTACTATAAAGGCTCTGGCATGGCTTTGTTAATTATTAGGACCCAACTGATAGAAACAGTGGTCATGTGGCAAATTTTTGGGTTTTGGCACCTGATAGTAGGTGGAGCTTTTGGGGGAGAGCTGTTGGTTGTGGTGATCTCTCATTATCTTACTTAGATCAGACAGTTTTGAATTAAATAAATTTAAATGCAAAGAATGTTTTATTTATTGCATTTTGTAGATATGGAAGAGTTAATTATGTGCTGGCTCGAAGACTTGAGCTTCTACGAGAAGTCGGGCGACTGCAGGAGAGTCTTGGAGTCCATGGAGATGTTTCTTACACTTGTGAAACAGCTGGCCACTTTTTCTTATACCAAGTAAGGACTGTATGACCTCAATATGTTATGAAACACTTGGTAAAAATTGGAGTGAATTTTTCAGAATTGAGTCTAAAAAAAGCTCATATTTTTTGGTGGTTCAAAATACAGTAAACAGCTACAGCTGTAATTGCAATGTATCTTACTTGTATTGCTATTGTTTTAAATCCTGCCTGATGACTCACCAACTGACAGGCTAGCATTGCTGTTCTTCCTGACTGGTGGCAAAGCTTCTAACCTGAAGTTTGTCCTTCAGATAGGAAAACCTGGGGTCCGCTTTACATTTTGGGCAAGCATTAGAGCAGCTGCTAGATGATCCTGCTGGAAAGCTTTTATTGGTTGCACATAGTACATGAAACGGTGATTTTCTGGATATTTTATATCCTGTGTTTCCTTTCTATGTATTTTTTACAGTAACATAGCCTACATTAGCAATTAGTATTGCTTAAGCAAACTTGAGAGTGGTACTTAGGATCAAATGTATACACTGTATATGGTTTTACAGAAGTTACTCTGGATTAGGTGTAGTGTGGGCCTAACTATTAAATGGTCATAAGGTATTGAACAGTAATAGGAGCACTGCTAGAGCTCATCTTCTTATTTAGTTTCCTCCCAGAGGAATCCAAGTTGGTATTTAAACCCTTGTCCCTAAGGAGAGAGAATCAAGAAATTTTGTTCTGCATTGTATTTGTGGGGCAAGTTTTTTGTACTGGAGGACTTCAGGTGTGACCTCTGTGAGACTAGACCAGGGGCTGCCCCGTGTTGGATGCAGCTGTCTCCAACAGAGCCACTGCTGGCCAAAGCTGAGCCTGTCTGGTCCCTGTGTCAAAATGTCTTTGAGAAAAGGTGAATAACCAACATGCAGCAGCTGGGGGCAAAGGCTGGTGTCATGCTCCACAAGGTGGGTGCTGCACTGTCACATCTCACAAGGTGAGCACAACTCCCCAGATGTGGGAGACAAACAAAATATCACGTCCCATGGAGTGGGCACGTCCCTGTGTCCCACAGAGTGGGTGGGGTTCCCCAGAGGGGGGGTCAGCCCAGGGAGATTCAGACTGGACTCCCTTGCTTTCTAAACTCCCTCAAAGAGGAGCCTAGGTGCAGCTGGGCCCAATCCTTCTCCTCTTCTAATTAATCTCTTTTAACAACCCATTCAGTGAGATTAAGTTTGGGAATTCTCTGCACAATAGTCAGCAGTAAGGTTATTACCCAGGAGGTAATAACACAGCTTTACTTAAAAAGAGTAAGATTATAAAGCATGTGAGATTACAACTAGCAGAATTATCTTGCACATCTTGCAGAGCCAGGTGTTCACTTGGGCCCCTCCAGATGGGATGACACAGCAATAGCCCTTATTTCTGCACATGCGCCCTCTCCAGTGGCCTTACCCGGGGCACACACAAGATGTCACTCTGCCTCTGCAGGGTGCAGCTTGCCTGCCCCTGTCCCTTATCAAATAAGGACAGTGTCCTGCCTGTCAGGGTGGCCAAACAGAGCTCCCCTTGCAAGGACAGTGTTCAGCTTACCGGGATGGCCACTCAAGGAGGGGCTGCTCTTGTGAGAATAGGGCCCTGTTTCTCAGGGTGGTTACCCAAATGGGGGCCTCTCCTTGAGAGAACAGAGTCCAGATGGCTATTGAGTGAGGCCTCCACCCAAGCACAGTGTCCACTTTGTCAGGCTGGCTGTTTTGAGACAAATATTCTTTTGGGGATTATACAGATGGAGTGTGAGAAACAATCTTGTGCACCAAGGACAGGAGGAAAAGGAGGGGACAGGAGGTGCTCCAAACACAGGATCAGAAATTCCTCCATTGCTGAGGGAGAGGCCATGGTGAATCAGGTTGTCTCCCTGCTGTCCATAGAGGGCCATGTCAAGGCATATATCCACACTTTAGCCCATGGAAGAACTCATGATGATGGAGGAAGGTGGATATGCCCTGAAGGAAGCTGCAGCCTTTGGAAAGCCCATACTGGAGCAGGGGAGAAGTGTGAGGAGGAAGGGGTGTCAGGGATGTAGCATTATGAACTTGAGTGATAGGTCCCCTTCCTCCTGCACTGCTCAGGGTGAGGAGGAGGTAGAAGAGTTGGGAATGAAGGAGTGAAATTGAGCCTGGGAAGAAGTATGGAATAGAGAAGAAAGATAGTTTTGGTTTTGTCTTTGTTTTTCACTATCCTAGTCTATTTTTAATCAGCAATAAAATAAATTCATTTTCCCCAAATCAGGTCTGTTTTGCCTTTAATGGTACTTGCAAAGTCATACCCTTATCTTAATCTCAATCTCAAGCCTTTAGCTTTTCCATCTTATTTTCTCCAAGGGGGAGTAAGAGATGCTGGGTGGAAGTCTGGCAGCCACCCAGGGTAAAACCACCACAGCTTCAAAAATGTCATCTTAATACAAGGTCAAATCCTAATTTAGACATACCTTGCTTTTGTGATGATTTTTTTTGTCTTAGAACTATTAGTGCAAGTCTATACCTTACAATGACTTCATGATACAAAAACATGTCAATTATGGCACTTTTGTTTTTCATAGGTGATGTCTCGATGGGAGGAGTATATCAGCAAAGTGAAAGTTAAAGCTGGAAAGTCACCAAATGTTACAGATGTCTCCAGTTTATTTCCTTTCCACCAGTATTTTGCAAATGCTCCCCAACCAATTTTCAAAGGCAAATCCTATGAAGAAGATATGGAAATTGCTGAAGGGTGTTTTAGACATATTAAGAAAATATTCACTCAGCTTGAGGTAAGACATGAATTGTTAAAAGTAAGTGGATCTGGATCATCCTATAAAAAACTTTACAAAGTTCCAGAATTCTCCATTGTCCTTTATCATAAAAGGAATATATACCTTCAGGCAAGTTTACTAACTTGCAAGACGTTCATATGAGAATTCCCATCTCAAAGGAATATAGACATATTTCACAATTGGGACAAGGGTGTAATCTGTTTTATTTTGATTTCAGGAAGCAGCCATTCTGCATGTTCCACTTTCACTGCTGGGGTTACTAGAGTTGGTGAACGTATCACTGTTCCTCTGAGCCACTGTTCCTCTGAGCCTCACAGGATCATTCTGTTTGCACTGAATTGCCTTTAATCAGATAACCTAGAAGTAACTTAAATATATTTTATTCTATTTTTCCCAGAATTGCTTGAAAAGTTAGGGTAAAAATTATCTTGTTATCCTTTGGTCATATGAATTGTATTGTTTTTTTCCAACACTGAATTTGATGTGATGTTATGATGCAGTAAATAAGGAAACAAAGATAGAGTAAAACAAAATTTTGAGGGATTCTGAGAGGTTCCCTCAATCAATGGAATAATTGTCTGCAAATTTATATATGCACACAGGCTGCGGGGTTCTTGGATGTGTTTTTAAAAGGTTGTTTTTTGAAATAGTGTTGATTCCAGGTTTAGCATTAAAAAAATTACTCAGATGGGATTCTTAATGGTAGAAATCTTCATGACTTTCTGGCATAATTAGAATGTGGCCAGATAGTTTGTCTGAATAGATTTTATAAGCAATCATTTTTGTAGTCTGACTTCCAAGATTTTTCTTTCTTCTCTCTAGGAATTCAGAGCATTTGAACTGCTCCGTAGTGGCCTGGATAGATCCAAATACCTGTTGGTGAAAGAAGCAAAAATCATTGCCATGACTTGTACTCATGCTGCTCTGAAACGACATGACCTGGTTGAATTAGGCTTCAAAGTAATGACTATAGGAGTGTTACTACAGTAATTAGTTTCTCTGGTTTTCAGCCCCCCTTCTCCCTTGTATACACGTTATTTTTCTATTGTAAATCTGGATGCCTTAATTATTTTGAGGTGCATTTTTAATCAGAATGTTGCAATTGAAAATGTAAACTTCTGTAAAAAAAAGATGAGATCACTTTTAAGTTATTGTATGTACAAAAAAATTCTCTAGTGCAAAAAACTTATCTTGCTGTTGAGTTACAGCATATGGGAAGCATGTCACGTAGTTCAGCCTTCCAGGTGCAATCCTGATATCCCTGATAGGTGCAGATAGGTTTGCCTTTGATGTAGTAGGAGTTCACCCTCTGACATTGATTTTTAGTAATACTGATGTTTTGCTTATGTAAACAGTAAAATCCTGATGTAACTGTCCCACCCATCAAAAACCAAATGAGAAATAGATGCTCTCTTTGGTAGGCTGAATAACAGCATTAATTTGTATTGACTGATGGACATCTCTGCTTTTTCTTTCTCAGTATGACAACATCTTAATGGAAGAGTCTGCTCAGATTCTGGAGATAGAAACCTTTATACCTCTCCTGTTGCAGGTTAGACCTGAATTATAAAACATACTACAGAATATAATAAATGAGTCTGTGTTCTTGAACAGTATAGAATATTGAAGTGAAACTATCTTGTGTGGAGAAAGTAACCTAGAACTGATGCCTGCCATTTGAGTGGGCAGGAAAAAACTTTCACATTGTTTTATATGAGTTGGTTATCCTTGGTTTTTAATATTATAGAGTAAGAAGCTGTTAGGTTCTAAATATGGTGCTTTTATTGACTAAATGGCA
The DNA here is from genome assembly GCA_038090715.1 of Florisuga fusca. NCBI lineage: Eukaryota > Metazoa > Chordata > Aves > Apodiformes > Trochilidae > Florisuga > Florisuga fusca. The sequence continues at coordinate 10,256,748 of JAAWXA010000009.1, forward strand.
ATATTAGAAGGCTTTAATTTTGAAAATAATAAAGGGAATATATTTATGTAGCTTAGGTCCTAGCTTTGTTACTTTTATTCTTTCTCTGCTAATAATGATCAATGCTAATTTTAATTGTTATTAGAATTAGAATTATTAGTTCTGATGAAGAATTTCTGTTGTCCTCTCTGCTTGTGCTGTTTGGTCAGTTTCAGTCAAGATTAAGAGAGATGGAGAGATAGCAAGTACTTGCAACTTTCAGGAGAACTGCAGCCAAGTAAGAGAGCAGACATTTTAATTGCTGTTAAAACTCCAAAGAAAGTAAATAAATGGTTACTGGTTCCTACTCCTTTTGCCCAATAATTATGCACCTTTTGCCTAGCTAATTTGGTAAAGTGTTTAGCCTGGAATCATCTGCAGCTTGTACTGTGCTTTGCAAACCAAGAAGTGGTAGACAAAGGAGTGCACATGTGATACAATTAAATAAAAGTCTTGCAGCTGGAAAGGTACTGCTAACACAGGCAAAGAAAGAAGGAAGCTGAAACTAATGTGGCACAGGTTACTTCTAGTACAGTCTGCAGGAAGCCAGGTAGTGATAACTCTGTAATTTAAGGGATTGTTGTAGTAGGAGGCCAACACTGCTGCTAGTAAAGTATTTTTCCCTAAAAACATTTATTCTGATCAGTCTAAACTCAACACATTTACTCAGATTGTCTTCAATGTTTTTGTGCTTCCAGTGAAGGTTTTCTGTGGTTGCTTTTAGCAACCTGAGCTTGGGAGGCACCACTTTTGCTCTTTAAAGTGCTAGGGGATTTCATAATTAAGCAAAATGTGCTTCTCACACGTCTGTGTCTCTGTTATCTCTGCAATCCCAGATTATCACAAGATAAAATCTCACCCTCAGGAAGTGAAATATGGGCTCCCTCAGGAACTCTGTGAAAATTCTTTAGCTGCAAATCAGAAGCTGATATATGGCAAATCTGAAGTAAAACTGAAGACAGTCTGTACTGTTGATTTGATTCTAAATCTCTAGTGGCTTTCTGAAAAATACACAGTCTGCATTTGCTCATATTCTAAATTTAAGATTCCTTTTGGAAGTTTTGCCTGGAGCAGATATTTTCATCGAAAAGCAATAATTTTAAGTCCTCTAGAAAACCACAATCCCAGCTTTTGAAAATAACAGAAAATTAGTCTCAATTGAAAAAGGCGTAATGGAAACTCCGTGAAACATTTGAGGTATTAGTAATTGCAGCTGTTATTTTTTCACTTCAACAATGGAGAGCAGAATACAATTACAGGAAAGTAACCCAATATGGGCTTGGTGCACAAAAGAATGTGCATGTCCAACTTAACCACATTGCTGTAAAAGCCCAAGTCCTGTTCTCAGTTGTTGTGTAACTGTAGGTTTTGAAGTTTTAGGGATGTTAATGTAGTCCTTTAATCTCTTCTTGGTATGTTAAAGACTGATGAGTTTTGGTAATACTGAGCAGGTGGGAAACTAATGCACTCTGTAATCCCCAAATGCTGCCTGAACTCTGAAGAGGAGCACATATTTCTCCATTTTGTTTGAGGTGTTCAGAGACCAAAACTCTGTTGGGTGAGGCTTGTCAAAAATTATAAACATGACAGTCTAGCTCTTTCCTTTTCATTTAATAGTTCAGCAAATACTTATAATAATACAGTGAAGTAGACCTGGTTCCTTTCTCTCCTGCAGGCTTATTGAGTTCTCACTGTAGTCTCTAGACTAACATTCACATTAGTTCTACCTGGAATGCAAGATTTCTTCTTGCTGCTTAGTTGAGTGCCCTAACTGTCAGAAAGGTATGGAAGCATAAGTTGTCATGTCATGGCTTCTCCTGTAATTAGATATTTAAATCTTCATGCATAAAGACACTAGTAGGACTTCAGGCCATTTCTTTGTCATTCTGGCAGTCTTGAGTTTAAAGGTACAGCATTACACTGCAGTACTATGTAATGAATAAATTCTGCATGGCTTTGACCATGGTTTTCATTAATTATTAAATTATTGAGTGAAATAAACATCTTGATAGTATTTTACGAAAGTTTGAGAGGTGAATCAACAAGATGAAACATGCTGGTGAGGGGAAATAAGTATGTAATTAGTTCCTTTTCTGATAATGTTACTTTTGACCTTTAAAACAATGTAATAGTTATGATCTTTACTTAATTTAATAGTTAACTTACCTGTTGCTTTATAAAAACAAGACTATTTAAAATACTACTCCCTTTTTCTTATAGTAGATGGGAAAGAAGCCTGTAGTTTTTAAAATGATGGCAGTTCATTTTAGCTTAAGAGCAAATGCTGAAATGTAGGGCTTAGGCTAAGACAGCCAATTTGACTACGAAGATGTTGTAACTGAGTGCCTTGATTATATTGTAGTAGTTACTACTGTGCAATTGTTTCATTTTAGAACCCTCAGGATGGATTCAGTCGTTTGAAGCGGTGGATTATGATTGGTGACCATCACCAGTTGCCACCAGTCATTAAGAACATGGCTTTTCAAAAATACTCCAACATGGAGCAGTCCCTCTTTACACGGTTTGTTCGTGTTGGAGTGCCAACTGTTGATTTGGATGCACAAGGAAGAGCAAGAGCAAGGTGAGACAGAGAAAATGGCATCTCTAGCTTGTAAAAAACTACCAGGTTAAAAATTGGAAAAGCACACATAGCACTGGAAACTTTTTTTCCTATTGCAAGGACGTAGTACTGTATTTTAGTACTACATATTGTAGTACTGGAATTTAGTTGTTCTGTTCCATTTGGTTGTGCTTAGAGTAGGAAGACAGATTTTACTTTGCTGAATGGCAATCAGTTTTATGTCTTTTTTTTTTATATATAGTAAGACTCTGCTTCTGTGGGAGTACTTTAATGAAATTATATTTAAAGAAGCTTTCATAGTATTAAATGTTTGGTTTGGTTTTTTTTATCAGATGAGATTTTTTTTACACAAATTTTCTTTTCTAAACTAATATATTCCACATATTCAAGTACAAATGAAGATTTGCTTTATTTGGCCTTGGATATATTGTATTTCCTTTATGGGTCGGAAATAATTTTCTTATTTCAGCAAAGCTTCAGCTTTGACTGATTTGAGACAATCAGAAAGGACACACAAGAGCATAATGCCTTTTTAATATTACAAAATACTGTTTTCCCTGTAGTAAGATAGTTTTTCTTTTATCCATGTATTTGTAATTTCATGGTGGTAATATAAATGTCAAATTTATTTATTGTCTGAAGGGTATGTTTGTGGTGTCACATTAACAAGGAAAAATAAAATCAAAGAAGAGAAAATATATCCATATAATACCTTGCTGCTTGAAGTTTAGTTTTAAATCCTGATTTTTTTAGGCAGAAAGGGAAATGAACAATGTGAAGGAGTACTTCAGGGTTTTTATGTAATAAATGTTGGTATATGTTGGAATATTATTTTCTAGACATGAATAACAGTTACTTTCAATATAATTTTAAAAATATATTTCAGTCTGATTATAAGTTCATTTTGTCATCTACTGTTCTGTAACATCTCAGAGATCTTCCTAGAGATAAGAGAGAATTCCTTCACTTTTCAATCCTAATCAAAGATTTTTCCTGTACCTTCCTACATTTTCTCTTGTCTTCTGATTGTAGGTAACTTTTCCATGAAATATCTGCTACTTTATCTGCTCTATATTGTTGTGCATTTTTGATGGAAGCATTTTTGTTATATTAGCATCCCTATAAATATCAGATATGATTCAGAATTCTGTAAATTTTGGTTGCTTCCATTCATGTTTCAGGTTAATACATGGCAATGAAGAAAATAATAAATTTCTTTTTGCAGTAGGAGGCTTTACAGCAGGTAATGCAGAAAATCCTTTTTCACTTAATCCTTCCTTTTTGTAAAGAAGCATTAATAATGCTTAAGTTTTGTTAACCATGAAAATTTCTACTGGATTTCTTTGCAAAATCTCCACCTTTCAGTGTAGAGCTGATCAAGTATAACACGCTTAGGGGCAAGTGTGCTGCACTCAGCTTTCTCAAAAGTGAAATCTGAAGTTTTCTGTGAGAGAGAACCAAACAGAATCAAAGCTTGAGACAGTTGCTGGGTAGATTGTACAAATATATTTGTATATGTAAATCCAGGCTATCCAGCAATAGTATTTTTTTTGTTGAAAACCTACAGAAACAAATTTTCAGAGCTAGGGGTTATGTGCATCTGAACCATTTTGAGTGATTTCAGGAACCACTTTAACTATTTGTGCTGCTTCTGTGGTTTTGAACAGTTTATGTAACCTCTACAACTGGCGTTACAAGAATCTGGGTAACCTGCCCCACGTGCAGCTTCTGCCAGAGTTCAGAACAGCCAATGCTGGGTTTTTGTATGACTTCCAGCTGATAAATGTAGAAGACTTCAATGGTGTAGGAGAATCTGAACCCAATCCTTATTTCTATCAGGTAAGAGAAATACTAAATTTATGCTTTATTAATCTAAATATGGTTTATTAAATCTGCAGTGAAGACAGACGTGGGGTTTTTCAATATTAAAATGCAGCAAACTGATGTTTGTTTGTTGATAATTCAATCATATATATACATGATTTTTTTTCTCCTTTTAATGTGTTTTGAATGTTAAAAATAATATGTTATACTTTTTGCTTAAAGTAGATGGCTTTACTTGATATCTGTGTTTACTTTGTTTTGGTAGGGGTGGGATTTGGTGAATCAGTTGAATCATTATGAAATGTTTTGAGTATGGCAAATTAAAGTCTATTGTAGCCCAGTTGTGCTGTCATGACAGTAAAATAAACAGTATGATTCCTTCTGCACACAAAGGATCAAAGTTTGGTCTGTGGCACATATTTGAGTTTGAAGAGTCACTGTATTGATTTGACCTACATGTGAGAATGCTAAAAAGCTCATTCTTAAAAGAATGAAACAATACTGTAAGAAATACACATACAGGGCAGAGAGACATAGAGGCTGAAATAAATTGCAAAAAACCCTCACCCTTGGAATTTCTTCAAGTAAATTTGCAAATTAAGCCATCAACAACAGACCCCATATGTGTAGGAAAACCTTTTACACTTGTAATGAGGTGCTCACATTTTCAGTTCTCTTATTTTTCTTGCTTTAAAAGCAGTGATGAAACAAACTCCTATGCCTAAATCACCAGTTTGGGCTCCAAAAAAGTTGGACAGTGAAGCTGTCCAATGAAGTTGGACATGTGCAAGCTAATGAGTTTAATTCAAACACAGAATGAACACTTTTTTTTTTAATATTACAGAAAGCTAACAATATACTTTAAGATGGTAATATTGTTCATTTTTTCCTTGTGAGAATCATTAAGAATTAAACATATCTGTTCTTTTAAAAGGTGTGAAAGGTATTCATAGGTCTTGCTTGGGTTTCTTGCACTTCTAGAAAGAGGACAGTTTTTTGGAGGGCAGAGTTTCTTTTGATTTTTAAGCTGTAATTGTAACATACAAGTAATAAAAAGTCGTGAATTAGTGCCTTAAAAATGTAATTCTGGTCACTGAGTGATGCTTTAGACCACTTCTGAGCTAAAGAAGACTGACACAGAGACACAGAACACCTCTATTATTACCACAGTGCTGTAATCAGCAAACTCTTCTGATACTTCCTGCAGTTTTGTTTGGTGTTTTTTGGTTTGGTTTGGTTTGGTTTGGTTTTTTGTTAGTCTTGAAAACTGGGATTAGCAGAGGATGTTGGTTGCCCTGTATGTGTTCTTCATGAGATATTGGATTGCCACCAAGTATTATTTCTGTTTGTGATTGTGGGTATTTCTTTCCAGAACTAAAGGGGATTACCATTTGTAGAATAGCTCACATGTGTTTGTTGTGCCTGGCAACTGTGTTTTCAAAGTAAAGCAGAGCCCATTTAATAAGAAAAAAGAAATAGGGCTGGCATGTCCAGCCTAGTCAAACAGAGTGGGCACAAGATTCCCAATACAAACAGAGCAGAAATAAATGTTGACATTTGTGAACAACTTTTTAATGCGGGAGATAATTTTTATTGACAGAAAATGGCTTTAAACAGGCTATGAATAACTTCAGTCTGGAAATTGGACAAAGCTTCCTATAGCCAGAAGAGTGCTGCTTTGGAACAGACATTATTTATTATAAATAATAGCACAGGAAAAAAGTTACAAAATACAAAATAACAGCTGGTCATTTGCAATTGAATAGGAACAGCCTCAGTAGAAATAACTGGATTTGATTATCCAGATGACAGTCTCCTAATTAATAGTTGAAAAGAGTGAAGTTCCTTTAATTCAAGTAGTTCTTCCTTTGAGCTTACTGAAGAGCCACTCATTGCAACATTTTTGTGTGGTGCTTATTTAGAGGCATGTTTCATTGGTGTCAAGTGTTTCTTAAAACCTTATCTTCATATCTGTAGATTATCAGCTTCTAACACTTTTTAACAAATAATTATTCCAGGATTTTACACAAAAGGTGTATTTTTGCCATATGAGCTTTAAGAAGGAAAATACTATTGGTTTTGGTTGAGTTCTGTAAGTCTACAGAAGACAGCAATTCCTTTGGCTGACAGCTGTAACCATATAAATGCTTTTTAAAAAAAAGTATAATTATTTAGTAGCTGATAGATATAAATTTAATTTTTGACATTTAATTAATATATTTAAGAACTGTTAACTATTTTAAATTAAAACTTGTTGAAATAAAACTGGGACCTTTTAAATAAATACTGGAAAAAGTCACTGACTAACAGTAATATTGACAGGTATTCTCAACATTAAGTTATTAAACCTACTTGTGGTTGTGCTTTTAAAAAGCAAAGAAACATCTGATCTGGAGACATTCACTGAGGTGCATCTGGTTTCAGCAATGAGGGATTTGTTTAAATGCATGACAATGAGGTATTGTGTTTTATGCTTTCCAACCTTACCAACTGAGTTACCTTTTACTATTATTATTTGTTTTTTTCTTTCTCTTTTAAACTTAAGAATCTTGGTGAAGCAGAGTATGTTGTGGCAGTCTTCATGTATATGTGCCTGCTTGGTTATCCTGCAGACAGGATAAGTATCCTAACAACATACAATGGACAGAAACACCTGATCCGGGATGTCATTAATCAGCGCTGTGGAAATAATCCACTGATTGGGCGGCCAAACAAGGTGACTTTGAAAATATATCAGTCATTGGACAGGTTCTGGTTTGCTTTTAAAGTGCAGTCTTGTAGTACAGACTATTATAAGAAATTCACAGGTTTCTGTGCAAGTATTCCCTGGTTAACTGCCCATTTATTTATCTCCATTCATAGAGTAGTGCCCTCATTTCTGACTGTTTGTAATCTGACGTACAAATAAACTGAAGTCAGTGAAGTTGGAAATGTTATAGACTACATAGGGATGAATAGCTCTTTTCTTTGTCATTTATTTTGTCCTTAAAAAAACCCATAACAAATCAACAAAGCAAACAAAAACCTAATCAAAACCCACACATTTAGGAAGATCTACTCAGAATGGGAATGATTTGATAACACTTATTATGCTGAATCTGATGAAACAAACAAAAAAGCATAGTTATAAAAGTATGATACTAATTCTGCAGGTGAAAACTCATAAAACTGGTGTTTTTCCACAATGTTTTGGTATGAACACCCTGCTGTTAGCTGTCTAAATTTAAAAGTAGTACACAGTCAGACATAAGCTCCTCCCAACATTGCTCAAAAAGAACAGGCTGATGATTTTTGGCTAGAGGCCATTTTCTCTTCCCATTTACTGCAATCTCAGTCTGTAATGTATATTAAAATCTTTGTGTCACTTTTTTAGTATAATGGCAGAGATTAACCTGCAGAGGTTTTTTCCTTTATTTTTGATTCTCTAGGTAACAACTGTGGACAGATTTCAAGGTCAACAAAATGATTACATTCTCCTTTCACTTGTGCGTACCAAAGCTGTAGGCCACCTTAGGTATGTCAGAAGATACTCCTGTGGGGTCATTAAACTATGGTTTCTGTATAAGAAGGATGTTTATAATGCATTATCCAAAAGTGTTCAATTCTCTCAGTTTGTAGGAGAAACGAAGTTTAATGCAAAGCATTGAATAAAGTCAGAAATTTTCTTTTATAACTGTCTGGTACCTCTTCACAACCACTTTATTCTTTACTAATGGCTCCTACACTCTATTTATATTATTGCCTATAGGCTGAAGTTGGTTTCACAGTAGTAGAACAATAGGTATGTAATGGCTGGTGGGAAAATTGCAGGCTTAAATCTTCTCATAGATTCTTGCCTGTAAGCGAGCTTTTTTTTGGTTTTGTGTCAGAAGTATTTCATCACTGCAAGAGTTGTACCATGATGTATAGTTTAAAATGTTTGCACTTCAGTTTTGGGGTGGGATGGAGGAAGACTTGTCTATTCAGCAGAATTAGATGAGTTGTCCAACTCATGTTTACTCATTCAGGGATACAAAAATGCTATTGTGGTTTGTACTTAATGTAAATCTTTACCTCTGAAGTCTAGGAAAAAACCAAAGGGTGCTTTTTTCATATTGAGCCCTCTTTTATATAATGCTTCTAGGATTTGGTAGTTACTGAAACAGTATGTAGGGACAAGGATATAAATGATTTTGTTTGTTTTTTGAAGGGATGTCCGGCGATTAGTTGTTGCCATGTCAAGAGCCAGGCTTGGGCTTTATATCTTTGCAAGGGTGTCACTCTTTCAGAACTGTTTTGAGCTAACTCCAGCTTTCAGCCAACTCACAGCTCGGCCACTTCACCTCCATATTGTTCCCACAGAATGTTTTCCAACAGCAAGACAGGTAAGAACATCAGGTCTGAATTTTGCTATCTGTAATGGGTTTGTGTGTTTGCCCATCTTTTTTGAATGGGCTCAAAGAGATGGGACTATATTGTCTGCTAAACCAGTGTCCCTTGGATGATGATGTCCCTGTAACCTTTATCATGATACGTACCAGCTGTTTTTATCTGATTTTTTTAAAAAAATCCTATCACTGTAACTTTGTGCCTGCTTTTGCCTAAGTTCTGTCTGAGTGATTCTGTATTTTTATTTAATGTGTTAGATTATTTTTCAAGACCAAAAACATGGTAGTTTAAAAACAAACAAACAAAAACCAATGCCACAGAAGGCTAATCACTTCCTGTTAAAAAATGTAGAATTATATTTGACTGAGTAAATCAGGATAACCAATGAACTCTTTTTTTTCCATATTGGGTTCAGAATCAAAAAGGCTTTGTTTCTGGGCTCATAAATACCAAAATGTAATTTGTAGTACTGGGTTCTTAGGGAAAGGTTTATGATAAACTGACAGGATTGAAGCACAGGACACACGGGTTGGGTTGCTAAGAGAAGAAATGGAGGAGCACATCTGCTCTGCTTCTGAAGCTTTACGAAAGGGTGCTTACTTGAACTCAGAATTCAGTTACAGATTTTTCCCTGTCTTAAGTGTTGTTGACAAGTTTGGGAGGGAGCCCTTGAGCTGAAGCACTAAGGCCTGCTGTGCAACTAAGAATGTGAGCAAGACGCAGCTGGATAGTGTCAGACAAGTGCACTGTTTGTGCCTTTAATATGTTAAATGACTCAAGTCCAAAATGTACTTGGGGGAGTCAACATGGGAACCCAGCCTTTCCTTGAAACTCAGCCTTGAAATTTTTTCACTGGGCTGCAGTATCATGATTAATCCAGTTCCCCCAAATGTAAGACCTATGGTCCCCATCTTTCCAAACAATTCAGCTATTTTTTTCTTTTTAAAAGCACTATTTAACTGCTTGGGGTTTATGTTTTCTCATATAGTTAAATAACCTCTGAATAATGATCGTTATACTTTGCTTGCTGAGTGTCTCTTTTTCCTCTTCCTTAGAATGGAGAACGACCATCTCACCAAATACATGTTATTAAGAACATGCCTCAAATGGCTAACTTTGTATACAACATGTATATGCACATGATACAGAGTACACGCCACTATCAACAGGTAAGGACCCTTTAACTTTTAGGAGATTGCAATTTAAAATAGAATTGATTTTTATTAAGTAGAATGAGCTGCTGTTGAGGTTTGAAACTGTTGCTGTTACATTTAAAGTGCAAGAAGGTTTTGTGACTGGGAGTGAGACTGCTGAGGTCTTTAAAATCCTGCAGTAGCAAGAGCTGCATCTTTCAGTAATTAAGGCCATAAAGCCAGCAGAAATTGACATCAAGTGCTCTGTCTGGGCCCAAAATTTCTTCATTGATTACTAAAGAACTAGCCTGTCCACTGTTCACTTCAAGTAAACTTGGGTATTATGTTTAAGGTAAATGCAGCTAGTGGTATTACAGCACCACTGCATAGTGCAATAAAAGTTTTGTAGTGGAGGTTTTCATGACAGGGCTGCAATCTGTAGAAAGACCAGATCACCATTCTAAGCTGTAGTGGTTTTATTCTGGAACAATTTTTTTTCAGCACCAATCAAAATGACACAGGGTTGGAAGCAGTTGTAGATGTTTTCTCACTTCTGTACCTAATTGTGGTTAATCCCTGAAGCAGAACCCAACAGAAACACCTTGTCTTCTAATGTATGTGAGCAGAGCTTTAGTGTAGACAGTATACTCAGCAGAAAGCTGCCTTTCCTCAGTGTACTTGGATCTCTAGATGCCTATATGTGCTGATGTAATCTTAAAGGGAGAGGTCTTGAATGCTACCCCTCCACTGCATCAGCTTACACTTGGTGTCTGAAATGTATTATGATTAGAGTACTTAATTTATTCTTTCATGGTACTCTAGAGTTACCTTGTTGGCTTTTGTTCTTCTGAAGGATTTTCAAAAGTGGAAAAAAATTATGGCATAGGAAACTACTCACTCTGTGTTAGCTGGCTGAGCTAGTCAGATTAGTCCAAGATGCTTCTCTGTGAAATCTAGGTTCTGTTCTTTAGTGCAAGGACTTTTCTCTGTCACATCCTCTTGCTTCCTTCTCCCAGTGACTTACTTCATCTAACATGAAACTGTGTAATCAGTAGGGATCAGAATCCAAAACTTCTCCTATAATTGAATGTCAGACTTTCAGATAGAAAACTTATTTTCCTCTGCAGTTCTTCTCCAGTGAATCTTGGAAATTTTTTACATTTTTTTTTCTTCTGGGAAGGATAGCTTGAGCCTAATTTGAAGCATTTTGCTACCCAGAAGAAGCCTTTGCAGGGTGTACAAGATTTTTTTTCTCTCTTTTGGAGAAGTGTTTTAATTATCTGGCTGCTATAAAGAAAAGGGGATAGAGAAAGAAGAGTGTCACTACTAAATACTCTCTTCTTATAACTTTATTTTTTAAAAGTTGTGAAAACTCAGTGTTTTGTTAGAAACCCAGTCCTGTAAACACATGACAAGACTTGTCTTGGAGCCAGTGTGTCTAGTATAGTTGGAGATCTCTTAACTGTGCCAGTCCTATGTGATGAAGACTCAGTGGGCTGTGCAGTTGATCACCTTCAGATGCAAATGAATAGCCCCCTGAAAAGTTTATATATGTCCTGAAAAGCTGATGGTAGCATCTGAATTTTATCAAAAGATTGATGTGCTTGGCTCCTTCATGCTGATCAAATCTGGACCTGATCCTTTTGCCAGTACTGGTTGTTCTTTTTAACATCCTCATCCATTGCTAGCTAAAAACTAATCACAAAACTGCTTGTTTCCTACTGTGACAATGAATCATATTCTCCTTGGCAGGAGAAGCCAAAAAGTAAACTAGAAAAATAAATAATGCATGCATTAAATTTCTCATACCCTATTTAGTACAACATGATATTTTCCTTTGCTTTTTACACTGCTCTTGACAGTAGTACTCACGAAGCACAACACACATCTAACTACATCACAGAAGAAATCTGAGTTTGTCTAATGCATTAAGAATATATTTTTGTATTTAAAGGATCTCTGGTCTTGAAATGCACTTCTTCTGTGAACAGATGGATTATAGGAACCAGAATGATAACTTCAAAGTCTAGGAAAAAATCTTTTTCATATCTCTGCTGGTAGTCATGATAGCTTCACAGATTTGCCTGTGCTTGTCAGAAATTTGTAATATTAGTGTCATCTAATTGAAGATAAAACTTCACTGTAATTAAACACTTAATTTGTCATGTAAAGCCAAGTTGCCTTCAGGAAAAACAAAACTAAACAATGATCTGTGGGAGGTTTATGAAGCTTTTTTTTCATTAAAATTCGTCACAATATTTAAAGGAAGTGTCTATCATGTCATTAAATAATGTCAGGCTACAAGAAATATGAATGTTTCTGTACAGCCTGAAGGTATATAGCACTCATCCATACTTTTCAGCTCACTCTGTTCTTGCTAATTTTTTTCCAAAGTCTATAATGTGGCTACTGTTGCTGCTTACAGTGTTTAGCAAACTGTATTTTCGGTTGTGAACAAAAAACTTGGAAATTCTATGTGGAAAATTTCTAAGCATTGCTTTAACTGTTACTGAACTTCTACACTTAGAGCTGTGGGTGAAACCTGTGTAAGTACAGATAATGCTCACATGGCATTTTAGATGTTTCAAAGGGAAATTACTGGAATGAGTTGTTAGAGACTCCTGTGAAAGGCCTCAAAAAGGAAGTTAAATGTATCAAAGAGTTTGAAATTGTAACAGATGAGATTGTTAGGAATGTGCTTGTAGCACCACAGAGGAATTTACCGTAGCCCTATTACTTGTCTGGCTTTTGGGGATAATGAAACGTGTTTGCTATCCTTGAATTGGAAGTCAGGAGTTTTAATCACCCTTTTTGGGGCAAAAAAATGTGTCCCATAAGACCATTTTACGAGTGAAGATTATTCTTACTTTTTTATGTTACATTGGAGTCAAGTGCCTGCAAGTGATTAGGGTTTCTAAATTTTAGCAGTTCTAAATTCTAAGTTTTTGTAACTTGCTATCTAAGGCCAAATCCTAAATATAAGGGGACCAGTTCAAGCTGAAATAGGAATGGGTGCCCAAATAAATTCACTTGTTTTAAAAACTGAAAATACTCTCTTTTTAATCATCTAGCGCTTACTGCCCCCACCTGCTATGATTGAAGAAACTGAAACTTCTCAGCCTCAAGAGACTGAACTAGAAGGTGAAGTGCAAAGCATGCAGGAAGATGTAGAAGAAGAAGAAGAAGAAAATAAGGCAGGGGAAGAAACAGTAAAGGAAGGAGACCTGAAAGTGGCCGAAGTGGATGAACATCGAACAATGCCAGAACACCCTGGAAGAGACAGTGACAGTGGAGACAGTGAACCTGAGAATGAGACTGAAAAGTGATCCATGTGATATTTGTCCTCTACGTGTTTTGGAAAATGGACAGGGATAAAACCTGCTAGAAATGTAGTTGCTATTTTTACATTAACTTTTATAAATCATCGCCTGTGTAATGTGACCCGTTCCATGTATTTTTCACTGAATGCTTTCTGGACAAGCAAAACATTTTGCAAACATTTCACCAAGTTCTTGTCGGTATCAGTAATGTAATTTTTTTAATGGCTTCAAATGATACACAATTTCCTTTTCATAAGTTGTTCAGTAAAGATGCTTTTTATACCAGTTTTGTTTATTTGACCTTTAATTCAGTCACTGTGTTACCCACTAAACTTCACTGAATGCCCATCTTCAGTAGTAGTCAGTCTTTAATGCTTCCTTAATATTTTGCTATGGAGAATTCCTTATGCAGAGCTGTGCTTGTAGATGCTGAGCTGCTATTTTGGTTATAGGCTTAAGGTTCACTAAGATATTTATTTATAAGTCTGAGAAATGTGATTTACCACAGGACTTTGAAATGCTTAAAAGCTTTATTGAATTGGGGCTGTAGCAGGTTCTCAGCATTTCGTAATGCCCAGGTACTTGTAGCAGTTTCTCATTCTTGATTTCTGCTGCTGTTTTTAATTATCTTTATTTTCAGAATTAGTAAGGATGCAGCTTTTCAACAGTGCTGGTTTTTTTAATTAGTGTTTTTTAATAAACTTGTTTGCTTTAGAGGGAAACAGTAATTCCTCAGGATAAAGCTATGTGAGGAAATAAAATGAAAGTAGTTGCCTGAACACAAGATTTGCAAAACATACTATAGTGATACTAATGACATAATGGTTAAGTGAGTTTTCAAGTTAACATCCAAGTGCACATCTTCCATAAAGTGATCAGAGAGATGTTTTCCCTGGCTCATTAAGAATACCTGCCAACTTGGCAAATTATTCAGTGGTTCAATGAGACTTACAGATTTCTGAGTAGATTTTCAAATTATTGCAGCTGTGAAGCTGCCAGAATGACTTCCTCACTAAAATCACTAGAGAATAATTAGCTTCAATGCTATTGCTAAAAGCTTGTAAGTTTTTAATTTTTCTTAATATTTTTGTAGTATAATAAGAAAAAAAATAGTTTTAAAAAAAGTAGAGTAAGCCAAGCTGCATAAAGCACTTCTGTTGCATACTTGTGTGTGTGCTGAGATGTCATCTGCCTCGCCCCCTAAAATCATTGTGATCACCACAGGCTGGATGGGAACTCAGGAGTAATAAATCCTATTAACTGCTACTGGTAGACAGTGTTCTCCTATGATTTCCATTCACAGAAATCAGGTTTTCTCCAGCAGGAAAAGTAATTTGAGCAGAATGTGTGTCCCTTCATTGCTTGTTTTACTGGAGGGGAGTGTACTGTTTACTGGCCAATTGTCCACTTTGGGACAATGAATATTGGAGTGTTGAACCTTTCAGTGATTGAGTTCAATGCAGGAACATTCTCACATTCTCACAAGGTCAAATAATTCAGGACCTTCAGGCCATACCTGAGTAACTCAACTGAGGCTTGTTATCTTTGTTTTCTAGACTGTTTTCTCTACGTATTTGTGTCATTTATTATGCTTCAGTATTTTAGGAAGGAAAAGGATTTTGGACAGTTGTGTTGGTTTTGGTTTTTTTTCTTTCTTCTAAAAATGGATGATTTAACTGATGCTATCAATACTTAGAAAAAATAACTGTTGGCAAGCACCCAAAGATGAAAGGAGCTTTGAAAACCTTTGAGTCAAACATAGTTTGGTCTGTGACCACACCTGCCTGTGTGGTGCTGGGTTAGTGGTTGGACTTGATCTTAAAAGTCTTTTCCAACCAAAACAACTCCATGCTGGGTTCCATGTGCAGGCCCCAGGTGTAAATGCTCACCTCTGGCTCAGTCCTTGGTGAACAGCCAAGTATGGAGTTTTCTTAGACTTCAGTGTTCTAAAATGGTGAGTTGGAGTTAAATTGAAAACTGTTTCTGGCCAAGGTGCAGTAAGAGGCAATTGAAATGCAAACAATTGCAAAAGCTTGAGCAGTCTTAATATCTGGTTTTCTGAGGGACCAGGCACCATCTGTCAAAGAGATGGAAGGTTTCGTTGAGTTGACTTGAGCTGAGAAAAGGATTCATTAGCCTAGCTGCTATATTCTTTATATTTACCTTTACTTTTTTTCAGGGATGTGATAGCATTAGGATGGAAAACCATGCTTTTTGTGTAGTAGTGGTTGGAGAGCTTATGAGGCTTTGATTTGGAGTACAAGGTCAAGGGTTTGGGGCTTTTTTCCCAAAAAGCTTTTCAGTTCTCCCTCTCATTTGTGGTAAAGGATGAACTTTGTCTTTTCTACAAAAATTATTTTTACCTTCTATTTACATTTTCTTGTAAGAAAGTAGATGGGAGTAGTGAAGCAGTCTAAAACTGTAATTTTTATCTACAAGGTTTGTTTTTCTATGTCAATATTTAGTTGGGATTTAGGGTCCCCTTCTGTTGTCCCTGTCCTTCTTCTAGTGAACAAGATTATCCAGTTGAAATTTGTATTGAATTTTTTTTAAAGGCATATACAAATGTATCTATAAACAAACAACAAAATGATTGTTAAAATAGCTTTAAAAAATTCTATTCATGTATTATTGCAAAGAATTATTATAGCACTCCATGAAAATCTAGAGAACAAATTCTGTGGAGACAAGATCTTTTAAGTGTATAAAGCATAGAAAATTATATAAAATTACTTCCTTTTATTGTTCCAAAGTCATGTAATTAAAAAAACCCATGCAGGACTTTTTGAGTGAAACTGAAGAACTATTAATGTTTTTTCTTCATATTTATTTAGCCAGTGCTTCCATAAGCTGCTTATTTTTCCTCTGTTGCACCAAGCACTTAGGCACTGCTTTCCAGAAATAGAGTCTAGTTTTGAAGCAGCTCTGCCCTTGGACTCCATTTTCTGCTGAGATGAAAATGATACTGTAATTCAGGGTACTTTTCATTTCTATAAGAGAAAAACAAAGGCAAAGAGCAATTTACTTAGGATTCTATCATCCATAAACAGCTGAGATAGTACTATATAAAGACCCCTTTCCATCTGTGACTCTGAAATAACACAGTAAGTTCAGCTTTGGGTAGGATCATAGAAAATGCTTCAGTAACTCTCAGAGCATGGCTTGTTTTCCTTTTAGTCTGTATGGGGCTTTAAAACAGGTTGTCAGTGTCTCCAAGAGGGTGGATATGCTGGTTATCCTGAAAAGTTCAGGACAAAGTTTGCCAAGGGGAAAAGAAAACACAAGCTGGAGTTCTCAATAAGTGGTTTACAATAATGTGTCCATAGGTTCCTAAGGTCAGGCCATTACATCTTCCTAGCCTATGTTGCATTTCATTTAATAGTGAATAGCAATATTTTATGTGTTGGTTAAGGTAGGTTCTACTTTCCTTCAGAAGGGAAACATCAGGCCCCTTCTCCTCTCTTTTGGAACGGGTCTCTGCAGTTGGCTGGGACAAAAAAGGATAGGAAGCCTGAAGTAAAGTACTCTCATAAGGAGTAGAAATTAAGCATTCCTGGCAGAGTGGCTTTGCTGACAGAACAAAAGAGACCAGTTTTATTCTCTGAAATCACAGAATTCTTTTTGAAAAGAACTAGGGGTGATCTGGATCACATAGTGGATAAACATGGTGACATATAAGTAATCCTATTGATTCAAGAATTAGGTAACACTTGACATCTTGTAGAGTGAACAGACAAAAGTGAATGTCCTAGCCAACAAATGAATCACAAGCCACAGCAGTCAAGAAGCTGTTAATGCCATTAAGACATATGGCAGTGTGCTTTCCTTTGCCAAACATGGTAATCCCAGTAGAATCAATCAATAGAAAATGAGCATTTTGGGGGGAGTTTTGGAGGCTTTTTTTATGGCCCTTGGTACTTCCTTTGCTATGTGGTTTCTCAAGTGTAGTTCTCTTACAGTCCTTTTTCTCAGAGAATGGGTTGTTAACTCTGTAATGTTTATGTGCTTTAGTGCTGATTTTAAAAAAATCATAATGCTGTTAAAATTGCAAGTTAAAAAAGAAATTTTTTAAAAGACTTCCAACTAAGCACCCCCTATAAGTCCTTGTATGTTTTTTAACATTCTGGAGGTTTCTGGAAAAGTATAGAATTGGAATTATTTGGGTTGGAAGTGTTAGTACCCAGTATTCCAAAATAAAATTTATCTGTTGGGACGGGTGTCTGCTAAATTACTACAGTGAAGAGAATGCAAGAAAAGTGAGGGAAACAATACCTGCAACTTTACTCCCTCTCTGCAAACAGTAATATTTAAGGATAGTAAATACTACCACTGTAATGAGAAAGTGGTCTTTCCTCTCTCCTGTAGTAAGCAACAAGGTCAGATTATTTCTCAGGGCCTTGGTCTAGAAGGGCTTTAATCAGCTAATCTAGTTTGTAACAGGGATAATGTGCTGTTGCTGTTAAGAAAAATAGTTGCCTTTCATTCAGCTCCCATTGTGATTCTGCCCTCACCTTGAAAAAAGAGCAAGGACAGGGATCTTTGGATCAATGAATAACATTACTAAAGTGTAATGCGGAGAAGCCTGTTGCTGGACTGTTTTATCTGGAAAATAAGATAAAAATAAAAGCTGAAGAGTTATTTTGGCTATAGGTAAGAAAGTTTCCAGAGTTCAGGCGTTATCTCTGTGCTTGAGAAACACTATCAAAGCCAACAGAGTATGTTTCTGTATGAATATCTTTTCAGAAAATGTGGACCCAAGCAAAAAGCTGAGCCAGCTGCTGTCAGTTAGTAGTTCATCTACAGATGTCAGTGAAAAAGTGTGTACAGCTACAGTGCATGTTTGCCTAATCGAACATTAGAATTTTATGATTCCAGAGAACAGCATAAAAGATTAAGCTTGAGACCCAAGTAAGGGTCAGGAATATATCAGTCCTGGCACCAGCTGCAAGAGATAAAAAGCAGCCGCCCCTACTGCATTTATCAAGTGTGAATTCCTAAATTGCTTCAAGCCAGTGTAAGAGAAGCCCTGTGACACATCTAGAGACGCTTCAGCATCCTCCTGTGCTAGCCTGACATCTCTTGTGTGTCAAGAGCACTTATTTTTAGCCGGGGCAATCATTAGGGACATAATGTATCTTAACTACTGTAAAGGAAGTAGTTCAGGAGCAGCAGATGTGGACAGGGTATAGAAGCACTAAAAATGTTGTTTCTGATCTCAATCCACGGTGGTATAGGCTTGCCCTGTTATTTTCAGCCTGATTTTTGGCAGCAGCATTCACGTCCTATTGGGCAATACCATGTTTTCTAAAATGAGACATGTCACATGTTTTCATGCTGAGTCAGGGGAGAAAGCACTGTGCTAATAATCCCCTTGTGCTGAGGACACATGCTACTATGCTGAAACAGGACTAATTGTGGGGGCAAAAAAAGGCCAATTGCAAAAGAGTTGTCTTGCTGTCTGTCACTGACCACTTGTGGAAACATGAACAGAGTTAAATAACTATTCTATGTAGCTAAGTTCGGACAGAACTCATGCATATCTGAATATTGCCTCTGAATGCCTCTAAATTAAAACCTAGTAATGACTCAAGTTACAACAAGATGCCTTTAAGATAAGAAATAATGGTTTTGCTTATCAGAAAGATATATTGGTAATTGCTGTTCTTTGACTGATTAAACCTTTACTGAAACTAAAGTCTCTAGTAACAGTTTTGTGTTTTCATACAGAACCTAGAGGATTACACATTCACCTTCTAGGAAATGTTGAGTTCTTATTTTGTGGACTGGCTTTCACTGACACTCTACCATGCATGGCTCTGGATTTTCTCAGTTCTGTCAGTGTGTAGTAGTGAAAAAGCATGTGGAGTAGAAGGCCAGAATGCAGGGCATCCTGGTCAATTCTGTGTTTATTGTAACATCTTATCTAAAATATTGTAATGAGTGTGATTTACATAAACCTTAAGTGATAAACTAGGGATTTGCAATACAGAACGTGTTGGGGAATTAGGAAGCTTCTGTGGGATATTGTTTTAGAAAAAAATGTGATTGCAGAGTTTGTGACAATTCTCACAAAACAATGCTTTTCCTAAACTTTTAGTGTTGCACTTTGTAGGTATCATGTTCAAAACCAGCCACCCAAAAACCATTCAGGCGCTTAGTTCTGTGTCTGTGTTCAGCCTGTATCCAGGGCTGAACTGTAGCAATTGCTCTATCACTCACCTGATGTCCCCTCTCCAGCCCAGAAGGGAAATTGGGAAAAAGAGAGAATCCCTCTGGTTAAAATAATAACGGATTTAATGAAATAACAAAATTAATACAAACACAAACATAAAGTATACAAGCTTGTATTCGGCCTAGCCCTCCAGAGCATCCAAAGGAGCAGGAGACCAAGAGGCAGGAGCCCCAGGAAACAGCCCCCAGCACAGCTCCTCCTTGGTAATGGGCCTGGGGACAGTGGTGTGGGTTACCCCCCCGAGTCACCTTGGGGCAATGCCCTGACTGAAGCTCCCTCAGGGCCACTAATGACCTGCCCTCCTCTGATCCAGTTCCCATGAAACCAGGACACTTCAAAACTCACCTTTCCCTTCTGTTAATCTTTCATTATTAGAAAGTCACATGGTAAAATAAAAAGTAAATGATACAATATTTCCGGTCAAAAAAACCAATCACACAAAGTCCCACACCAAAAATGCCAAAATACTTCAGAGCTTTTAAAAAATGTTTGACACTTTTGTTTTTGTTGGTTTTGTTTATTTTGTTGTTTTTTTTCCAACTAGCACTGAAAGGAAATCTTAAAATTTGGAGTTTCATACAAAATTCAAACTGAAACTCTGGCTGTGCTCAAGCATGTTTGGATGCTCAGCTCTTTCTGTGGGACCAATTGAGTTCCAGTTTTGAAGCCTGTCTGGTCTGGACACAAGTGAATGATTCACTATAGTCTTTATGAAGGTGAAGCTATTAAAATTGTCCTCAGTGCCCTGCTTTCCTGTCCTGGTGCAGGATATAGTAACACATTATTTCTTTCCTTGCTGCGATTGCCCACGTTTCAGGCACCTGTTTTACTCAGAGTTTAGAAATGCTCCTGGGTAGCTCATAATTTCCGCAGGCTCTGTTCCTTGACTCATTTCATCTCTAATGTGTTATGAACTAACCTTGCTCCTGCATAGCCAGATACTTCAGAGATGGGGCAGTTGTCCCAGATTGCTCCCTGCTCCTGCAGTGTTCACCCACTGGCATTCTGTCAGGCCAGGCTGCCTCGTCAGATGAGGCACTGAGGACAGCTGCTGCTCCTGACTCATCCGACTGCTCAGTCCCATGCTCTGTGCCTTCCTATAACTCTAAAGTGGAAACAATTATCAGCATAAATGGGAAAGGAAAACTGAAAAGAAGCCCAGCAAACACGGCAGGTTTAGTGTCTTAAATTTGATTTATCGAAATGCAAGTATCAGTGGAAATGAGTATGCACACCTTGCCTAGTGGTAAATCTACGTTCTGACTCTAATCACAGATGCAATATACCTAATTATGTCAGTATGAAACCTGATATTTTATGTAATAATGCATAAAGTCTGTTTTGAAAACTGCTAGTTTTCATACTAGATACATGCAGCTGTGGATTAATATATACCCACACCCTCTCTCTTTGGGATTATATGAAAAACCTTTCAATTTAAGCAATTTAATGCCCTTGCAAGTGATGTTTTGTCATCTTTTTTTTCCAAAAAGGATTTGTCCTCCAATTCCAGTGTTACTCTATTTGGATTTTATTTATCATATTTAGAAATTCTGATTTACAGTGTTTTCAAGATGAATGCAGTGGAATAAGTTGCAGTGAATGAATGATGAATGAAAGATGAATGCAGTGGTAAGTTACTGATGTTCCTGTACCATGGATGGAGGGGGAGATATTGCAGTCCCTCTCCTGGGTTTCTGAATTCTTCCAGCAAAGGAGAGTAGTAGAGGAGAGGAAGTTCCTACCACTTAATGAGGGTTTGGGTCAAGAATTTTTATCTTAATTCTCCTAGATTTTATCTAAAGATGCTAAGCTTGCATACATACAAATATAAAGCTGTCCTGAAAACTGCCATCCAGACTTGACTATAAGGGATTGCATGGCTGTGGGTAACTGGGACCTGTAAGACTAGGGGTAGAAACTGGTGGAAACATTAGATCAGAGGTGCAGTAAGCTTACTATGCCTTAAGCATATTAGAACAAGATGTCCAGAAATGTGTATCAGTAAGTTAAGCATATACTTCACTGTTTTTGCTTTAATTTATGAATTCCGTATTTCTTACAGCAAGATCTTTTAGATGAACTATAAATACAACTACTGTGATTGAATATTTTCCCAGTTGGTACCTGTCTCTACCTTAGGCCACCTTTCTCCTTTGAGAAGGGAGAGGGAGAGAAGTAACTGTGTTCATGACTCTTCTTTCGTTCATGCCTGCAGAGGAAAGCTCTCTCTTCCTTATGTCAACCAGAAAAGCCTTAGTGGGAATCTTGCCTTACTCTCTTTCTGGCACGGGTACAGCATTTCAGTTTGCTGGTGACAGGGCCCTTTTTTCCCTGCTTCATAACTATTTGATTGGATGAATTTTGCTGCTTTTTGCTTCAGCTTTTTGTAGTCTGGATAAGACTACATTA
Source organism: Florisuga fusca (assembly GCA_038090715.1). NCBI lineage: Eukaryota > Metazoa > Chordata > Aves > Apodiformes > Trochilidae > Florisuga > Florisuga fusca. The sequence continues at coordinate 10,278,636 of JAAWXA010000009.1, forward strand.
AAGACACAGCTGAGGGGGAATACAATAAGCCTTCTTTGCATCCTGCACTGGTTGTGGTATGCCTGTGAAAGATACAATGTGAAAAAGAATCAGAAGTAGAAATGTGCATTAGGTAGTCAGCCTAAAGTGCCAAACTGCCAGTAACCTTATTTCCACTGCTTGACTCTGGGTTTAACCAGAGTACCACGTACATCAAGGTCTCTCATGGGCCGTACAGCCCTTTGGCACTAGGCAGGAGCTATGTGAAGATTTTCAGGTTACAGCTTTAGATTTTTATATTTACATCCCATTGTAGAATCACAGTATTATTTTGGTTGGAAAATACCTTTAAGATTGAGTTTAACCAGAAGCCTAACACTGACAAGCCCACTACTAAACCATGTTCTTCAGCACCACATCTACACATTTTTTTAAACACCTCCAGGCATGATGATGCCACTTCCCTGAGCAGCCTGTTCCAGTGCCTGATAATCTTTTCAAATGAGGAAGTTTTTCCTAGTATCCAATCTAAACCTCCCTTGGCACAACTTGAGGACATTTTCTCTTGTCCTATCTCTTGTTACTAGAGAGAAGAGACCACCACCCACCTCACTACAACCTCCTTTCAGGTAATTGTAGACAGCAATAAAGTGTCCCCTCAGCCTCCTCCCCAGAGGGAAAACCCCCACTTCTCTCAGGTGCTCCTCATAAAACTTGTTCTACCAGCTTCATTGCCTTTCTTTGGACATGCTCCAACTCCTCAATCCCTCGTGAAGGAGGAACTGGAGACAATATTTGAGGTACAAAATAGTGTGGTTTTGGTTGTTTTGGGGTATTTTTTGCTTTGTTTTGTTTTCCAGATCCAGCTCTGATCGGTGTAAGTATTAATAGCTGGAAGAAAAATCAGTGAGACTTGCAGCACCCTTTTCAATCAGCAGTCTTGAAGAAAAGGAACAATTATTTATAACAATCTTTTTGGTAATACTGACAAAAGACTTGAACGTTTTTAGTGTTTTCATTAAATTCTTTGGACTATCAACATTTCAGATAACCTAGAAAAATCTGCTTAAAAGAGGGCACTCATTCAATAGAACAATAAAGACTGTACTTTCTTTTCTTGTTCTGGCTTGAAGCCATATTTAGGACATCTTCAATATATTTGCAGCTGAGATGTTTGAAGACAGTTTTAATTAGCTATTTAACTAGTTTGTTTATGAAAGGCAACCAGAAATTGGACACTAATTTGCAATATTATTTCAGTAAGTACATGTTCAGAGTGAAGATTAGCTATTTTCTAGTGGAAGAAAAAAAACATTACTGTCTGCAACTAAATTTTAAGGGCCTGTGCAGCAAAGACAAGGCTGAAAATTATAGCTGGTTTGCTATGTCCTCTGCAGTTTCTTCATTTGAATTAATTCTTCTGCTTAAGTTGACTGACTGTTTAAAATTTCAGCTGGCAAGCTGTCAGGCTTGCCGGCAGCATTGTAACTGTGAACATCATGACATCCATATACTTGTATTTGCAACCATAATATTTGTTTAGCAACTTTAGTGGTGGAAAAAAATTATGAAAAAGCCCACATCTTCATATACAGTGTGAAACAAATGTTGACATGGGTAAGGCATAATTTTGACATGATACAAACCACCATGCATTTACCTTGACAATAAGATGTTTTGTTAAACTACATGCTGAAATAATTTTTTGGCTAAGATTTTCTTTCGGATGTCTAGATAAAAATAAAATTACTTAGAATATCTCTACAGGGTTTCACTCTGATGTGATTTAGTATAGCCCAAGTGGATTTTACTAGAATTTTCTGTAGCATAGACATGGCTGAATCATAAAAAGCTGCCTATGCACAGCTTATGTAATGTCTTTTCAAAATCTACCAAATGTGTTAAAAGAAATACATACTGAAAATTCCTAGGAAATGATAGAATGTTCTTGATATCTAATAAAAAGATAGAAAAGACAAAATGAAGGAAATTGGAGGATTTAAGGAATGTCAGAAGCGCCCGTGTAACTGATCCTTCCCACAGCAATTTTGAGACACATTTTCCTCCCTCTCTGTTCTTTTGCTGTTTTTAGTGTATGTCTCTTTCAAAACTGACTCTTTTCCTCTGAGGTCAGTGTAAGATTCTTCTGTAAGATTGCTGCAAAAGTTTTTAGCCATCCTTACTTCTCTATCCCTGTAATGGAAGGAAAGGGAAAACTATTTTTAATATCTCTAGGATATGCCAGGTTTCTCCTCCAACAGCTGTCCCTGATCAAAACTTGTCATGCACAAGTGTTGGTGTCTATCTTTAATTTTTCTGCATCATGCTTCTTGGGGTTGAGATCAGAAAATACTTACCTTAGCAACTAAAATGCAGCTGCCACAAGCATGGCTAACGCTGGAAGCTTCACCTTCTGCTTGTGGCACAGGTGACACAGCTTTCACAGGGCAGCCAGCACTTCCCCTTGGGATGTGCACTCTCTGGGTGGTGTTGATGCCCTCAGTGCCTCTCTCTCCTAGCCCAGTAGCTCCCAGCTGCCCTGTTGGGATGACACAAGCCAGTGCAAAGACAGTTTTTCCCGGAGTTGCAGGTTTACAGGTGTGAATGTCAGGAATTGCCTGGCTTAGGGGTGCCTCAGGTCCTGAGAGCTATTAACTCCCTCTGTTCCCTGTAGCCCACCCAAGACCTGAGCTGCTTGCTGAGGCTGCGTCTGTGCTTTGGCATGCTCAGGTGACAAAAGAGATGAGGGGTTTTGTTAGACAATGTATTCACCTTGCTCTTCTGCTTTGGTGTATCTGGCAGAGAAAAACTGATCATTGAAAAAGCATGTAGAGTTGAGCTGCAAAGGTCATGCTGTTTTCCATATATTTTTCTGCTTTTACTGAGAATTGAGCAATTTGTGTACTTTTAAGTATGATTTCATAAAGCAGCATAAATTCAGCAAATAAATTTACACCATCTGTTCCCTGAGCCAACTTATAGTCCCTTTTTCTAATCAGGAACAGTGAAAGCAGCACTAGCATGTCAGTATGAAATATTAGTGTGATTGGTATGAAATCAGTCCATGAGCAACACTTTTTAGCTAGAGTGACATTGGTAAATGAAACATGCTCCCTGATTGTATTTTAAATGTTTTCAAAAGAGAACTTGGCTAAAAAAATGAAACTGTTTGGACTGCCTGTAGATCCAGAGTTTCTGTTACTTTTCAAGACATTTTTCACTGTGACAGTATCTCAAAGCAGTGCCTGCTGTCTTGTTATTCCTGTATTTTATTCATGTCTGAATTAGAGCAAACTACTGAACTCAGTAACACTGTGCCACCTGCAGTGTTTGCTCATTAGGCCAAGAAATACTGCTTCTTACTACTATAACTTTTGCCTCTGTTTCTCTCCCCTTCATGTTTAACCACCTTATGACCTTAACTATATGACTGGTTAATAGCAGTCCTTTGATAACCAGTGTATGTATGAATGTTCAGTTTTTATTCTTAAAAACTGCTCAGGAAATTATTTTATTTTTACCATGTGATCTTAACTATGACTTACTTAAAATGGAGAAATGTTTCCAGTGTTTTACTTAGGATCAATTTATTTTTCTATTATTTGATTCTTCTTGGTTTATTTGGATGCTGGATTTCCCACTAAGCTAGCAGAAAATGCCAGGTTCTGTTTCAGATTGTGTAGCATTTTCTTGCATACAATAAATGTATCTGCAATTTTTGCAGACTGCTGAAGGAATGAACAAGGCAGAAATAAAATGCTCTGACAGCTCACAACACATCTCAGTCATTGGGGAGATTACTGTTAATAGTCTTGGTGGATAATAGGCTTGATGGATCTGTTAAATAAAACTCCTAGTCTCAAAGCTCAGCACAGGGAGTAGGTGATAATGAAAAGGACCCACAGATGTGTAAACTCCATTAACCTGGTGCTAGTATTGTGCAGCCTGTTTCTCATTAAGCCAGTGAATAAGCAATGGTGAGTGTCTGCCTCAGGTTGCTTGTTGACATCCTGAGAGGTTCTGCAAGATCCATGGTGTAGCCATAGCCTGCACCTCAGGGTTTTCTTAACTTACTATATTCCAAATATTGTCTTCCTCCTCTGCAGCAGTACTCTGACATGTATTGAAGGAACATTGCAACATATCTCTCTACAGCTATGTTAAAAACTTGCATCCAAGTCACTGTAAGGGTAGAAAACTACTTATTAAAGTGAATCTGATATTTTCCTTTTCTCCTCAGGAAGTTTTCTAGGAAGTATGGTTGACTTGATATTTGTTACACTTGTCTTTTTTTAAACATAGAAAACATATTTTCTTGGCTGAAAATATATTTTTTTTCCCAAAGATTTTAAAATGAAAAGTTCTATCTATGTATATCTTGCAGCCAAAATTAACCCTTCTTTTCTGTGTCACTGGGTTTTAGATGGCAAAAAGTGACTGTTCATTGTGGGGATTATTCTGGCTCATTGTGCTGGTGGTTTTTGGCTGGCCCATAGGCATAGCCTTGTGTGCCTTCCATGTATTCCTTCCCCTTCTTGCTACTTGACTGGGACTAGATGAATTAAATGAAGTGTTGCTGCAGGGCATGTGTCTGGGGAAGCAGCTTGCTCAGGGTATGGGTAATAGCAAGCCCCTGTGTTAAGAAATGAAGAGAGCCCTGTGCCTGGCAAGCATTTGGCTGTATACTGCTGGATTTCTTAATTTATTCTGTTATTCTTCATTTTTTCATCTCTAAACAAAACTATTTTAATGTCTACATTTCTCTAGAGGATATCTAAGAAGCCTTAAAAGCCCAGAGGTTTGTCTTCTATAATCTATATACAATAAAAGTTGCAGTGATAATTTTGAAAATAAGAAATGATACTCAGAGAAGGCAGCTATGCATGTATCTCAGGCTTTGCAATGTGTCAAAATATAATTAAATAGTTTAAAATACAGCACCTACTGGGTCTGGCTAAGGCACTTGTGAAGAGTGAATACTGGTTTGGAAATTTGTTTTTGTGAATATTTTAGTCTAGAGCGTACATTGCTCAGTAATAAGAAAAGTGAAATTCTGACCTGATGTCTTTACAGTGTGTGTTTTTTCATATATATGTTTCAGCACCTGTTTAGTTTCACTCCTTTGCAACTGACACTAGAAATCTTGTTAATTTCTATCTCATTTTATATGAATTTCCTGTGAAGAGCATTTTTTCAGTGGAATAACTTTGCTCATGTGGGTTCACTGCAATTATTTCAAATATACTAATTTACTGAAAAAACCCCATAAAACATCCTTACTGAAGTGTCTCCTGTTTGTCTTGCATTTGATGTGTTTTATATTTTTATGACCTATTAAAAATTAAGCATTGTCCAACCATTTGCTTTTAATACTTTGCATTTCTATGGATTTTATGAAGTCTCTAGAGAAAATACTTTTTATTTTACTTTTTACAGCCTATGTTTCCTGGTACTATCATCTTACATTTTTATTATAATGAGCAATTATATAAAATATAAGATTGGTTTTCTGAAAGTTTCTTTTCTTTTTTCAAAAGATGTTGCATCACTTATAATGACCACCTGACAAAGAGAGAGTAACTACAATTTCCTGTGTATTTCCAGAAATATTTTAGAAACTAGTAAGCTAGAAAGCTGTTTGAAGAGATTTAATTGATCCAGAGGTTATGATTAGATGAAACAGTGCCTTGTCAGTGTACCAAGACAAGAAAGAAGTTGCCTTCTGAAAATCAGAGAGCATTCCAAGAGGTCTGCAATGGCTGCCTGGTAAGTTCAGAGGTGTATTTAATGATACAAGGGATCTTACTGACATTGGAGAAGACTTTGCTTTGTTAATAGTTTTCAGTTGTTTGTCACTTCATCCAGTTTCTCACTGAAAGAATGTGTTTCTGTCTAAAAAGTAAAAAAAAGTTTCCCCCAGTTCAGCTGAGTGACTCAAGCAGACTTGACACATTGGGATCAAATGCTTCACTGGTTTTGAGTAGGACTTTCTTTAATCCTTGGATGTGTTAGTACTGTGAGAAGATCTCTGTGGAATATCTCTGGATATTGGTCTGGCATTTTAAGAGACCTCATCTATCTTGTCAAAACTGTAACAGTTTTTTCAGAAATGTTAACGTAAAAGTCTGCCTCGGGTTGGATATTTTGGAAAGCCTGACCCAAAATTATTGTTGAAAGCAAAGTATTTTTATAATATGTAAAATTGTGAATCTAGATTGGTAAGGAAAAGCAACAAAGCTAAGATGAACAGTATTTCAGAAAGACCCTTGTCCTCATTTAGCCTCAGCCTGAAAGTATCATCTTATGCTGAATTAGGTGATGATACATAGGAGAAATTTAATAATTTAGAGGATAGGATAAGAGAAAACACAATGCTGACTATGGTGATTCACTGAGGTTTTTGTGCTGATTCTGCTTTTTGAAACATTTAATTCCCACTGTGTATTAACACGGAACTCAAGAGCTGTGAATACTGCTAAGGCAGGGCAGACAGCTAAAACTTAGGCCTTCTAACATGCATATTAATACCAAAAGTAGAAACATGAGATTTAGATTGACCAGAGTATGTGTTGTGGGTATGGAAAATAAGAGTCATAATGCACACAAACTCAAACCCTAAAACTATTATATGGTCCATGTGATGGACTCCCTGTAGGGAGCCTTCAAAGTGCTGAACAAATGAGTGCTTTTGAGTTATTCAGCACAAACAGAATGACTTTGATATTTTCTCTTTTCTTCCTATTTTGTAGCTTCACAATAATCAAGCAGATTTGAAAAAACTTCTAAAAAATCAGACTCTTACTGAAAGCTAATTTTGAACTATCTGTCTCTCATTTTTTTCAGCTGCATAGAAATGAGCTTTCTGAAATCAATGTTTTTGTTACATTACCTTCTCAGTCATAACCTGTTACTGTGTGACTTCCAACAGCAATTGTACTAGCTGGAAAACTAAATCCTGAAGTGTACAAATATTTTTAAGTTACTGCTTCAACCCTAGCAGCTACATTCTGGGAGGACTAGGGCATTAGTGTTTTGCTCTTTATTTTACTACTGTTACATATCTGGTTGGTAGCACCAGAGGGCCTCTTGTCTCTGTGACACCGAGTGTCAGAAGGATCTGAGAGAGACTGACTGGTGATCTCTGTGAGCATCTCTTTGTGTTGCTATTTCCTCCCATCTCTCTCAAATTAGAAATTAGTAGGTCATGACTCAAATCCACTTAGGAGTACAACGAGCTTTGGAGTCCAGAAAGCAAGAGATGTGAATGTTTCCTGGTATAGCCAGAAGAGCCTCCATTCTTCTCTGTTTTCTAATTTAATTGCTCATCTTCAATCTATCTCATTACCTCTTTCCTCTATTACTTCTTTCCTCTTTTTTTTTTTTTTTTGCATTTCACTGAATTAATCACAATTTTCATCCTCTTATTTTCTCCTGTGGGATTTTTGATGTTTTTTTTATTTAGGTTTTCGTTAACTGGTTTATTTTCCTTTATTTTCTGCCTTCCCTTTTATCTACTTCATTTGTTGACTTTCCATTTACATTTATAAAGTCGCTTTTATGCCTAAACTAACTTGTAGAATTGCTTGTGCTGAGTATGTCTTAAGGGGCTGTTGTGTTTTGTGTTTGGATCTCAGTCTGTTAAACCTGATGTTATTAAATTTATTTGTTCAGCCACCCTTGATCAGATTTTGGACTGCATCCTACTGTTTATCATTTCCCTTTGAGAACTGACCTTCAGCAGTAAGTGTCCTAGACTGGTGGTCTCCATTTTTGATCACACCCCCCATCAGTAAAAAATTTTTGATCATTCATCCCCAAGATGTGTATATTTATTAATGTATTTATTACATATGGTTACTACTGTACTAACGCATTCTGTATGTTATAAAACATATCAAAAAAAAAAAGAGTGAAGTAAAAAGGAAATAAACACTATGTACACATATTTTAAAATTTTATTTATTAACAGTACACAAAATATTTTTGGATTCTCTCACCCCAGTGGTTTGTTTTTTTCACCCCCTAGGTTATATGCACCTCCCTTGGAAACCATTTATCTACATATTCGCGGGACAAGAGTTGGTACCTCAACATACTCCTTCCAAAAAGCACCTGAGTTCTGTAAGTCTTCTGAGTTTTTTATTATTTTTTCCATATGTGATACAGGAAGCAAATTTTGTGACAGGTCCAGAGTGAACTGAAAAAATAATTCTTCACATTCATCTTCATCTTCTCAATTTTCTTATCTCTCTTATGTATTTTTTGTCCATCCCTTTAAAGTAAACAATGAAATACTTTTACAAACCTGTCAACCTCTCACACAGGGCCACATGCAGTTCTGTCACAAAGTCAGAAAGAATTCCTTCCATGTTCTAAACCAGTCCACACTTCCTTCATCATTAATGGTGTAACAAAACTTCTTTTAATTTCATTTTAACAGAACTTCTTACACATTTCTGTGCTCGTATTAGAAACTATTTAGGTCTGCGTTATTAGTATATATATTTTCAGTGAGGAATGATCTCCCTTTTTATTATTGGAAGGCTTGGTTCTGAGTGAGGCCAGGTACTATAGGAAGAGTAGCACTGCAGCCCTTATGGTGCTACCAATTTTGTTCTGTGCTTTAATGATAAGAACAGAAAAAATAGCTAGACTTCCCCACAATGAGATCATTACTAAATAAGCTGTGATTTTGTAATGCTTTAATTTTTTTCCCTGTAAGAGCAATAGCACATGACAAACAAGTAAGAATTGACGGATCCTGATGTCTAAATATGATATATGAGGTAATTTAAATGAATATACATTACAAATATATGCAACTCAAACTCATGAATATTAAAAAAGAAATAACCTTGTGTTTAGCTTTATTGACATTTTACTTGCAGACATGTCTACCCAACATTTACTTTTTCTAACATTCTTTTCCCTGACTCAGATTTTTATGGTACTGTGTAAAACTAGGATATATTTTTCCTTTATCTTTCCCTTTGGAATTCACCTATTCCACATGACTTTTTTCCCAGGTCAAACAATGAATCTGCTCAGAGTATCATGTTACTGGCTTTAACAGCAGTGACATTTTGATACACAACTGCATTTTCATAGCAGTTCCAGATGCAGGAAACAAACCAAGAACTTGTGTACAGTTGATGTGATTTTCAGCCCACTTGTGTTTTGGTGCTCTTTTGGATTCCAAGATTGTCCTTTTACTTTTAATTTAATTTCTGTAGAGATATTTTTTTCCTAAAGGTAAACCCTTTGGTATTTTATTCCCTTGTTGTTAACAGCTGAACTCAGAATCTCACTTCAGCTGGGTATAACTTTGCTGAAACCAGCAGAACCTTCAATAGATTTTTAGCAGATCAACTAGGAGAATCTGGCTGAGCAAAGCAATTTCTTCATGTCAGCATCTATTTAATCTTGCTATAGTCTTCTGTCAAACTGCATGCCCCAAAACACCAGTAGGAATGGGGTGATAAGTCAAAAATTGGAGGATTCCTGGACCGATGCTTAGAATGCTGGAGTGGTATTTCTAAGCTTGATATTTGGGTTTTATAGTGATCAGCAATTTACTGTTTATCATTAATCAGTTAATCTGTACCTCATTGCCTCAGGTATGAAAACCTCACAGGACTTTTGAAATAGGTGTGCAGGATCCACCTAAAATATATGAGATTATTTAGGCACTGGAACGTGGCAGAAAAAGCTGAAGTAGTTGTAAGACATTTGGAGCTATTATATTGGAATCTCTACATCTTGGCATGTAATTCCAACACTTTTTCTTTCTGAAGTTAGTGTGCTTGAACTGGAGAAGCTAGCAAGTAAACACACTGGTCAGTTGGGAGCAAGAACTTAAAATCCTTGTAGAAATAGTCAGTACCTTCTTCAAAACCTGAACAGGACTTACTCTCTATTATTTCTTCTGTTTGGTTCAGTTTCAAGTGACAAGGGCATGGAAAAATAAGCTGGAGGTAGAGAGGAATCTATTCCTTCTCCTTTCTATTTTAGATTAGAGGTCAGAGTACCCTGCTGGGATGTGAGATTCAAGTTTATTGGTCTTTTCAGCTCTTAGGTCAGCATCCTCAGCACCATTATACCTTTGAAGCTTAACAGATAAAATTCTGCTTCGTTCTGCTTCATCCTGGCCTCTGGGTATGAAAAAGCAAAGGGAGAGGAAACAAGAGATGAAATATGACTCTGCAACCTACTAGCTATACTTGGCTGAAGGTGTCCTGGGTACCAGCTTTATTTTTTTTAACCTAATATCTGTGTAAAGCTTCTGTGAATGCTGATGAGTGGAGCACAGGCAAGTAATCCATTGGCTAGAAAAGCACAGTAGTGACCTCGTTAGCAAAGAGCAAAAAAGAATGGGTGCTGCAGCCAGCAGGGGAGGGATCCCGTGGGGAATAACATGTCAGACAGGGCAGGGCAGGACTGGAGTTTCACCAGCCAGGACCCAGACCCATACTGCATGAGTGAAGCAAGCAGGGAAGCCTGGAGATGGCGGCCAGGGCCAAACGAGTCCAGACCACAAGGCAGTGTCACGGTGATGGGACAGGACTAAGGTCACTCTGGGAAGTCAATCACAGATGGCCAGCAGGTCCATAGTGACAAGGCTGGGTTGAGACATCAAGTTTCAGCTGGGCATCAAGAACAGGAACAATGAGGCTCAGACATGACTTCAAGATGTCGTGGGGAGGGCTGTGGGAACCGGGACAGAGCCAGTCTCAGCCTGTGGAGAGCTGGGGACTGGACCTGCTGGGGCACTGCTGGGGCAGGGGCTGATGGGCCAGGGAGCTGGTGTGGGGTTCTGGGCCATGGGAAAAGTGGGGGGAGCCCCAAGGGGCTGACATGGGGCCCCAGGGTGAGTGAGCAGGGTCAGTCAGGCCCTCAGGCCACTGGCAGATACACTTTCCAAATATCATGTGGTTAAACAAAGTTAAATAAACATAGGTTTTTGGTTTTTTTTTCCTCTTTACTCTGTCAGTTAGCCTGAATACAGTCTGAATCCTAAAAAACCTTGGTCCTCACTATCTCTATTGGAGCATAATAACATCAATGCCAGCCCATCTGTGTGCCCTTGTTCTCTGTAAAGTATGGCTGACTTGAGATTTGGCAACTTCATTCAGCAAGAAGCTTTTCTTTTTCTATTGCTTTTTACTGAATTCTTTGTCTTACAGCCATTTTTTCCTCATTTTGAACTGCAATATGCTGTATTTGAATTTTTCTGCATGTCTTGCTCTGTCAGATGTCTATCCAATACCTTGGTCATTCCAAGACATTTCATGCTGGGAAACAATTGCTTATCATGATATGATATTGCTTATCATGAATGATACAGTTATTCCTCTGAGGACAACCACGTAGCCTGGTAGTTTTGATACTGGTTTGCATCTAGATTTTCTTTGTGGTGAAAGCCTTTGGTTGTGTTTTTTGTATTATTTTAGAAGATATTTTATAGGAAAATAATTGCTTTATGAACCATCAAGTTGACCTTTTTTCCCCAAAAAACATCCACGTGCTTTAGGCAACAGTTAAAACTGTGTTTTCAGCAACATTTTCCCCAGTTGACTTAAATTATGAACTTTTGCCAATTAAATTTTCCTGATGCCATCTGGTACTTCCTCTGATCTTTAATCACTGAGATTTTTGGTAGGTTACCTGTTCCTTAAATATGCATTTAACCTTTCAATTTTAACCCTGTTTTTCAGAAGTTTTCGAGGTTTTTGTAATAGTAATCCACCTCTTTTTTTTTTTTTTTTCTGTAATCCACCTCTTTTGGATCATTTTTCCCAAGTTAAGGAATTTTTCTGTCTGGCCATTCCTCAGAGGAGAAATGAAAATAATCAGAGATTGTAGATATACCTTTGAGACTCTTTACGTGGAAAAGTACTTTGCTGTTGTCCACAACTCTATTTATCTGCAGGACATGTTAAACAGCATTATATCAAATGACAATTTAAATTTGATTTGTTATCAAGTTGGCTGAACCCATGAGAGGTCTTTCTGTGTTAAGGATGACATTAACTAGAATAAAGTATTTCAGTACATCAGAAACCAGGCATTCTTTTCTACAGGTAACTCAGAAGTACCCCTACAACATTTTTCTGTGATATTAACGAACCATGCTAAGTGCAGTCTGAAATGCAGTGATTATTTTCAGAATATATACAGAAGAGACAGTAGGATCTTCACTAAAGCCTCATTAAATGCTTAGTCTTGCTTAAAACAGAGCCTTTTTACAAGAAAAATGAGGTACACCCTGCTTTATTTTTTCTGTAGCTAGAACTTTGGATAAATAAGTGACAAAATAAGTACTGGTAGAAAACATCCCCCACTGTCATTCTAGGATGCTATTCAGAAAATTACTAAACCCTAGAAGTAATCCCCTTTTGGTCCCCTGAAATTGTTTCCACCACCATGTAGTCTAAAACGTCTCAAAATAAGGTTTATGCTATTTTCATTTCAAGTGAACTCTGTTTCCTTTGCTGTGGTATCTTTTTTTTTTTTTTTTTTCTCTGTATGTACGTAATAGCTTTGTAAACTCCCTCTGAGACCTGAAAAATCTGTCACTACTTTTATCATGTTACACGTGTATTTTATTGTTAAAAATGAAAAATGTCAGTCTGGAGTGGATTCTTGTGAATAGCACTGAACATATTATGGGAATGCTGGATGTAAATGGAGACTACATTATGGAAGAGAACATACTGTAGGATATTGGTTTTAGAAATATCTAGATATTCTTTATAAAACACACTATACAATTAACTATTCATAAGCATGTACCTAAGCTGTACATGCACACACAAAAAATACACGCTAGGAATGCACCATGAAAGTAAAATTTATGGTCCAGTGGCTGGCTGAAAATCCAGAGAATTCAATCTATATTACATACTTGTTGAATTCATTGGAAAGTCTAGGTTTCTGAATCATGCTTTATCTTTCTCTCTGCTCTACTCAACTAGACATAAGAAGAAATGAATGGCAAATAGGGAATAACATTTGCATTTGCAACATAGTATGCAGTCAGAATATACCAACTTAGAGTTTTAGTATGTTTTTTGTATTGCATAAACTCTCTTTATAAAGTAGCTTTGTAGAAGCTTCTGCAGTCTTCTAACTAATTGCTTAATTTTCAAGGGATTCTAATGATCAGCAAGATTCCAGAGAAATTTTATTTTGATTATCAAAGTTTTGGCTTTGACTAATAAACTGTTATGTTTGAGGTATTCTTTTTCCATCTTTTGAAAAATGTGAAATAAAAATATTTTTCTAGTGAATTTGCATAAGAGGTAAAAAACATGAAAGTGCTAAAACACAAAATTTGGGGAAAATAGTTTCTTTTTTTTTTTTTTTTTTTTTTTTTTACAAGAATAGGGAGGTGATCATCCCCCTGTACTCAGCACTGGTGAGGCCACACCTTGAGTATTGTGTTCATTTTTTGGGCAATAATTCTCAATTAAGAGTGATATGGAGGTGCTGGAGTGAGTGCAGGGGAGGGCAACAAAGGGGGTGAAGGGCTTGGAGAATAAATCTTACGAAGAATGATTGGGGGAGCTGGGACTGTTTAGCTTGAGGAACAGGAGGCTGAGGGAAGACTTCATCAGTCTCCATAACTACCTGAAAGGACATTGGCAGAGGCTGGTGCTGGTCTCTTCTCACAGGTAATTAGCAATAGAACAAGAGGGAATGGATTCAAGCTGTGACATTGTAGGTTTAGAGTGGACAATGGGGAAAAAAATTCACAGAAAGAGTGGTCAGACACTGGAATAGGCTGCCCAGGGAGGTGGTTGAGTCATCGTCTCTGGATGTGTTTAAATGTCATTTAGATGTGGTGCTGGGGGATGTGGTTTAGGGGAGAACTTTGCAGAGTAGGGATGCTGGTTGGACTTGATGATCCCAAGGGTCATTTCCAACCTGGAAAGTTCTACCATCATCTAGTTTTGGGGGCTTTTTTAACTAATAAGAAAATGAATTGGGATGACTGGAAAGCATCCTTTGAAAAACAGAGTAGAAAACTTTTGGAGTAAAATGTATTTTGAAGAATTTCTGTTTCTTTTTTTTTATCAAGAGTGAGAATTTTGCCAGAAAGTTACAAGACACTCCCAGTATCCTCCAGTTCTGCTCAAAATTCACTTACTGCAATGTTTTCTCCATGTCATTGTCCAGCTACATCCTTTGTTCATAATTGAGATGCCCTTGTCTGAATCACCTTACAACTTCGCAAAATTGTAGTTTGGAATAATCACATTATTGTCAGACTCGTCAAGCATCTTTGTGCTTTTCAGAGCAGCAGTAGAATCCACTGGTCTTCTAAAATGGTATTTCTTGAGAAGGATATACCCATCAACTGTGGCAAAAACAACAGTTTCTATATGTGCCATAGGTTCAAAGACCCTTATGTACTCATTTGAAAACAATTGTGTACTTCTTATTCAACAGCTTGAATTGGTTTTGATAAGTTGGATTTAAGTCTTCCACACACTCATAATTTCCATTGTGACTTTGGTCAAGTCTTTTCATCCTGCTGAACCTTAGTTTCTCCTCTGTAAAGCCTTCCTTCTCTCCTTATTCTGTACAGATTAAAAATTGTAGGTCCTCCTGCTTTAAAATGCAGTACAAGAGAATGCATGTGGAGAGGGTAACAGAAAAGGCAATTATCTTATTAAAAGGTAATTCTTTAGCTAGAATGCAATTAGAATAGATTGCTTGATTGTTGTTTTTCTTACAGCTGTGAGACATCTCTCTCTGATACTGAAAAATAAAAGGCAACTGAGAAACAATCTGGAAGCTCACACAGCGCTTTGCAGCAGCTGGGAGATTCAGCTTCCTTTTGCTTCATATTATCAAAGGTTATTTGCTGTGGTCAACTGTAGTGGATTTATATCTTCTTGTAAAGATCAGTGAGTTATAAATAAGAAGACATGGCTTATGTTATATTCTAGGACAGACAAGATATACTTAGTGGATTTCATCTTCCTACAACTGTATGCTAGTTGAGGAAGAAAATGTGTATGTTTCTTGCTACTCCAGAAAAATTTTCCTTGACTTTTTGATCCTCTTTTACCTTCACAGAGCTGGTGCCTTCTCATTTTACATATATTGTAGCTGCATACAACAATCTATTGCCACTGGAGAATATAAAGCTTTTACAGATTCTTAGTAAAGAAAACAAAGATGGGAATTACAAGAGAAGGAGGGTGAGGATAGTGTGAAATTATGAAAACATAAATAAAAGTAAGGGAACTTTATGAAGAAGGGGACATTAGAAGAAGTGAAGAAGGGAAAAGATCCGTTCCTAGTATGAAATGTTCTGAACAGTTCTTCTAAACTGTTGTTAATGTGAGTTACCATAGGTGGTTGTGGCTCAGAGACCTTGTAGGAGGACTTAGAATAGAGAACTAGAGTAAACTGAAAGGCTACAGAAGAGCACTAGAAACACCACCAGTGACAGGAGATTGCATTAACTGCATTAGAGGAGTCCTAGGGCGGAGTGAGACATAAATCAGGGTGAGAAAGTGCCTTTGGTAGCAAATTTCTGATTCTATGTCTTATTTTCTTGCTCTCTTTTTCACACACACTGTTCTCCTTTGTCATCTTTAAGTATCTAGGTATTAATCTACATAATTTACAGACTAATGAAGCATCTGCTTAGGTCCCTTAAAATTTAATTACTCTTTCTGGGTGACTATTCAGCAAATCTGATCTTTTTGCAGTCACAGATAAGAGAGAAATATAATTTAAATTTTAAAAAATCACAAATTTCAGTTAGCTGGGCAGAATTTAGTCTTAGGCATTGGCGAATTCAGAAACATTTGTAATATAAGGTATTGTCAGACCACCTTTGTTACATCTGGCAATTAACCATTACCCTTGTAATTGTTCTTTATTGATGCCTACTAGCAGCCAGAGACTCATCAATTATCAAAGGATGATTCTGTGATACTGAAGAAACATACACAAAGATGCTTTTCTAGTGTTTAGGTCAGATGCTTTTTTTAACTGGAAAAAAATCCCCAAAACAAAACAAAAAAACAAATAACAAAACAACAAACAAACAAACAAAAAAAACCCCACAACCCAACAGTTGAAATGAGACTTAGAAATGCCCTTAGAAATACTTCCCATCAGCTTTTTGATGTAGTGCAGGTGTCTCTCAGAGACAGTGCACAAGACTGGCAACAGCTGAAGTGTTGGGGACATATTTGTGTCCTCTTGAACTACTCCACGTCCCTCAGTGCATAAGACAGCCTGAGGAGCATAAATTGCAGCAGCTTCCCTAGGCTGTGTTTTATTTCAGAGCAGCTTGCAGTCTTCCCAGTATGAAATGCTGGAGTCCTACCCTGCCATGCCTGCCATGCCCTGGCTTGCCACAGATGCACAGCACTTCTTGAAGCAACACATTCCTCCTGTGCAGGCACTGTGATTTTAGGATCTCCTGGCACTCTCTGAGCTCTCTTGCCACTACAAGGGATGTGTAATGTGAGTGAGAGCCCAAGCCTTTCCTTGTAAGTGACATGTGGCAAATAATTGTTCTGGAGAGTCAGAGTCTCAGAAGCACAAATGCCTTTCCCTGCCACTCGCTTCCACTTATGTTGCCCATGCCTAATTCTCTCATAACAAGATATTTTAGCTGCATCTCTAACTCCCAGTGCCCAAACCATTATTCTACCATTTCAGAGCACACTTAAGATGTTTCAGGTTAATAATAGATGTGCAGCAGTACATAAGTGAGTGAGAGAAAGGCAGAGAGATGATAACATTCTGCAGCTATGGGGGGGGGTTTAAATGCTGAGAAAACAGGGAAGGTATTAAGTATGAAACATGGGCTATTAGTAGGGTGAATGAGATATAACTAAGAAAGGGAAATACCTAATAAGAGAAGTTTCTTCTATGAAGAGGTTTGTCTGACAGTGTGAATATTAAATTGGGACACTCCCCTTTAGCAGGGCAGGAGAAAGATTTCTCACTTGGAAGGCTCAAAACCTGATTGGAAAAGTGTAATAGCAATTTTTATAGGGATGAAATTCAGGTTGGTGGTGGCTGTAGAACTGTCTTTTCTGGCTTCTCTTCTATGTCTGTGTACACACAGAGACAAGTTCATAACTGCACAGATGTAGATAACCACATATGACTCCTTCATGACAGTGACTTGTTCATGACAGTGATATTCCTTATATATTGTATATTTGGCATTCTCATCTCATCAGGACTCCTGCCCATCAATAAGACTCTGCTGCTATGCTTCTTATTTTTCTAAAGCACATTAACTCCAAAGAGCTGTCACGGGATAAAGACAAACTTGTCAGAGTAGCATTTGCTTATTATTCCTGGAAAAGTAAAGTTTCTTCCAGACATTATGCTCTCCTGAGGCTTAAGAAAGGTAACACTTGGCTTTGTGCTAGGGCAGACTTTAATGTCATCATCCATTGGATTTAGAGATCCAAAGATCTAGAGTAGATTTTTAGAGATCCAATGATTTAGAGTAGATTTTATGTGAGAAGTTGTCTGCTCTAAGACTGCTAGGTCAGAGTGTACTGTATATGGAGTGGTTAGGTGTATTATGAAAAAGTTATGGTTTTTACTGTCACATGTATGGATAATAGAAGAATAATCTTAAAGGCTGAAAAAAATACAGAGGATCTGATTTTACGCATTTTCAATTTCTGAATGCAATCTTAGCTACTGCAAATAATCTAATATCTGTGACAATAAATGTGCTATGCTTTAAAGTTTCTGAAGATCCAAGGCTTTTTTTTAAACTAAATGCTTAGGGTTTGTTTGGGTTTTTTGTCATTCAAAAGCCAAATAGAAGTTTTGAAGATTTCTGCGCTACGGAAGATTGCAGAGTGATTTTTTTTTGTTCATATTTTCATCACAAAGAGGTAAGAACTCATGATCTGATTTTGATAGCACTCACAATAGTGTGTGGTTGGTTGAAAAATGCATCCAGTTTTGCCTACGTGTGTGTCATTTTATTTTGCTATGCCACTAATATTGTGTACACATTGAGGCACCATGCTCCTATGTGTTCAGTCTGTTGTAGAGTACCTGCAGACCATGCCCACCTGTCTGTTCTTCCAGCACCCCGTACTGCCTCTGCTTCCTTTGTCTTTGGGTTGATTCCCAAGAGCTAAGTCATGAGAAATACACATAGCATGTGGGGATCCTGTTCAGTCAGATGCTAGAGGTTTTTTTCCTATAGATGACATTGCATAACACAGTTCATGTTTTCGCCTCTTTGCTTTATTCGAGGTTACAATGCCACTTTACTGCAGAAAACAAAATTATTTTGGGCAAAGGAATAAGTTTAGCTGGGTACTTTTCAAATGGTTACAAGGAAGCAGATGCAATTTGGTGTTTGTGTAAATTATATTGTGCCCTATACGTTTGACCTTGCAATATACAGGGAAGAAGAGGAGAGGGAGAGATTGATGAGCTCCTAAGTGCATCAGGATCCTAGATATGAGTCCTGCTGGGTTAGAAATTTAAGTCTTGAGTAAAGGGTAGAGAAAGCCAATATTTAATTATAAAGGAAACAAGAAAATTCAGACTCTTTTGTGTAGATTTTGCAGCCAGAGATGGCTCTGTCTCAGTTTCAGCACAGTCTGTCTCTCTCTCTAGCCAAAGGGAATGTAAGATGTGACAGGGAGGGTCTGATTGGGGAGGAATTCAATGCAGCTATCAGCAGCAGGCTTCTATGTAAATACTGTAACACCTCTGAATGGAGGAACAGCTGAGATAACACTGTAAACTAATCTCTAGTGCCATAGAAGCTGGCCAATCCCTCACATTATATGGTTTCTGTAGAAAAGATATGCTACAGGGAAAAAAGAAGCAGATTTAAACTCTACCTGGTAACTTACTATGGAATACAATGTGCTAACTTTTTTTTCATTGAAAGCAGTATATGGTAATTTTTTTTTCTTTTAAATGGTACTCTGTGTAAGGCTCTATACACCTATACACCCTATCATATACATGAATTCTTATACAAACAGGTATTGCTTGCCCCAAAATACTTTCAGCTTTCTGTTACCTGTGCCTAACTGATTCGCAGAAATATATTCTCTCTTGGGGTCCTTATCCCACCAGTATTGATTCTGAGTGCTTTTTCTTCAATACCAAGAAAACCAAGGGCCATAGTTTATCCAGACCAAAGGCACTGAAGCACAGTCGTTCCCTGCTTTGACCTTTTGAGGTCACTGTATTTCACAGTCCGACACCTTTGCATCTTAGGCAGCTAAGAAAAAAACACACCCAAAATGTGTATGTATATACAGGCATGAATACATGCATATGTACACACACATGGATATTTACTTATATATACACATATGTGAAATATGCACACACACACACACACCTTTATACACAAATAGTGCCTCACCTGTAACAGGTTGTGTCTCCTCAAGGCATTTAAAGGAACACAGAAGCTACCAGTGGCCAGGAAGTTTGTTGCTACATCTGCTTCACAGTTGTGTTCAGAATTGGGCACAACCCCAAGATAAATTGGGACTGGGGTGGAGCTAACCACCTCATTAATTGTGCTAGAAATGAGGAAACTGATTCCGCTATCTCTGATTTGGGAAAAAACCTAAAGTCTAAGAGTCTCTGACGCCCCCTTCGGTTGCAGTTTAGAAACGAGTAATCAGCAATTTCCAATTTTTGTACCCTTTGTGGGAGCCAAACCACAGTGCAAAGACAGCTCTTAAACCAACACCACCCTCAAAAGCTCTTGAATTGCAGGCTGAGCTACATCCACAAGCTCTTTTCTTCCACCTTGTTTAAAATGAAAATAACCATGCGATGACTCTTAGCCCTGGTGTGGCATCTAAAAACTAAACCTGTGTTTAAGCAGTTGGTCTAGTTTACTAAGTTTTACCCTCTCAAACTGTGCATCCCCTCCTTCCTTTCTGTCTCAAACCCCAATTCTTTTTTCTGCCTGTTGTGTCTTACATGGGCAGACAGTGGGAAGTTTATAAGCTGATCTCCCAAAGGACACTGTGCTTTGCATTATAAAGCCATTCCTCTGGGGACACATGTTAATAATCTGTCTTCACATACCAGGCCAAACCCACTCAAGTGCTGCCTCTCCTGTCTTTCTATTTTTAACCAAAAAAGCGCTCAACCAACAAACAAGCAAACAAAACCAAAAAAACGCAACACAAAACAAAGAAACAAAGAACAAACAAATAAAACCCAACAAAAACCCCAAAACCTGAAGATACATGGATATCCTAGGTTCCACTGCTGGAACAAATTATCAATGTGGATGTTTTCACAACTGAGCAGGAAAACAACTGCCACATTACATTAATACCATAGCTGCTTTTTGTCCAAGCTATTCCCATCTCTTGTCCTCCACCCTATGCATTTCACTGAGCATTACTGATCTGGTGTGCATTAAAAGAGCAAAAACGGGGAGTTTAGGTATGTGCATATTAATGTAATTGAGCAGATCTCATTTAGTGCTGTGGATGTCAGCCAAAAGCAGAGAGAAGCACGATTTTTTGCAGCATGTGCTCATCAAAATTTAAAAGAACCTGAGTGAGCACCGCTCCTTCCTAAGGCAATGCAGGCAGCAGATGCTGCCTCCCTGCAGTGGAAGAGCCTCAGCTGTTGGCACCAAAGTAACCTCATGGGTCGTCGATTAAATGGGAGTTCGATCGGCTTTTTCTCAGTGGAAAAACAAAAAGCCGGGGGACGAACCACCTGTGCAACTTCCCCCGCACCGTCCGCCAACTTGGCCGCGGATGGGAGCATCTCGAGTTTCTGGGTCCACCTGGGTCAGCACCCGGCGGGTGTTGACACCTCGGGGTGCCGGCGGCGGCCAGAGCCGAGCGTGACCCAGGCAGCCACCTCTCCAGCCAGCTCCGAGAAGGCGCTGCCCCCCGAGGGGCTGCTCGGGGCTCCCTATTTGGCCATGTGGCGGGCCGGGGGCGCGCTGCCCCGCGCCTGCCTTACATGGGCCGGGCGGCCGCGCTGCGCCGGGGCTGGCCGGGCTCCATTCATGGCTGCGCGGCCGCTCAATGGCGCGGAGCCGACCAAATAAGGAGAAGGTGGCCGGCCTGTCCCCCGGCGGCCCTGGCCGACGCTGCCCGTCAGGGGAGGGTATAAATTGGGGCGTCTCCACCAAGCCNGTCTGAGTGTTTCGCCGCGCTGTTTTTCAGGTCCGTGACTCCCTCCGAAGATGTGTGACGACGAGGAGACCACCGCGCTGGTGTGTGACAATGGCTCGGGGCTGGTCAAAGCGGGCTTTGCCGGAGACGATGCCCCCAGGGCCGTCTTCCCGTCCATCGTCGGCCGCCCGAGGCATCAGGTAAATACAAGGGACACAATCAGGGCAGGACCGAGCCTTCCACTTCTCTCCGGAGGTCCTCGTTCCTTCCCTCTAACTCTTCTGTTCCGTCCCAAATACCCTTTCTTCCCTCTGCTCAGTTCTTCTGCTGGTACTAGTGGCACCAGCCCATGTCCCTGCGGTGCTTACCCCAGCTCCCCTGTTTCGCTGTCCCTTGTCCACTTTCTATCACTTTCTTCCTTTCCCCCAGCTATTTCTAATCCAGCAATTTACATCCTGACTCTCTCCCTGCTCTCTTCTCCTAATGAGCCCAAACTCAACTCTACAAAGCTGCTGCCCACTCCATCCCCCGGGCCAGACCAAGGCAGCTCCATTGGCTGAATTTGCTCACGGTGCAGTTTAAGGCCCTTCCCAATGACCATCAGGCAATGTTGCACATAGCAAACACCTTCTTTCAATTCCCTCTTCTACTTTGTCTGACTCTGATCTTACTTTCATATTGCTGTTAAAGTCTCCTTTTGTCTGTTCCCTTATCATTTTCCCTCTCATTCCTCTCATTTAAATCAGCACAGAGAAAAAATACAGCACTTATTTCTCCTACAATTTTCTTGGTAAAAAGTTTGTAAAGATTATTTTTTAAACTAAAATCTTGCAATTTGTATATTGTTACTGTGAATATATTACTTCTGAGTCTTCACAGCAATAGTAATTTTAATCTTCCTTCAGAAGAAGGCTTATTCCCCCCCCATATCTTCATTTCAATTATGGTATTTTCTTTTCCTAAACAACCTTCCAATGGCAACCTTTCTTGAAAACAGCATAGTTGTCTGTAATGTAATTGTTTGGGCTCTGTGATGGTGTCTTCCACAGCTAATGCTTTTCTGTATATTCTTCTCTTAGGGTGTTATGGTCGGTATGGGTCAAAAAGATTCCTATGTGGGTGATGAAGCTCAGAGCAAAAGAGGTATTCTTACTTTGAAATATCCCATTGAACATGGCATCATCACCAACTGGGATGATATGGAAAAGATCTGGCACCACACCTTCTACAATGAACTCCGTGTGGCCCCAGAGGAGCACCCTACCTTGCTCACAGAAGCCCCCTTGAACCCTAAAGCTAATCGTGAAAAGATGACCCAGATAATGTTTGAGACCTTCAACGTACCTGCAATGTATGTGGCCATCCAGGCTGTCCTCTCCCTGTATGCCTCTGGTCGTACAACAGGTAAAATAAAAAAAACCCCAAACACCAGTATCTATAAGGAACTTTCCTTCCTTCTCACTCCAAATAAGAAAAAAAATACCATAACTCATTCAAATTTATAGAAAACGGATAATTTTTGTTCATAGTGATTGGTGATGACAGTAGCAGAAAAAACAGTATAAAATAATCTGTGGAAAGAACAAAGTGGACCTGGCTGCACTGCTTTCAGAGGGGCACTGTGGAACTGATTCTCCTGATGCTTGTCACATGCAAAGAGACATTCATGCAAAGATACTGAAGTTATACAAGTATTACACCAGTCTAGGGGTTTAAACTGAGCACAGAAGGTGCCTGTTATTGGATCAGGACAATCACTATTGCAAATGTACTTACTGCTTAGTGTAGTAGGAGTAGAAGGCTGTTTGTATGCATTAGCTCAAAGTATGTTTGGGACAACTCTTTTATGGGAAACTTCACACCAAACAGCAGTGTCCAGGCAAGCAAGGACAGAAAGAAAGGACAAATCTTTTAAATAGAATTATGCTGCTTTATATTTCCTGAAAAGTCCTATATTTTCTTGTGTTTGAGAGCTCTAAGCATTTGCTAGGTGATTCCAACTGGTCTCTAACATTTCTTTCCCAGGTATTGTTCTTGACTCTGGTGATGGTGTCACCCACAATGTACCTATTTATGAAGGCTACGCTTTGCCTCATGCTATCATGCGCCTGGATCTGGCTGGCAGGGATCTGACTGACTACCTCATGAAGATCCTCACAGAGCGTGGCTATTCCTTTGTGACAACAGGTCAGTCCAGCTTTGCCTTCCTGTGAAAAAAAATCGTGTTTCTTTTGGCCCATCTTTTTCCTCTTGTATTTTTCTTATCCCAACTTTGATTTGATTTCCAATATCTACAGCTGAGCGGGAGATTGTTCGTGATATTAAAGAGAAATTGTGCTATGTTGCACTCGACTTTGAGAATGAGATGGCCACTGCTGCCTCTTCTTCCTCTCTGGAAAAGAGCTATGAATTGCCTGATGGTCAAGTGATCACAATTGGTAACGAACGTTTCCGCTGTCCTGAAACCTTGTTCCAGCCATCCTTTATTGGTAAGTGTTCCCAGAAAATTCCTTTCTGCAGGAGATATGAATGAATCAGATGGTCTAGAAGGTGTCCCACTTCTCTTCCTGCTTATCTAAATGAAATCAGACATAAAGAATGAGTTTGATTGCTTGGTCCCTGCAAGCTGTGCTTAATGTTAGCATTAAGCATTAAGCCCTAGCTGAGCTTGGAGTCCTCTTCCAAATTTTGGACCAGGTTTTAAGGTCACAATTTTTCAAAATAAAATGTAGGTAGAAAATCATGTCTTGATAGAAAGAATGGCTTCCAGTGCTGTGTTTCTAAAGCTTGCGCTTCAAACCTTATCTGACTGTGAGAAGAAATAAAGTGCCTGGGAGGGGGAAAATATGGTATAAAAGTGTGTGTATATTTATATGCACTGCAACTGAACATTGCCACGGTCAAGATGGTCGGCTTAGCTCTTTGTGGATGCAGCTGACAGATACAGCAAATGCTTGTACTCCTGAGCAATAGATGCAGTTGTTCATCAGCTGACATCTTACTGTGGATCTAATGTCAGCTCTTTCAAGAAGCACCTGTTAAAATTACTAAGTTGGAATGCAACCTACAAACATTTGCTTCTGGTTTCTTTTTCCTTACCACCAAGTACTAATACCTTGGCCCATATCTTGGCTATGTCTCGCCTTGATGTTTATAAATGACATAGACTGTTTTTGGAGTAGGCTGAAAAAGACATGAAGTTACTATTGTCTTCTTTAGCTCTACTTCAGCTGCTTTCAATTGCCTTTATTGATGTCTTTCTATATGCAGCTGCTTTTTTTGAGACTGACATGACCTGATACTCATGTCCTCTATGATTTCAAACTTTGTCTCATTGGGCAAAAAAAATCAGTTTGTCTTGTGTGCCTACCTCGTCTCTCACTTTATAGTTTGAGTATATTTCCTTTGCTCATCTTTTATGTTTTTGTCTAACATTTAGTAATCAGTAATTTTAAAGCAAAAGTATCATAGAAATTCATGCCAATGGTGAGGAGAAATGCTGAGTGTTATTTTCGTGAAGATGTCTATAATTTACTGATCTACTGTCTTCTTTCTTCTCAAGGAATGGAATCTGCTGGTATTCATGAGACTACTTACAACAGTATCATGAAATGTGATATTGATATTCGTAAGGACCTGTATGCAAACAACGTCCTCTCAGGTGGAACAACAATGTACCCTGGTATTGCTGATCGCATGCAGAAGGAAATCACTGCACTTGCTCCTAGCACTATGAAGATCAAGGTGAGGAATTTGACTCTGTACCCACATAAAATGTGGATAAGGATGGGGAAAATGTCTACATAATTAAACTGGGGTATAGGAACAACTTAAAAGGGAGATCTACAGCTGACAGACAAATGCGAAAAAATGCCATTTAATCAGCATGATTCAATGCTTAGGATTAAGTGTAAGAACAGAGGAAAATACGGTCAGATTTTCTTAAGGAATATTACATGTATTGTACCAGCTGCTGAAGATCAGTACTGTTATTATAGAAAAGTAATTTATTTACTTAAAGAAATATTCAGTGATTGGTTACACAGGTTGTTTGTTCAGAAATGTAAATGTTAAACGAGGACTTTGTTGCTTTTCTTTATTCTAGATCATTGCCCCACCTGAGCGCAAGTATTCTGTCTGGATTGGTGGCTCCATTCTAGCATCTCTGTCCACCTTCCAGCAAATGTGGATTAGTAAACAGGAGTATGATGAGGCTGGGCCATCCATTGTCCACCGCAAGTGCTTCTAAGCATGTTTTCCCTCAATTTACTTCCCACTCAGGATGACGACAATATGCTTCTTGGAGTCTTCTGGCAACCCTTCCTGAACTCTTCAGTCATTGTACAGTTTGTTTACACACTCGTGCAATTTATTCGTGCTTCTAATATTTATTGCTTTATAAATAAATAAGATCTGGGACTTGCAACCTACAAAAGACTGTCTTTTCTTTTATTGTAATTATTCTCTGGTTAAAAAAAATGACGCTAAACATCCTGAGATTTGGAAGCTCCCATCAAACCTATCAGTTCCTTCACTGCATGCATATCTTTCTAAGTGATGTAGGCATTAGGTCACGGTTTTGTATTAGGAAGGATTTGCACTTTTTAGTTTTAACTTTGAAATTTAAAACAAAAGAAGCATCACATATCAAGGCTTACAAAAGAAACTGCCTTGAGGGTAGGCCCGGTAAGTGGAACAAGTGGAAGGAAACCTCTCATATTCACTCACCAGGTTTAGAAATGTTTCTTCTGGTGCATTTCTCATAAACCAAGTATTTTAATATTAATTTATTGAAAGCCAAAGCTTCTGTGAAAGAATTATGTGACAGCATTTAGAATGTGACTTATAACTAATTAACTCAGTCCTAAAGAGTCATGCAATAGTTTTCTGTGGGCGATAAATATTTATGGCAAAATATTAATTCAAACTGACAGTTTACTCATCATCCCCCACCTCCTCAGAGCCAGAGATAAAGAAACGAAGCCTTTATTGTACTAATGCACAAAACCAAAATTTTGGCTGTATAAATATGTATTTGTTACAGTCAGGATTATTTTCACATCATCATACATATGTTTTAGGCAATTTTTAATCCTTAATCTGCACTATTCTTTGCTGATATTTGACCCAGATCCTACAATAATAAATTGCCTACATTCTGTGGGCTTCTGTGCTTTGCACCATGACTTTTTATAACTGTGTCTTTTTATTTTTTAAAAAAGTAACACCTAAAAGGATGAACAGACTGGAATTCACCTGAACCAGGTTTGAAGTATTTATCAATTGAAGTATTTATCAAGGTGTGCATGTGCTTAGTTAGGCATGTGCTCAGCTGAGAGCCACTCCTGGTGTTCAAAACCATCAGATAATGTTTTTTATGTATTATTATGTGTTATAATACTGGTTTTTATTTTTATTAGCATTTTATACTCAAATGCTAATTAAAAAAACCAATCAGGTAATAGTAGTAGGCAGTTTACATAGTTGTAGGAAAACTTATTCTGTTTCTCTCACCTCTTATTTTCTGGAAAGACATTAAAACTGACCATTAGATGTGATCTGCAGTTAAGCAGAAGTAATTTTACTCTTTGAATAGACAAAGATGTATTTATCATCTATCTTTAATTTTATTTTAATTTAAAGATATTTTACTGAGGTTCCACTGTAATCGCCTACCACTGGCTTATTAAAGTATTTCTAGATATTTTTGCCCTTGGACAGAGAAGGGGGCTGGAGTTTCTGTTTCTGCATTATTGGTCAGAATCATTGTACTTTCCTTGCTTGCTAATTTGAAAGATTAGGCTGGTCAGACAGGTCACCTCAGGTATTAGTGTGAATTAATAGGTTGATGCTGGGCATAAATTGCAACTAATTGGAGCTTAAAATGTTAAGCAAGTATGCAAAGGGCATGATAAGTCAAACCCAGATAGGTCAGGAATGGGAGGCATACAGCTGGCACCACATCCAGGACTGTGAGCAGGTGGGCATGAGGAGGGAACTGAGGGAAGCCACTGATTACGTGACGGAAAAATTCCTCCCAGAGACATTTTGGGAGTTTGTAATTTACAGTTTACAGAAGTGGATATGAGCTAAAAGGATGGTGTAAGGTAGGACTAAAAAGTAGCAATGCTTTTACCTCTTTTCTCTTCTTACAGTTTGTTTCCAGATGTATTCAGTTTTAGTGAAACAGTCCCATATTTTGCCATTGAAAAATATGTATTCCCACAGTGCCATGAAAACTTTAATAATTAAATGGGATGGGAATTATGATAACTATTTATAGAAGAAAACATAGATCTTTTAAATATTGATAATGCAACTCATTTAATTGGGAGGAATTTGAGTGTAAATTCATACAAGCTATGATTCAAAACACTGGTAAGAAATGTCACTGTTAAAGTATACCAATGGTTTACAAGACTTAATTACAGTGATAAACATTTTGTATGACAAATGAAGATGATGGAATGGGATGCAGAAATTAACTGGAGAGTGCCTACGTGATAACTACTAAAATTATTACAGATATTTCCTTGAAAATGGCAAATTAAAACACAGCTGTATCTGAATGCTTCTGTGATCATCAATATTCTTCTTTGTAACACCTCGGTTAATGAAGGCATTGACAAATTTTGAGACTAAAGGATTGCAGCTACCCTTCATTGATGAGAATCTTTTGAGTGAAAGAAGAAAACTTAGTGTTTAACCAGATTTATAGATTCAACACACTCATTTTGAAAAGTATTGTGGATACATGGCAAACTGTGTCTCTTACAGTCAAGTAACTGACTTTGCAGCTCCTTGTTGCTCTGGAAGTAAAATAATGTGGAAGTATACTGCTTTTTACTTAAGGATTTTGAGGTACCCACAGCTCTTCCAGAAAATTTCCATGTAGCTTGAGGAACATGTTGGCACTTAGGGAGTATTGAAGGATAGGATTATGAACCAAACAGAAAACTTGTAATATCTAAATGAACTATATGCTAAATATCTGAAAATCCCATGCTTCTGCTTGAATTTTTAACAGGAAATAAGATGTCTCAGAAGACACTTGTCAGTGCTTCAAAGCTCCTTCAAAAAAATTGGTAGGACAGTCATTATAAATTTGATAGAGTTGTCTACTTTGCACTAATCTTCTCTAAGAAAGCTGTTTTATTGAAATCTTTAAAAAAGTCATCCTGAGGCAAAGCACTAATATGAAAATATTTATCTTGAATAATTGAATTCTGTAGAATGATAATTTTTTAAATGTAGAATAAGAGCTTAGCTTTTTCTGATTTAAACCATTAGGTGACTCGAAATATATGTGACAGATTAATATACAGTAACAATAAAAAAAAAAACCCAAACCAAACAAACAGAAAAATCCCTCCTGGTAGTAAGAACTGAATACAAGGCTCAGGCAGAGATTGATACCTTTCCTCAAGTGACAGCTGAACCCAGTCCCACCCTGAAGCATCCTGTGAGAGAAGCCTCTATCATTGTCAAGATACAATAAAAGGGGGAGAAAAAAATACTTATAAAATTGAGTGATTAGTAAATCTCATTTGTTACACTCAACAAAGAGGTGATTCAGGCAGTTAACATACTACCAATTACCTCGGCTTTTTCTCCTGAGGATTACTACAATTGTTCAAGCTTGAAAGCTCAGTATATAGAGATATTAAGTACTGGAAAAAAATTATAATGTTAATACGTAACTAAAGGATGGATTTAATGGGATTAAGCTCTGTGAATCACACTGGATGAACAGAGTTTAGCAGACATTATCAGAAGTTAATATACCTGGTGGCAATCTTATTTTTCATCATAAAGGACCAATTCACTAAACACAGTGTATCTGAGGCCTATCAAATGTAGGGCAGTGTGCTCACTTAGAGGGTATGGATAGTATTTTAGAAACATTTTTTATGCATTTTCTCTGCAGGAGAAAAAGTGGATGTGGAATAGCATAGAGCTTTACTGACATAGATTTACGTAAGATGTAAATGCTGTCATAAATCTGGGAAGGTACCAGAATAAATCCAGGTAGTGAGGCAGTAAGAAAGAGTTTAGACATTAGTTTTGAGTCTCTAAGCCCCTCGGGTTTAGATCATCAGAAAGGGTATTGTCAATGATAATGAGGACTGCAGCAGCTTTCATTCCAAAGGGTCACAGATACCTTATGAGCTACACTGTGCCTTCTACACCTGCTTTGCAAAAAGTCAATGCTCAACGGGAAATCAAGGCACTCCCAGATTTTAGGGAGGGTGTGCAACTCCAGTTCTTCTAGAGACAGTGGAAATCTGCAGCTGTAGAAGCACAGCAACTCCTTCCACGTGTTCCTTTCTCTCCCCCAGCTCTTTGTAGCTGGCTGCCTCTGCCTCAGCTGAGACAAGAAATCAAGCAGGTGAAAAATCTTGTTAATTTGGTTCTGGGGAAGAAGGGGTGTGGGAGGCATTTATTGCTGGGCCAGTCAGGATAGGGAGATCTACTACAGCACCCAGAAGTATGGGGAGCTTACAGGAGCTGCCATCACAAAAGAAAAACGTGTAGGGAAGGCAAGCCAAATCCATGTGTTATATGTGAGTTTTGACACTGAACTTCATGTTAATTTTTTCTTATTTTTATTTTACAAGCTTATTTTCAGGACACAGGCTTCTGTCTTCAAAAGGTAAGACTATTTTATTTAAAAAACCCCAAACACAAAATTTTACTTTTCATAATTTCTGTGACTCTCTACATTGGGTAGAACATTGAAGGGAATCCTCAGTCTTCTGTTAAAGTCTAAACAGAAAAAAACTTTCTTGTGCTACACTTGCACTATCTGATATATTAGTAATATCATTAACCAATTGATTTACTACTTCAGCTTTGTTACCTTACTGTTTCATTCATAATTAATATACTGAACTCTCAGCAGACAGCCTGTTTGTTTATGCATGACTCTGAGGTGGGAAAAACGTGGTCTTTGGTTTTAGTGTTACAAATGTTGAATCATTTCTTTCATCTGTATTTAAAAAGTCACATGCGTATTTACAGGAATTAATATATAGTAGATATTTCATGTATATTATGACTTACTAAATGCCACAATATGAGATAAAATTAAATTCTCAGATATACTTTAAAATTATAATTCATTGTATTGTGACAATACAATTAATATGTGTCAAATTGTCACGTTAATATGTAACAAAAACTTTAATATGTGATGAACAAGTTTACAAAAATGGTCTTAGGCCTTACTACCCTTATGGTTGTGTAAATTATTTTAGATTTATTTGTAATTGAATTGCAGCTCAGCTCTGTATGGCAACCAGACAAACCACAGCAGTGCATTAGCTTCTGATCTTTTGCCCAAATATTTTGTCAGCTAAATTGAATGGACTTTGAAAGAGACATGAGATGTATATCTTCACTGCACATAGGAAAATGAGTGGTTATGATATTGATGATGATGGTCGCTCTTGCATTTATTTGATTCTGTGTTCTCCAGTGTATTTGCTGTAACAATATATATATATATATAATAATAATACATTTACATAGACACAAATATATTTATACATGTATATTTATACATACATGTGCTTATATTAATACATGTGCATATATATACATTTCATATATATATATATATATACATATATGCATATAGATACTTTTCTATCAAGTCCCTGAGCCAGCAATTAAACAAATGACAGATGCTTTGTATTAACCCCTCTCCCTTCCCAGAAAGAGAAAGAAGGAAGAAAGACTCATGGGTTGGAAACTAAACTACACAGCTTTCGTGGAAGAGTAATGATAAAAAAGAAAATGATATGTGCACAAATACATACAAAACCACTATCGTGCTTCCCCCCACTAATGCTCTGTCTCACCACCAAGGCAGCAGGGCAGGCCCTAGTAAAGTCCTGGAGTGGACTGCAGGAGCTGGATACAGGAATGCATGGATTCAGGAACGCATGGGTTGGGATCAAAGAGAGATGAATGTGCAGACTCCTCCCAGGATGCCAGCCATGGATGAAGAGAGCTTGACCTTCTTCATCCCTCAGCTTTATACTGAGTATGATGTGTGTGGAATGGAATATATAATTTGTTCAGTTTTGGTCACATGTCCAGTCTGCTCCTCTCCATAAGGGAGTTGCAAGTGTGACCTCTTTTCCTTGCTTTTGTTTCCAGTGCTTAAAAAAGTTTAGCAGAACCAAGCGGTGACCTTGGTTTCTATAGGATTATGTATAGCCAAGAGCATTTCTGCACACCATGCTCCAGCAGGAACTGGAGTGCTATCAGCCCTTGAAGAAGACACTGACTGAAAAACATGGTAATAGTTTTCAAAAGTAAAATTACTCAGAAGAGGCTTTGCTGAAAAGTGAAATTACTGAAAAGAAAATGGTACTATCCTGTCTCAAACCAGGATATCTCCCTAAGTCTTCTCTTTGAAATGGAGGAGTTGTCCTGGCTTGGTGACAAGCTTCAGAGACCATGTCTGTATGACAGAGCAAATGCTTATCCCTTCTAGAATCTAAGCATAGTTGAAGTTGGAAGGACAAATATTTCCTATCAGAAACACAAACTCATGGAATCATAAAATGTCTTGGATTGGAAGGGACCTTCGAGGTCATATAATCCAAGCCCCCCTCCAGTGAGCAGCAACATCCTCAACTAAATCAGGTTGCTCACAGCCCCATCCAACCTCTCCTTGCATGTTTCCAGGGACGGGGCATCTACTACCGCTTTGAGCAACCTGTTCCAGTGTTTCACCGCCCTCATTGTAAGAAATGTCTTCCTTAAATCTAGCCTAATTCAACTCTGCCCTATCACAACACACCCTGCTAAAAATTCTGTCCCCATCTTTCTTACAAGCCCTCTTTAAGTATTAAAAGGTCACAATAAGGTCTCACCAGAACCTTCTCTTCCCCAGGCTGAACAACCTCTCTCAGTCTTTCTTCACAGGAGAGGTACTCCAGCCCTCTGGTCATCTTCGTGGCCTCCTCTGAAGCCACTCCAGTCTTTTCTTTCTTCCTTGTGCTGAGGACTTCAGAGCTGGATGCAGTACTCCAGGTGGGTTCTCATGAGAGCAGAGGGGTAGAACCATCTCCCTCTACCTGGTGGCCTTCCTTCTTTTGATTCAGCTCAGTTGGCTTTCTGAGCTGTGAGTACACATCACTGGTTCACATCCAACTTTTTATCCACCAGTAGCCCTAAGTTCTTCTCTGCAGGGCTGATCTCAATCCCTTCATCCCCCACCCTGTATTGGTGTGGGATCTTTCCTGGACCCAGGCGCAGAACCTTGTACTTGGCTTTGTTGAACCTCATGGGGTTCACATGAGCCCACTTCTCAAGCTTGTCCAGGTCCCTCTAGATGGTGTCCCATCCCTCAGAGATGTTGACCACACCACTCAGCCTGGTGTCATGTGTAAACTTGCTGAGGGTGCACTTGATCCCACAGTCTAAGAGATTAAATGGTACTGGTCACAATATGGAACCCTGAGGGACATCACTTTTCACTGATCTCCATATGGACATTGAGCCATTAACTACTTCCCTCTGGATGTCACCATTCAACCAGTTCCTCATTCACCAAATATTCCACCCATTAAAAAATCCATACCTCTTCAATTTAGAGAAGGATATCAAAATGCCTTTCAGAAATCCAAATAGATGACACCTGTAGGTCTTCCCTTGTTCTCTGATCTTGTCATTCCACCACAGAAGGTGACTAGGTTGGTAAAGCATGAAGCCATGCTGGCTGTCTTGACTCACCTCCCTGTCCTCCATGTGCCTTAGTTTAGCTTCTAGGAGGCTCTGTGATCTTCCTGGGCACAGAAGTGAGGCTGACAGATTGGTAGTTCCCAGAGTCTTCCTTTCTATTCTTTTTAAAAATGGGTGCAACATTTCCCTTTTTCCAGTCACTTGGGATTTCACTTGACTGCCAAGACTTTTCAAATATCAGGGAGACAGGCTTGGAAACTACATCAGGCCATTTCCTCAGGACTCTGGGGTGCCTCTTGTCTTGTCTTGTCATTTGACCCCATAGCCTTGCACATGTTCAGGTTGGTCAGATGGTTATGAACCTGATCTTTTAGTGTGGGGGCCTTTGCTTCCCTAGTCAGGTCTTGTCATCAACTGGGTAGACAAATTTGTTTCTGCCCTTTCATTTCCACTGAGACTATGAATTCTTCCCATTATACTGGCACCTAACAGAAAAAGGAAACTACCTCTGACCTTATTTTTGTAAATAAACAACATATGAAGTTACCAGGAATAGTTCCCTCAGGCTCTTCCTTCTGCAAGAAGACATACAAAGGGTTCCTTTGCTCATCCTGTCTGTATATATTACACAAAGCAAATAATAAGCATATTGCCATTTAAAATCCTAAAAAGACTATTTATTTGATAAGTAATAATACAGAGACAGTGACTGTGCAATCTCCAAATAGGGCTGTGCTTTGACAGGGAGACAGTGGTGCTATTAAAAGCTTGACATTTATCACTCACAGTGGTTAAATTTATCATGGTATTTTTGGCATTTGCCAATCTAAGTATAGAGAATGCCACAAATACCACAGAACAGATAAATACTGATGTGTAAAATCCAGCAAAATGCTGGTGGCTGCTTTGCTAAACCTGTAGCACTCTATGTTCTGGAAATGTGTCGCAGGTCCCATTCACAAGGATTTTCTCAGTCTGGAAAAAGAAAAAAAGAGTTTGTAATGATTTTTTTTCCTTTATCTTGCCTATTTAGACAAAAAGGTCTTTTGTATAGGAGATATTTCTGTGTCTCCTTGTAGCCTCCAGAGCAATTGAGACCCTGTCAGAGTTTGACTGTCCTAAAGCTAATAAAAACAAGATCACAGATGAAATGGGGTCTGTCTGGTACATGAAGGTTATGAAGTGTTCCACTGGAAAATATGCCATGTATCTTGTGACTAACACCAAACTGTGAAAATCTCGTTGGAAAAAATGGCTTTTCGAGCTGAAAGTTGTCCTCTAGGATATAATTTAAGAGCTCTTGAGCTCTATTTAAATCCTGAAGGACAGAATGGATATAATCAATCACAATGTACACTTACTCTAAGACACACCAAAAAAATCATCATTATTTTCTTTGCCAGAACTGCAGAAAAGACATTAAGATAGCAAAGGGCATAATGGAACTATCTTTTCTTTACCCAATAAAACAACTTCAGTGGTGGTAGAGAAGATAAAGACGTTGCCATTATCTTACAGTGTTGGGGTTTTGGATTTAGGGCATCATAATCCCATTTATACCTGGAAAAATTACTGTTTCTTGACTTGTCTCCTGTAGGTTCACAGGGTGAACATGAAATGGACAGCTGCTCTTGAGTCTTATCTGCAGGTGCAGTTCTGTCCTTGCTTGACTGGAGGATGTGCTGGGTGCTTTAGCACCTATTCTCATAGGTATTAGGTTGTGTAAAAGATACTTTGCTGCAGCTTAAAAAAGCATTGCAAAAAGTGGAAAGAATGTGACCTATAGTTGTGAACAAGTTCTTCATCTCTAGCGATGATGTCACTCGATTATTTTGTAGGATTCTGTCCTTGCAGGACAGACCTAAGCCTAGAGATTGATAATTTCCCTGCCACAGAGTGGTTGAGACTGACTATTTGATTACCTGTGAAGTTTTTGAATGCATCTGGCTACAGCAGATGGCACTGAAGAGTATATAATGAAATTCCTCGGCTGTTGAAAAAGCCTTTGTGTTACAAGTCAGTCCTTCTGTCATTCCTTGGCATGAACTCTTCACAATCATTTGGCATGTGCTGTCCCCCAAATTCCCTGCTGTTCCCACAAACACAGTTTGCCTGCTGAAAGCAGTGGAGAGCAGTGTGTTAGGGAGTGAGAGCACTGTGTCCAAGCTCAGTAATTTCTACAAGCACTTAAAGTTTACCCAAATCATAGGTAAGTTGAGCTCTTTAAAAATCTCTTGAAAAGTGGAATGTGTTATTCTTCTTAAGTATAATTGTATTATTTTGGAAGTCTAGAACACTAGCTATAGCTTAAATGCTATTGTGTAGATATAACAAAAATGCTGCATGTATTCTTAGGTCCATTAGAAAAAAAAAAAAAGCCAAATTCTCAGCTCATATAAATTGGAACACTGCTCTTGTTTTGAAGCCAATGATACTAGAAGGAGAGTCTGAAGTAGATGGGAGTGTAGCTATTTTCCTGAACAATTTTTCCAGTTTCTCTAGTGCATGCTTATAATTATCCAGTGGATACAGTGGCTGAAAAGGGTCAAGTAAAGACACTGTAAGATTCTTTTTGTCCCAGGACACTTTGTGTGGAGTTTTTAAACTCTGTGTCTTGGGCTAGATTCCAGTGAACCTTGCCGCAGACACTAAGGTACAATTTAAATGCTGGTGCATTCAACTTTTAAATTGTTTATTATGCCCACCAAAATGCTGGTGGTTTTATGTCTTAAAAGCAGCTGCGTAGCTCTGGATGTACTTTTTGATTTCTAAGATGATTTTCATAATACATATCAAATAGAAACACTTTTGTTTTCTCTGAAGATAGCAGAGCTATGCAGTCACAGAAGGCCTCTTAGACTTTGAGTGTTGCACTTTTAACTTTGCCTTTTCTGTGTGTATTGTTTTTTTCTATTTACACATTCACTTCATTAAGAATAAAAATATATTCATTAAGAATAAAAATATATTTAAGAAGTTATGCATGGCCATTGTAGCAGTGTGCTTGATTTGTTCCAGAGCTAGCTGTGATAGGTGATACCCTCTGTGCAGGAAAATCATCACTGCCTTGTGATGCAAGTGTATTGTCACTCCCTAATTCTGAAAAGGCTGTTTGACCCTGCTGAGAGAAAAGTATAATGAAATATCTTTTATTTAATTCTTGTGACATGATCATTTGATATATTTGTCTGATCAAAACTCCCACTGAAAAGAAAACTCTTATTTATCATGTAAAAACAATGTCTTGCTTTACACGATGCCTTCCTTTTCCACAGTCATCTTAAATAACCGAAGAAAGCCACGTTGTTGGGAAGGTTTAATTACAAGAGAAGAAACCTTATAAAAAGGGAAACTCAGTGCCTGTTCTCTGCCTGAGGATGCTTCGATCATCATAGCACAGGTAAGAGGTTTACCAGCCAATTTAGTGTAGCTTGCTGTCCATGCTCTCTTCCCCAGTGGAACACGCTGCATGAAGTGCATTTTCCATTCAACAGGAACTCTGCCTACACGGTGTGTGTGACTCATCCACCTGTCTAGTTGGTGTTCTTTGGATTAATTGATATATCTTTGAGCTCATGTTTTCTCTCATGCCTTGTTTGTCTTTGTGGCAGTCATATTTGGGTTTCACACATTTATTTTTTTGCCATACACAGCGTCTTCAAGACCAAGGAACAGTTTGCACTGACATTTCAGGTAGCACGACATTGGACTTTGATAACTACTTGGTGTAATTAAACTAAATATGCTAAAAAAATATTTACTAAGGCCCCGTGGGGATTTGACTAATTTTTTTGTTTCTTCACCTGCACTAGCTTTCCTGTAAGCCTTTTGTCTTTGTAATAAAATTTCTGCCCTATAGTAGGTCTTTCACTCTGAGGAATTTTTTGAAATAATGAAGTATTTCAAACAGCATTAATGGAAAAAAGAGTAATTTGTCCATGTTTTTTGACATACTATTTACTAACATATTTTTAAACAGGGCAAGAATTTGTGTTTATCAACAAATATTTGAAGTGAATTGCCTATACTTTTTCCACTGATGCTATAGGATATAGATAGACTTAAAAAGTGAAATCAGGGCCAGAAATCTATTGATTTCTATTCCTCAACAACACAAGAGATCTAGTTTTGAAAAAACACTGGATAGGTGCATCTCAATGTGAGGTCTTCATATTGCTGTCTGAAAATGCTGTATGCGTGTGCAATTTTAATCCATCTTAACCATGTGGAAATCTTTATTAAATCTGAAGCTTAGGAGCCCTGACATTCCTGTTTTGCCAGGAGAAATCCTGTGTTTCACCATGGCTTTGGGCTAAGAAGGAAAATGGCAGTAAATCTATATGGGAAAAGGCAGGCTTACTATCCCATGTCAGATGGTTTGAACACAGTCTGAGCAGGTCTGCTCTGAGGAGGCTGTGTTCAGACTAGAGACATTCTGGAGCTGTGACTGAAAAAAATAACATTCTGTATTTTGTTTATTGTGTGCTTGACACTCTCAGGCACATGGTATGATCTTGGGGGTGCCCTAGACAAGGACAGGAGTTTGACTTGATGATCTGAATGGGTCCCTTCCAACTCAGCATCATCTTTGATTCTATGATACAGAGGCATACAAATATAAGAGATTCTTTAAAGCTGAAAAAACCCCAGAAAACGTAGATAAAACATAATATTGTATTTGCAGTAAATCTTATCACTTGTTACAATAATTGTTGATAAAATTGTACACAAAATATTTACCCACTTGCATTTAAGTGTGTGTGTGTACACACACGCACATATATATATATATATATATATA
The DNA here is from genome assembly GCA_038090715.1 of Florisuga fusca. Classification (NCBI taxonomy): domain Eukaryota; kingdom Metazoa; phylum Chordata; class Aves; order Apodiformes; family Trochilidae; genus Florisuga; species Florisuga fusca. Next base: position 10,316,244 of record JAAWXA010000009.1, read on the forward strand.
CAGACATGACACTGCTCTCACTCTGTTGTAACTTTTGAAGTTCAGCTGGACCCGTGTAAGGTGTTCAGCCTGACAAGACGTGTCTGATGGAGTCTTTTGGTTTCCCTTTGATCCTCAAGTAGCTGTAGAGCTGGGCAAGCAGGAGCAGGAAGGTGCCAGGGGTGACTCAAAGAGCTGCTTGGTGCTACTGCCAGTGTGATCCAGTCTGCCCACACCAGACCCTTGAGCCTCTTGGGAATGATGTGGGTAAGGAAGGTATGTCTTTCCCTGCTGTTTCCTACTCAGTAGGATAGACATTAGATTCAGGAAATCATGGAGCAAGGTACCTTGAAAATTTTTTTATTTAATTTCTTTTTCAGTATGTCACGGTTTAACACTGGCCCAGCAATTAAACCTAATAACAGATGCTCTCTATTAATCCCCCTCTCCTCCCTGATAGAGAAAGGAGAGAGAATAAGGGAGACTTACGGGCTGGAAACTAAACTACACAACTTTAATGAAACAGTAATGATAAATAGGAAAAATTACTAAATATATACAGGAAAATTGATCCCACGTTCCTCCCTCCTTCCCCTCAATAACTCTCACGTCACCACGGAGGCTGCAGGGCAGCCCTGGGAAAGTCCAGGCTGGACTCCTGGGGTCAGCAGCAGTCGGGAGCTGGAGGCAGGAACACACAGATTCAGGCTGGCACGGATCAGGACCACAGGCAGAGGAATGGACAGAATCCTCCCAGGATGCCAAAACAAACAGGGAACAGGTGAAGGAAGGTCAGGAAGAGCAGGAAGGGGTTTGACTTTTGTGATCCCTCAAATTTATACTGAGTATGACAATATGGGATGGAATACTCTGTTTGGTCAATTCTGGCATCTATCTTGTCCAGTCTTCCCCAAAGGAGGGGTTCAGGTGGGACCCCTTTACTCCTCCTGGAGGGTAAAATGTTCCTCAGAGCTGAGCAGTGTCCTTGGCTCTGCACACCAGCCTCTGGCAGTAACTATAAACATCCAGTGTTATCAGTCCTAGAAGCAGACACTGTCTGAGAAACTTGCTGTTAATTTCAGCAAGTGCAGCTACTTACAAGAGACTTAGCTGAAAGCAAAAGTGCAAGACAGAAAATCACCTTTATCCTGGCCCAAACCAGGACACAGTACAAATCACTGTGTGGTTATGTTTTTCACAGGAAAACAGTCCTCACTTTCTAACAGGAAAGCATGGAAGATATTGCAATCAGCAACCTCTAAATCTGAAATTCAAAGTGAATACCTGGTTATAAATGAAGGCAGATTTACATAAGATATGTGTAAATCAGCACAGCCCTTGAGCAACTCTGACCTATGTGAGAAATTATGTGGGTTTCACTGTTATCTAGAAAAATAAACTGTAACTTCCAGTGCCATAGCAACTTTACACATAATGCTGATGTGTCTTTTTCTTAAAAGCACAGAAATAAATCACAAACACTTGTAGGTGTTCTGCAATATTTTATGAATGATTTAATTTATCTTTTTCTCCTGTCCTGTCACAAATTCTTTCCTGCAGCATAGTCAAAAGTACATAATTTCTATAAGATTCTGGAAAACATAGTTAGGAATTGAANCACTAGCTTTCCTGTAAGCCTTTTGTCTTTGTAATAAAATTTCTGCCCTATAGTAGGTCTTTCACTCTGAGGAATTTTTTGAAATAATGAAGTATTTCAAACAGCATTAATGGAAAAAAGAGTAATTTGTCCATGTTTTTTGACATACTATTTACTAACATATTTTTAAACAGGGCAAGAATTTGTGTTTATCAACAAATATTTGAAGTGAATTGCCTATACTTTTTCCACTGACACTATAGGAGAAATCCTGTGTTTCACCATGGCTTTGGGCTAAGAAGGAAAATGGCAGTAAATCTATATGGGAAAAGGCAGGCTTACTATCCCATGTCAGATGGTTTGAACACAGTCTGAGCAGGTCTGCTCTGAGGAGGCTGTGTTCAGACTAGAGACATTCTGGAGCTGTGACTGAAAAAAATAACATTCTGTATTTTGTTTATTGTGTGCCTGGCAGGTTTATTGTGTGCCTGACGCTCTCAGGCACATGGTATGATCTTGGGGGTGCCCTAGACAAGGACAGGAGTTTGACTTGATGATCTTGATGGGTCCCTTCCAACTCAGCATCATCTTTGATTCTATGATACATAGGCATACAAATATAAGAGATCCTTTAAACCTGAAAAAACCCCAGAAAACATAGATAAAACATAATATTGTATTTGCAGTAAATCTTAGCACTTGTTACAATAATAGTTGATAAAATTGTACACAAAATATTTACCCACTTGCATTTAAGTGTGTGTGTACACACACGCACATATATATATATATACATACAGACATGACACTGCTCTCACTCTGTTGTAACTTTTGAAGTTCAGCTGGACCCGTGTAAGGTGTTCAGCCTGGCAAGACGTGTCTGATGGAGTCTTTTGGTTTCCCTTTGATCCTCAGGTAGCTGTAGAGCTGGGCAAGCAGGAGCAGGAAGGTGCCAGGGGTGACTCAAAGAGGTGCTTGGTGCTACTGTGATCCAGTCTGCCCACACCAGACCCTTGAGCCTCTTGGGAATGATGTGGGTAAGGAAGGTATGTCTTTCCCTGCTGTTTCCTACTCAGTAGGATAGACATTAGATTCAGGAAATCATGGAGCATATGTCACGGTTTAACACTGGCCCAGCAATTAAACCTAAAAACAGATGCTCTCTATTAATCCCCCTCTCCTCCCTGATAGAGAAAGGAGAGAGAATAAGGGAGACTTATGGGCTGGAAACTAAACTACACAACTTTAATGAAACAGTAATGATAAATAAGAAAAATTACTAAATATATACAGGAAAATTGATCCCACGTTCCTCCCTCCTCCCCCCCAATAACTCTCACGTCACCACGGAGGCTGCAGGGCAGCCCTGGGAAAGTCCAGGCTGGACTCCTGGGGTCAGCAGCAGTCGGGAGCTGGAGGCAGGAACACACAGATTCAGGCTGGCACGGATCAGGACCACAGGCAGAGGAATGGACGGAATCCTCCCAGGATGCCAAAACAAACAGGGAACAGGTGAAGGAAGGTCAGGAAGAGCAGGAAGGGGTTTGACTGTAGCGAGGTGGGAGCTGGACTCTTTTCACAGACGACCTTCAACAAGACAAGAGGACACAGTCTTAAGTTGTGCCAGGGGAGGTTTAGGTTAGATGTTAGAAAGAATTTCTTCACGGAGAGGGTGATTAGGCTATGGAATGGACTGCCCGGTGAGGTGGTGGATTCTCCGTCCCTGGAGACATTTAAAAAAAGACTGGATGTGGCACTCAGTGCCATGGTCTAGCAACTGCTCCGGTGGGTCAAGGGTTGGACTAGATGATCTCTGAGGTCCCTTCCAACCCGGCTAATTCTATGATTCTATGATTCTATGACTTTTGTGATCCCTCAAATTTATACTGAGTATGACAATATGGGATGGAATACTCTGTTTGGTCAATTCTGGCATCTATCTTGTCCAGTCCTCCCCAAAGGAGGGGTTCAGGTGGGACCTCTTTACTCCTCCTGGAGGGTAAATGTTCCTCAGAGCTGAGCAGTGTCCTTGGCTCTGCACACCAGCCTCTGGCAGTAACTATAAACATCCAGTGTTATCAGTCCTAGAAGCAGACACTGTCTGAGAAACTTGCTGTTAATTTCAGCAAGTGCAGCTACTTACAAGAGACTTAGCTGAAAGCAAAAGTGCAAGACAGAAAATCACCTTTATCCTGGCCCAAACCAGGACACAGTACAAATCACTGTGTGGTTATGTTTTTCACAGGAAAACAGTCCTCACTTTCTAACAGGAAAGCATGGAAGATATTGCAATCAGCAACCTCTAAATCTGAAATTCAAAGTGAATACCTGGTTATAAATGAAGGCAGATTTACATAAGATATGTGTAAATCAGCACAGCCCTTGAGCAACTCTGACCTATGTGAGAAATTATGTGGGTTTCACTGTTATCTAGAAAAATAAACTGTAACTTCCAGTGCCATAGCAACTTTACACATAATGCTGATGTGTCTTTTTCTTAAAAGCACAGAAATAAATCACAAACACTTGTAGGTGTTCTGCAATATTTTATGAATGATTTAATTTATCTTTTTCTCCTGTCCTGTCACAAATTCTTTCCTGCAGCATAGTCAAAAGTACATAATTTCTATAAGATTCTGGAAAACATAGTTAGGAATTGAATATTTCAGCACATGATCTTTTTTTTGCAAAATCTATAGGGAGCCACCTCAGTGTTCTATGGGATAAGAGAAACTGAACAGTGTCATCACAACTTTATAAAACTCAGAGCTTTTGAGTCATAGAAAGTTTTGATATTCCAAATTTGATTTTTGCTCCATTTTTGAACAGAAACATTACAAAAATTCCCTGAAATGCTTATTCTGGAAAACTTTTTTGTTTAGAAAATATTAACAAATGGTGTTCTGAAAACAAAGGATGCTCAGCAGCACTGAACAGATGTTGTTTGTTAGTGTAACAGTTGTGGAATTCACAAAAATGCCAGTTCAAACCTCCACCTGTGAAATCCAGATGTGCATGCTGGGGCTGGTCTGGGAAATTATTCTAGGCCCATGATTCAGTATTTTCTAGTGAAAATATGTAGATATGTGGAGTAGCTTAAAGATTTGAGACTAGAAAAAATTGACACTTTCAAATGTTTATAAAACTTAAACTAACTTGAAAATTTTCTTTTAATATTCCACAAAGTCTACAAAACATGTCAGATTCTTCTCTCAAGACCATGACTATATTCTTGATCCACATGTGCTGTGGTTACTGAAAAGATAACTCAATAGCTTTCACCTAGAGCCCTACCTGGGCCATAGTCTAAAATCACATGGAATTTAAATATATCTTCCCCCACACAGGCCAATTATATCACCTTAATAGTCTAATAAAAGAACATTTATAGAGAATAGGAGTTCTTATGGAAAACTCTCTTCAATAATATTCCATATTATTTTTGCAGTCCACCATGTTAATAGACATTAATTGTAAAATTGACACATAAATGCACACATTTGCAAAGACATGCATGTTTGTGTACACATTTATACTTTATATATCTGTAATTGATTTCATATAAAATATATTTCACACATTTTTATTGTAAGCGTAAAATCTTTGAATGACAGGAGGATAAGAAACCCTCTGCATTTCTTACTGAGCTCTCACTTTTCACTCCTGTTCACTGGCAGAGTTTACTCTCACATCAATCACTTGTCTGCCCTGGTTATTTCAAGGGATTGTTTCAGCCTGGCCTCTGAAGGGATGCTTTAGTGGAATGTGAATTCCCTTTTGAGACTGGTGAGACAGGGAGGGAATGGATGAGAGTGAGGGGCACCAGGAATACTGGAGATATATGGTGGTGTAACAATCAAAACAAAGGAAAGGAACTCTGCTGTAAATCACATCACTGAGCTGAAAGCAGCTGGGAGTACAGGGATTCCACATTTGGATGAAGACAAATGTAGACAAGGCAAAGCAAAGCAGGAGCTCTGAAAAATGCTTGGTGTAAAGCACGCATACTGAAATATGGAAACACAATTTCTCATAAACATTTTTTCCTATGGAATAATAGAAGCATCAAAATGCTGCTTAGAGTTCAAATGGATAGGACTATTTTCTTATTGTTCAATCTTATTTTTTTCTGTTATGGGTAGACTGACACACTAACTTTCTCATAACTTGCATTCTAATATTAGAGATGTTTAAATATTCAGGTGTAAATGAGATCTTAAGGGTTTTAAAATTCTGGTTCCATTGAAGTAAGTAGGAACTGCCATTAGTACCATGAAAACTGACTACCATGGGATGGAGATAACAGTATAGAAATGCAAACTGAAGTGTTTGGTTTTTATATATAAGCCTTATAATTATAAATAAATTCACTTAAGTTTCTTCAGACTACAATTCATAACTCCCTTTGATATGTAAGGAAAATAAGCCAGACTGAATCTTGACAATACTCTGTATTGGTTCTAGCACAGTGGCTGTATAATATTTCACCATAGTGCTTTAATCTGCCATATAAGGCTGCATATATTTTGGAATATATATCCTAGGGGAAAAAAATTGTCAGTGGAAAATTATTTTCATTCACATATTGAATTTATTATTATGTTAGTATGTGCATATTTCTTTGCATCTTTGCAATGCATATTAGATCTGATTATATGGAATACTTCATATTCTTCTGTGTCCCAGGTATTTTTGAAAGGGTCTCTCTTTAGTAAGTATGAAGCCTTAAAGCAGAGATGTAGAACATTAGAGCAGTGAGATCTGCTCACAAATTTATACATAGGCTGCCAAAGTTCACGAAGGTGCATTAACAGATGCCTTAGCAGAAAGTGAGTGTTCTTTTGAGGCTGGTGAAAGTGAGAAGAGAAAACCAGGTGATTGGCAACAAATGATCTGGCTACTGGAATATTTGACTTCTTTTTGTACTGCTTTCCAGGGCCTGTCAGTTCATAATGATTTGGTTCAACTGAATTTTTCTTCTAGCTGGAGCCTATCTGCAAACAAACTGGACTTTGCTCTCAGGAGTTTGCACAGAGTGCAGTTTGTGCTGCACTGGGACCTCTATATATGCCAGAAATACATGCAGTTGTGATCCAATGTATATGCCCAAATTATTTCCAAGGAAATTGATTTGAGATGTTAGTTCGCTGATGAGAAGGTCCTTGTGGACAGACGACCACAGATGATCCTAGTGAAACTAGAGTGATTTTTTCTGATAGGGAATAAAATATTCTGTAACAGGAAAAGTCTGTCGCTTAAAATTCGTTTTCTAATTACAACAGTTACAATTAGGTATTATAAATTCTCTTAGTTCAAAACATTGAGGGATATTTACTCAATACCTGATCCCCCTGAATATTTCTCAAACTATTCACCCATCCCCAGTAGCAATAATTACAGAAACTGAGCATGACACATGTACTCTCACTTTAAAAGCTTGTTAATATTCATATATTTATTTATTATTTGTTGATAACATTGTCTGATTTTATGAACAACTTTACATTTATAGAAATCTTCAGTGGTAGATATGAATCCCTGATACACAATAGAGTCTTAATGTGATAATCAGGATAATTTTGACTGTTTATGCATCAGACAAAGCCCTGAATTCTGTGCACTTGACACCTGGCTAGTCTGAAGTGTGAAGCATATAAATGCTGGCTGTATTCCATCCTCACAACGAGATCACAAATGCTTGCTCTGCTATTGGCAGTTTGGACACAAACTCTGTTGACCAGATGTGAAGGGTACACTATCTATTTCCAGCCAAACCAACAGTGTTCTAAAAATGTTGCTTACTCTCTGTAGGACTGAGGTCATTAGTACATCCAGATCTCATACCTTTTGGGAAGCTTTTACTTTTCAGACTATAGGAAAAATGTGGTGCAAAGGACCAGAATTGTTTCTTGCAGGAATTTTCTTGAAGAATAAAACGTAGGGAGGGGTTTCTTATTAAGATGCACATAGCAGCTGACTGCAGTTAGGATTGTATTCATGCAGTGGAGGAAGAATGTATGTGCAAATGCTCATTTTAATGAGAGAGAAAGTGTAGGTGGAAGCAGATGACCTAGATGATTTTATGAATAAAAGATATAATCTGATGCAATCATTTCATTAATACACACATGGCACCAAATGAAAACAGAGCATAGCAGATGGCTTTGAGAGGTTTTAAAAAGGCATTTTCAATTTAGTAGCTAATGACTTAGATTTCATGGACTATATGAAATACTATGAGAAAGAAAACACTTGCCACTCTTCCAAAGGAAGTTCTACTGTTTTATGGAAGTAATGCTGAAAAATCTCTCTCTTGTGACACAAGTTAGAAAATGCAGTCACAAAGCAGATAAGGAGCAAAGCATTTCACAATATGTTCTAAATAAATAACAGATTATTTACTTTAGTAATTAATTATGGTTCTTTGCTCACAGTTTTCTGCAGTTCCTGGAGAACAGTGGTTTTCAATATAATAATGAAATACGGTCATTTGTCATGCAGTTTTGGATTCTAGATGTGACATTTATTTATTTATTACAATTATGGAACCACTGTGACCAACTGCAAAAAAAGATCATCAAGGAATGCTATCAAGATAGTGCTGAAAATATGTAGCTTTATTTTAAGGTAAAATATTCGGAATAAATTTAGGATGAATGTGTACTTTAAAATGAGGTAGTATGTGGGGAAGACATCTGTTAAGATCTGGATTCTGTTTTTGCATCAGTAACTATCAGCATAGAAAATTCCAAAGCAGGGGAATGCTATTGTTTGGCACACTGTCTGACAGCAGGTATGGCACTAGCCATGTGGCTTCTTCATGCTGTCCCAGTCATGCCATCCCCTTCCAGGCTGCAGGGGGTTTGACAGGAGAGCCAAATGTGTCAGATCTGCTCCCAGTCTGATCTTCATGCTTGAGGAACGTGCAGCCAGCAGGATTTGACTCCTCTGGACCCTTTACAAAAAGGGCAAAAGGGCTGGATTTGTTAGAGAGAATTTGGCCTACAGCTTCTTAGAGACAGATTAACCTCAGTTTGTCATCATACTGAGGACACATACAGTCTCATTCTTCTGACCTAATCCAAGATCAACCCCGGTCTATTTTATCAACCCCATTATTTTATCATGAATTAATATTGTGGCAGTGACATATTTGACCAAATGCAGACTCCGATGTTTTCTTTTTGCAAAGCTGGTTTGAGGTCATATTAGGAATAACAGAGTTTATACTGAATTTTTTCTGTAGAGGAATGCTCATTCTCATTGAATGAAAAGCAAAACAGATGGAAATACACCCCCCTCCCCAAACTCCTATTTTAAGTGGGAAGCTGATTTTGTTTCCTTTGTATGCAACTGATAAAAAGGATACTGAACAGGCTAGGCCTGACCCTGATGCTCACTGGTATTGCTGCTTTATTAGGAAATGATTCTTTGTAAGCTGGGAGCCATAAAGCTTTGCTAATCCTGAATGCTTGTGAATGAAATGTAGGCATGGTTGTCTAATGCAAATATGATACACTGTGCAATATGCATCTACAGACTTCTTGGCAGCTTGCTGCTCTGCAAATCCTAGCTTTACCATAGGTTGAAATGTTCAGAGGAATGGTGTGAAACCTAAGATGAACCTTTAGAAGCCGAAAATCTTCTTATGTCTGCAACATTCTTACAATCATGACTATACATAGTCTGAGCACTTTGTGATTTAGACAATTTGGCAGGCAAGTCCACAGGCTGCTGCTCTATATGTAGTGGATATTGGAAATGCAAAAAATTACAGTCTTCATACACCTTCCACTGTTATACTAAGCACTCACAGAACATCACCACTGGTTCTTATTTCTTCTATTTTGGCAATAATTCAGGGCTCAAATTAAGGCCAACAATTCATAACCTCAGAAATCTTACATGTTAGTTTGACGTATACCAAACTCATTTGAGTCACTTAAAATGAATGTTAGCATCATGGTAGAAACTCTCACAGGAAAATTATTTTTTTCCCCAACTCACTAAGTTCTGAAGCTCAGTAAACTTTCCCAAATCTAAGGCCAATTATCCTGCATGTGAATATGGTTGGGGGAGAGTGTATGAGGTCACTGATTAAAAACCATAGAGGTCATCTATTTTGGGAAAAGATGTAACTCCTACAAGAGCAGGCCTGAAAGTATTTAACTTTAAACCATATTTAAATGAAACTCAATTTCATAACAGTGCTTACATGTTTGTAGCATTCATTTATAATATTTTCCCTCCATGTTTTCACAGCCATATTAAATAGAACCCATCATGCACAGCAAACACTGGTTCAGCTCTCATTGATAGGCCAGTGTTTGATATGATTTGAATTAGATTCTTTTTTTTTTTTTTTCCTTTTACTGGACCTAGAAGCTAAAAAAAGTGACTTTTCTATTCCTGTGCTATCCTTTGTGAAATTTTTATATTTGTCTGTGAACCAAAATCTCTTCTTTTCAGTAATTTCAATCATGGGCTTTCCCTCTCTGTTTGGATTGCTAAATAGGATTATCATTATTAGCTTCTTAGTATATTCCCTGCCCTCTCTCCTTCTACACATACATTACTGCTTCCTCTACTGCTTTGATTGCTCTCATTTTCAGCTCCATCTGCAAATAGATACTTTGAGGTCCTTATGATACACTCAGTCATCAGGCTAGTTGTGTCAATACTACAGACCTTATAAAACAAAAGGAACAACCTCTTTAGTTATGTTACAGACTACATGGGAAAAAAAAAAACCACAGAAAAAAAGCAGGAATTGTAAGAATCAGCTTTTAAGAAGAATGCACTCAGATTTTAAGGAAAAACAATGATTATTCAGTTTTCCCAGTAATTCCCAGCAGCAGGAGGAAGGCAACAATCCAGATTATTGAATGTTTCTCCAGAGACTTTGGGAGAGAAGAAAAATCTACCAGTTTCTGTGTAAACAGAGGCATTCACTGATCTTCTTATTTGATACTTCACTAATTCAAAGATTTGGGGATCCAATCAGGCAACTGACCCAATCTCATGTGGATCAGAGACCATCTGCACGCTCCAAATAAAAAGACAACAAACCTTGGGGTGTCTAAAACACACAGATGTCCTTCACACAGATGAAATTTGGCCCCACCTATGCAAAAAGCACTTGACAGCATTAATGCAAGACAGAATTGTTTCATGAGAGAGATGCAAATAAATCAAAGGACTACACTGTTTACAACAGCCTAAGCAGTCTGCTTTTGAAAGAGACTGTTTTTATTCAGTTTGCCAGTAAGAGCATTATGATCAGAATGACTAGAATTTTTCTTATGCTGCATTTTAATAAGAGTACCTGAGCCAAAAGAACAGCAGGTATGAAGCTCTACTTCAAGCTCTACTTGATCTTTATGGAAATACACAGAATACATTTTACACTTCTCCACCAGAGAAGAGATTCCAATTGGTGCCATTATTTTGTCTAAAACTGTTTGGTGGTGGTTCAAGTGCAGTGTCAAGGGGTACCTGTAAAACAAAATGTTAAAAAAAATAGAATAGTATTTTATGGGAATAAAATATCTAAACTGATTATAATGCTGAGATTTATCCAGGATACTTTTATTCTTGTGCTGTTTAGAGATTGTTTAGTGAAGGTTTTGTGACTTTCCTAGCATAAATACAATCCTCGTCTCAGGATTCTCTGAAATGGCTATAAATAGGTTTCATTTAACCTTAGTGATTGTTACATTCGTAACTGGGGAAAATGAAGATACAGTTTTTAAGTACAGCATCTCCCAAGGGTAAGCAGTCCGAACAGGTAAGGTTACCGCTGTACGACGCCGCTGTTTTGTAAGCGGCGGAAAACACCGGCTCCCTGGGAGAGAGGCAAAGCCTAGCAACTCCTGGGAACACCCCCGGTGTCCCAGGCACGCCCTAGAGCAGCTTTTCAAACCAGCAGCCTGGCGGGGCTGTCCCCCCCCC
>JAAWXA010000009.1:10328077-10365697 GCA_038090715.1 Florisuga fusca
GCGGCAGCGGGGCCGGCGGATGGTGCCGGTGCGGGGTTCGGCGGCGCGGGGTCCCGGTCAGCACTGGACAGCTCCCGGCCGCGCGGCGGCGGCGCGCACTGACGGGCTTCTCTGTTCCAGGATCCTGCTGACCGTGGTGGTGATCTTCAGGATCCTCATTGTGGCCATTGTAGGGGAGACGGTGTACGATGACGAGCAAACTATGTTTGTCTGTAACACGCTGCAGCCAGGCTGCAACCAGGCTTGTTACGACCAGGCTTTCCCTATTTCTCATATAAGGTACTGGGTGTTCCAGATCATCATGGTGTGCACTCCCAGCCTTTGCTTCATAACGTACTCTGTTCACCAGTCTGCTAAGCAGAGGGAACGGAGGTATTCCACTGTCTTCCTCGCCTTGGAGAGGGACCAGGATTCAATGAAGCGGGAGGACAGTAAGAAAATCAAGAACACGATTGTCAATGGGGTGCTACAGAATACTGAGAACTCCACCAAAGAGGCAGAACCAGACTGCTTAGAAGTGAAGGAAATCCCCAATCCTGCTATCAGAACTACAAAGTCAAAGATGAGGAGGCAAGAAGGCATTTCTCGATTTTATATCATCCAAGTGGTCTTTCGAAATGCCCTAGAGATTGGATTCTTAGTGGGACAGTATTTTCTGTATGGATTCAATGTCCCTTCCATGTATGAATGTGACAGATACCCTTGCATTAAAGAAGTAGAGTGCTATGTCTCTAGACCCACTGAGAAGACTGTGTTCTTGGTATTCATGTTTGCTGTCAGTGGGATTTGTGTGGTGCTCAATTTGGCAGAACTGAACCACTTGGGCTGGAGAAAGATCAAAATGGCAGTGAGAGGAGTACAGGCAAAAAGGAAATCCATATACGAAATCAGAAATAAGGACCTGCCAAGAATGAGCATGCCTAACTTTGGCAGGACTCAGTCAAGTGACTCAGCTTATGTGTGAGGCTGTGACAGAACTGAAGCACTGTGCCAGGTGGAACAGACCCAGACACCGTTAGGGAAAGGTACATTGCTTAGGCAAGCATTTTATCAAACCACCAAGAAAGCCATTAAGGTATTGGATCTGCACTTACTGAACTAGCTGCAAAATGCAGTGCTATGTAAAAGACTGAAAAAACAGCTATAAACCCATGCTTGATCTAGCCTTACAGCACAGCCACTATTCCTACTTTTCTTTCTAACGATTGGGTGTCACCTGTTTTGGGAGCGGCTTTTTGGGCGCCCTTAGGAAGCATAAGTTTACAGTTTGGGCTGTCTGACTAACTGTTGTAAATGTGTAGAATGTTCATATTAAAATCTGCAAAGATACTCTATATGGGGTGGGATGGGGTGGGGGAAACTTGAAGTATGCAGATAGATGTAAGCATGTTTTAAAAGGAGGGTAGTTCCACTTGTAAGGGACCTGACCACAGCTCAATCAGGATATCTGCGTTCACCTGTCTCACAGATGTCTTATAATTTTTTGCTTGTCTAAATCAGAGAGTTTATTCCTGGTGTGTATTACTAGCTACTTTCTATCATAGTTTGTGCATCAATTAGTTACGCTGAGCAATAAATGCTAAATATAATTTTGCCATTTTTTTGTTTGCCTGTCCACACACAAACACACCAGAGACCTTAATCATCTTTCATTAGTTGTGATCTGCAAAATATATCAGTACATTTCAGTTCATTCCCTAATATGTGCATGAATAAGATGGAGTTGGTTCATGCCAGCCAAGTTACGTATTTACCTACAATTACCTAGGATGACACACATACCAAAGGAACAGAGTTCATTGCTTTTAACTGTGAATATATCACCTTCTCTCTGCTCTTATTTATATAAGTGCCATACTCAAAACATCTAACTCTGTACTTAGTCAAAAGGTTGTCTTGGGATACCAGCTGGAATAAAGTAATTTTATACTCTCCTTTGTTTATTTTATGCTATTTGTTTAGTCATTGCAATGGTGTAAAAAGTAGCTAAAATATCTATTGATAAATAAAGTATTTGCCTTTTTTTGTAAGCCAGAGAGATTTGTTCTTCTTTACTATTGTATGCAGTTGTAGAAACATACAGGGTCAAAATAACTGACTTAAAACAATTATTCTTCAGGGTTTAAAGTGTCTTGTTGATATTCTAAACTCTACGTGACAAAACCTGGGAAATCAGAACTGTTCGTTATATCTGTTTTCCTCCTTAAGCAAACTTTTTGTCTTTAAAGCCTGATCCAAAGCCCACTGACACCAACAGCCTTCTTTCTGCTGACAATAAGGGCGGCACAGTTGGCAGACAAGGTCACTCTAGCAATAGCCAGAGTACATTTGCCTATAAATGAAACAATTGCAGTTTTTAATCCGGGAATAATCCAAATAGTAACCTCAGCTTTTCTGCCTTACAGCTGGTTCAAGAAATACACTGTTCATGTCCCATCAACTTACTGGTAAGCCACTGGGGCAGTCGCAAAAAAATCTCTGATAGCAGCAATTGTTTTAATACAGGATACTAAGTTTTTCTTAAGGACCTTACTTAGTTCCCACTGAATTAAACAGAAAATATCCTGCTGGCAACAGTAGGAGTTGGATCAGGACTAAAACACCATACAAGTGCATTCCTAACTAAGTATTATCTGCCCTTTAAAGAAAAGGGCCAAAATGGTGCTGGAAAATTTGGATATAGTTTATAACACAAGAAGGAGACAGGGGCTCAGAGTCACAAATGGCCTTTTGATTGCATTTTATTTCAAGCCTAAAGATGGATTTTATTGTATTTTCGCTTGGAGATAATGCATATAAATCTTTTCCTCTTGGCTTACAGTAAATAACATTTCATTCTTGTGGTTTGCCAGCATTGTCACTTAAAAAAACGTCAATTAATTCTTAGATAGTGTATTCAATATCACTTTCATGGAGGTCTTTTCTCCTCCACTGTGAAATACAAAAAGACTTTGAGATGTGTCATGTTTTGAAAGATTTAAGAAATATTTTTCCTTATGTATAAAATGAACAGTTTTTCCAATTTGATTATAAAAACCTATTAAGATGGATTTCTCAAATGATTCTTTGTGATATAAATGCACAGTGATATTGCTAGCTGACTGCATGCTCACTGGAAAACTGCATGTTATTTTTAGAAGGACAACATGGCAGCTAAAATCTCCATCTGCAATATAACAAGCTTCTAAAGATTTTTAATTGACACACAAATCCAAGTCTGATTTTAATTTTGCAGAGTCCTGGGATGGTTTGCAAAATCTCCTTTTGGATAGATATCGAAGAGAAAAATATTGTTTGACAGTCAAAAAGATTGTTTTAATGCTGAAGAAATGGGAGATTGTGTGCAAAGGACTCGATCGAGTGCCAATTAAAGTTGAAGTAAAAAACCTCCTAGTGAATTCACTGGGCTTTGTTTCAGATTCAGCATAATTTCCTGTTAGGCAGGAGCCCTAATGCAAGTTATTTCCAGTGACTGCATAGCAGTGTTTAGTCTAACTCTAGTGAAGGTGCATGTCTTGATAGCTTTCAAGTTCTAATACCTTAGAATTCTTTAGCTAAGACCAGGAAAGTATTTGTTTATAACAGTCAATGCCAGTGACTTGTTTCATTCAATTATTTTATTTAGCTGCACATTTTGTACTCCAGTAAATTCAGAATTTTCCTAAGAGAAATATATAAGGAAATGCAAATGTCAATTTCTGCAACAGGATAAGTGTTAAAATTGTCAAAGATGTATGTTTCGATCGATAGAAATGCTGTTATCCATATTTACACTAAACAGAATATGGCTTTTCATATTTCAGAAGGTAAATGAAATGGTGGCAAGGGATCAGTTGTTCTAGCCTTCTTTTTCAGTTATTTTTCATTTCTTACCAACTACTTAATTGTCATGGACAAGAGAAATACCGTATACGCTTTTTTCCTAATGTATCATGTGAGAGTCATATGATTAATGCTGATGGACTGTTTACATGGAAGCTGACTTCATTTACAGAATAAATGCTTTAAAATTGTCACCACAACGGAAAAGTGTGTTAAGTGAACATGAAGCTGAACGGCCAATTACCGGCCACTTAGGTCTTCTTCCTGCCTTGATGAAATGAATCAGTCTTGCCATTGACACCTATGGAAGAATCAGCCATTAAATGTGAAAAATGAGGTCATGTTTGCTTTATTCTTTGTATTCCCTGTTTTGTACTGATGGACAATATTGTATGTCTTCCTACATTCAAACCTCAAGATTATGTTCACTGAGCTCTTATGGAAAACTGCAATAGAATTCAATATGTTACTGGTTGTGTGGAATTTAAAAATGTACACAAAATAGTGGTACCATTTTATTTTTTACAAAGGCTTGATCTTGTGCTTCTCGAGCCTCTGTGAATTTTAAAAACTATTTAAATAGGGTGGTCAAGCCATTTCACTCAGTATATATAAGTTGCAATGAGATGCTATGAAACGATTTTTTTAAAAATAAGGATTTTTTTTTAAAATGAAAAATGGATGTATTTTTACATGGAGGAGCTGAATTGACTGTTGCTGTACATAGTTCAGAGGTGGTTGACTTTGAAGTCATCTTTCTGAAGAAAAATATGGTGAATAAAGAGAACAATAGAGATGAATGAATCACAGAAGCGGTGAGATGTATTTTAGTTTGTTCCATGCTTGCAAAGTCAGAAACACTCAGAAACTCCAAAGCTGGCTCTTTGTTTGTTAAGCATTATATCTAGTAGAACATGATGTGGCTGCTGCCATGTAGAACTATAAAAAAAAAGATGTACATGGAATGTTAAATTTGAATGTGAGGAAGAATCCTTTTCATCCATATCTAAAAGAATGCATTTCTTGAAGGGCACAAGAATGGACCAGGTGGACGTGATCCTGCATCATTCTGTATTTACTTGGTTTGAATAGAAATGTTCCAAATTATTCCTGTGAAACAGGTTAGAGAATTCTGCTTGGTGTGCAGCTATAGATATGGGAATTTAAAAATTGAGACTTGTGTGAAGAAAACAGGCGTAGGTTATACTCATTTAGGATCTGGTCTTGTTCTTCATGAATTCAGTGATGGGACTTTTTGTTCTCTGTGAGACTAAATCAGTTCCTGGGTGGAGTAAAGTCAGTTTCATCATTTAATGAGATTAATAGGAGAGATGACACTATATCTGCATTGCACACCCAGCTCAGGACAGTCTGGGATACTTTCCCCAGAAATCTTGCTTTATTGTAATCTTTCAGAAATCATACCAGGTTAGTATCAGCTACTGATACCAGATACTATACCTCACCATCCTTTCAATGTTAATGATAATATAATGCAATGATAATATTTCTGTGAAGCAAAATTCCACCGGGGAATACTTCATATACTGAAGAAGTCAATCAGGAGTCATCAGCCCGTGAAATAAGGGCAGATATGGAGTATTCCACTGCACCACATTAATACCAAGCTATACATATACATGTATATATATATAAATCATAGAATCGTAACTAAATATATACAAGATTGTTAAAATAATTTTACCTAAATTAGATTAATATGTTACAGACTGGATTTCAGTGATGGTTGCAGTAGAAGTCACATATCCAACGATGGGTACAAACTGTGCGAGTAATACACAGGCTGGTATTCTTGTAACTATATACAATGACGTGCAAAAAAACCCCCAAATCACCCTTTTCCTGTGTAATTTTGGGGCTATGGTCTATCCTAATTGCTTTAGAAAGTTTAAATGAGCAACTGTGCATCTACATTATAGGTGAAAAGAGGCTTGCCTTCATTGCATTAAAATCTATCAGCTTTTTCCTAGTGGTGACTGAAATGCAGGATCAATCAGATCTGTAGCTTGTGAACACCCACGTATGCAATGACTCTCTGATGTCCCCTTTAAAGTGAGTTTATCTCCTGTATTCAACAGAAGGTGAAATTAAGGTAATTTTCCACTAATCTAAATCTTCCTATGTATGTGGTGTGGCTAGAAAGGACAGAGAAAAGTTACCAGTACCTGGAGAATAATTAATAAGTCCTAGAGTGATTAAGCAATTCTGGACTTGTAGATTCTTTCCCTGAAAACAGCATTTGCTGCATGAAATTTTCTAAAAAATATATTTCACGGGTCATATTTAAATGTAATATTCAGTTTTGAAATATGCTATTAAGTTTCTGATGCAATCATGGCATAGTTTAGGGGTGGACTTGGCAATGTCCTAGGTTGGACTTGATGATCTTAAAGGTCTTTTCCAACCAAAAAAATTCTATGATTCTATGATCAGTATTTTCATATTATTTTGCCAGAGAAATATCAAAAGATTCCTGTTTGAAATTGAATCAGTTTCTATTTTTAAAAAAGTGTTACTAACAGTTAATCCTGTATTTTATATCTGTTAACAAAACATTTTCGTGGAGGCAAACTAAAGTAATTATTTGCCCCAATAAAGCAACTTTGCCTCTGGAAGAGATATTTTCCTTTTCAATGACAGGCTTTATTTGTCAAATCTCTAAGTTGCTTTTTTAAAAATTAACATTGAACAGGGATTTTATAATGTATTACAATAACAGGTTGGGAAGAGATAAGATTAAGGAAGCATATATAACAGCAAAATTGGAAAAAAAAGTAAGGATTTGTTGGTATTAAGGGCAAACAGGTGGGATATAGACTTACTTTTCTCCACTTACTATGGAATTTAGGAATAAAAGCATGCTCAGAACACATTCATGATCAAATATACAAGATTCCTTGCATTATTTCTTACATAAGCAAGACAGTTCTAGAAACTGTTTAGAAATATTTTCCAGCTTTTCTTTGAAGAATCAAATGGTACATTACACTGTCCAAAGCCATCGTGAATGCCAACATCCCTAGCTTCACCCCTAGCTATACTGGATTCAACATATCTGGAGGTTTTTGAAACACACCACATTCTTCAGCACTGGTCTGCAATGAAAACCATTCTGACAGCAGAAAATTTACCCATCAGAAAACCGGCAGTGCTTGACATGGGTATCCAAAAGATTTAGATGAACCAATCAGACTTAGGGCTTCACATAAGAGTGTAACTTGTGATGAACATGAGCTACAAATGGACTTCCTGAGTATATAATATAAAGAGGCTTTCACATCTGCACTGCATGTGGTGTACCTGAGGTCCAGATGTTTTGAAGAAAGGTAACTGCAGAGGCAACCAGGTGAACACAATCAGGTGTTGCCAGTTAGGAGGAGGAAGGCATGAGCTCCTGTTAAGCCCACCTGTGCCCAGTTAGGGCTGGCCCCAACTGCACATGAACAGAATTGGGGGAATCAATAAAAGGTGGGCTTCCAGAGGTGAGCTCAGGTCACTGCTGACCAGCCTGAGGAAGGGGATAGTCATCTCTGGACTGTTAGCACCAAGATAGACTAACTGATTCTAAGGGCAACTTTTGGAGTGCTGTCCTTGCACCTTGGCAAGAACACCTACTGGACCTCAAAACACCGTGGTCCAGGAAAGGATTATCAGCAACAGGTAACATCCATAGCAATTTCCTTACCTTCCCCTTTGAAAGGAGCAAATAAAATCTGCCCTAAAAACGTGTACAAATTTGTGCGTGTACAGATTCTCAGAGGGAAAAGTTCGCATCTGACATTGCTAAATGCTGGCAACTGAGGGTACTTAAGCAATAGTTACTTTATATAGAGAGAGATACAACACACACAACTCTTTCCTACCACTTTCTTACATGCAAGTGGAAATATAGCTTGTTAGCACAAGGAAAGAACTTGTTGTATCTGGTCTATATTTGTAATAATTTCCCCAAACTTAAACACCTCATATTTTTTTTCATGAAAATATTGAGTTTTCTCTATTTATAAAAGCAGTAAAAATACATTTTTAAAGCAGATTTAATATTTTTACGTTAACTGCAAGGCTACTTTGTTTTTTTCTGTGTGGGGAAAATTTTCTTGTTGCATTTTTCAATTTAATATTCGGGTCACTAATTGGATTGTGCCTCCAGAGATGTGTAATTTTTCTGGTTTTATTTTTTAAATTGCCATAATTTACTGTGATTCTGCACATATTTTAAGTTTTGAAGCACATATTTTAAGTATTGAAATTTTTTAAGAGTGGCAGCAACTACAGTCATTATTTCTTTGTTAAGTTTGCATGAGGCAGACAGTTACTTATCACTTTGATTTTGAAAAAATAGGAATAAGCCAGAAGGTTTTTATTTATCACTTTAATTATTATTCTGTTTTTTAAAAAAATATCTCTCCTGCATTTGTTCATGTAACTTGTATGTAAGTGGAGACTGAAGATTTTCTCTGCCTTCAGCTATGTGGTTTGCATCTCAGATTTCTCTTTACTTTTAGACCAGTAGGACCACAGCATAAAAGCAACCAGGGGAATCACAAGGCTTAGTGGGACACATTAAAAAAGAAAGAAAGAAAGAAGCTAATCTTAGAGTGACAGTGATCATATAAGTAGCATATATGAAATGAAATGAGTGATTACAGTTCAATCACACAAATTTATAGATATAATTGCACATTACCTGCAGTCTTACTAACATAAAGGTGGTGGTAGTAATTAATACTGAGATGTCTGTGCTTTTAAATCATTAATTTTTAGATTTCTTGAATGATTGTTTAAAAATCCCCTAACATGATGCAGGGACTGGAACATAATTGTGAAATTGGCCCATCTTCTTAAGTTACTGAAGCACAAATGATAAATACATCTGGGCTGATAAAAGGCTGCTTTGCTTGTATGCATGCTCTCTTCAGATTTGCCCAGATGACAGTCAAGAAAGAAGGGGCTTTAATTCTGCAGTGTTTATTACACTGCAGTAAGAGCATAGACAGATAAAATATTTATAGTATGATTTTTGAATAGCATGACTACTATTAATATTAATGGAGGTTGTAGAGCTGAATCTTAGTATATGAAGTAGAAAATATTCATCCCTGTTTTCTAAGCAACTTGACCTTTCTCATGTAAATTAATACAATATTTTGCATTCACTTTAAACTAATTAAATTTTGAGGCCCTCCTGTACTCTTTCATGAAAACACATATCAGGGAGAAGTTAGCTCGTCAGCATGAGCATATGGTTATCTAAATTTAGCCTATTTTATTGAAAAGGTGTCAAATTTGATACATTGAAACTGTCACACTATTGGAATAGCAGCTTACACTTTGCAGTATTACAGGGTTTATAGTGATACACTGTGCCAAAGAGCTATGCAGCATTGGATATTTGATTCCTTTCAGTGCTGAAAAGCCTATGGATTCCTTCCCCATTTGTTTCAATGACCTTCTGCTTTGAATAAAAGAGAAAAAAAGGAACCATGCCAATAGCATGGTCAGGAGGTCTGGCTATGCTAAGGTCCCTGACCGTGCTGCTTAGCAAATATCTTATATTCTAAAACAAGAATATAAAAATGAAACAGTGTGTAAAGTGTTGATCCTAGTCAAACAGGACTTCTGCTCAGAAAATTCCCCTGCCACTCTACTATACGACTACAATGATGCTACAGATTTGTGACAGCTACTGTGAGGTTGCTGCTCTCATCTGAAATTATTGAAAAGTAATTAGCACCTGACTGGCCACTGGTCAAGATACTATATGGCTTGCATACCTGTTAAAAAGCACCAAACATCAAACCTCCTGATTTTTTTTTTTATTTATTTTTTTTTTTCCTAGCATCGCTCCATGAAACTCCACCATGGGTAAAACTCTCAGTCAATCAACTGTGTATTCTCAGAATTTACCCTAGGACAGTGGATCATATTGTCACAGGAACTGAAAAACAGAAAACTGGCTCCTGTCTGTTCAGCAGCATAAGCAAAACCACAGGAGAGAGAGAGGACAGGAAGAGCTGGCTTTGCCAGTTTTCTGCTGCTAAGGAGAAGTGGGGAAGGAAAGCTGTGCTTACTGCTTGTCCTTGCCTTCACCCCTGTTCTCACTTCTCAGAGGTGGCTGTCACCTTGCATATTCAGCCCTTCCCTGGACCCAGCAGCTGGGCTGAGCTCTGTGCTTCTGCCTTTTGTTCTGTCCCACCTGCTGGTGCCTTTGTAGAGACTCTAATGGGCCCCAACACCTCAGAGAGCTTGGCAATTGGTGCTGCCTGCTTGTCCAGGGATGGTTTCATTGTTCTTCACCAAGACATGAAGCATTTTTGTGCAAGATAGCTGCCTGCAATATCATGCCCAAGGCAACTCCTAATTCATGCATTTCATCCATAGTGCAAAAAAGGGTTTAATAAGCATGAGAGTTATTTTATGAAATTAAGGCTCTAATTTCTCGGTTGCCAAGAGATATACAGAACAAGATGCTTTATGTTGGCTCATTCATCCGGGAATGCTGACTCATTGTAGAACAAATGCATATTTGAAGTGAAATTCTACCTAAGAAAGTGTAAGGGTGTTTCTGTTCAGTGCCAATTAGAAATCCTTAGACTTATCTGAAAAATAACAATGTAGCACGCACATTAGAGTGAAGAATTAAAGGGTGACATTTTTGAAAAGTTTTTTTTATTTTAAAATCAAACATAACAAAAAAAGGATCTTCCTTCTTCTGATGAGCATAATATAAAATTGTCCCCTTGCAAATTTAAAAAAAATTCTTTTTATAATCCCTTTTTCTGGCACTCGGCATACTCAGGACTCCATGACAGATCAACACTGAAGTTGAATATACTTAAAACCATAAATATCTTCAAGTGAAAAAAAGATAAAATTCAAACAGACTTCCAAAGGAGAAACACATAATTGATTCCACTCTCTAGAAATAACGTGAGCTGTGTTTTAAAAAAGAATTTACCAAAAAAAATTTAAACCAGTGTTAAGACTAACTTAAATTTTCTAAAGAGCTGGGAGGAATAACTTAGGAAACTAACTAGAAAGATAAAAACAATTTAAAATACAATTAGTGAATACATATTTTGCTGGATCTGACAGTCTTGAGAGAGGTGAGGTTGCCACAGCTTCATGACCCAGGTCCAAAGAGTACATGCTCTATGCACAGGGCTGGCCACAGAGATCAGACAGATGCACTTATCGCTCACATGGACCTCATCCTACTCCCCTCTCTGGCTGTGCAGGATGGAAATCCACAGATGGAAGTATATATATACATACACACGTATATATATGTATATATACAATGTGGATTTCTTCAGCCAAGCTCAGACACAGTCTGCCCAGCAGCTGTCCCTTGTGTGTCTCCTGGACATACAAGCCCCCTGGGGCTGCAGCCCCACTTTGTTTGCTTGTGCAGACCCTGCACTCTCACAGATACACACACACCCAGAGATGGCCAGGACTGCCTGGTCTCTAGTAGCCAATCCCTCTATAGTCCTGTCCTTCAAGACACCCTGGCAGGTCTCATCCCTAGAGACTCCCGATGGTCTCTCCAGCAGAAGGCTGGTACTCCTCAGCCCCTCTGGTACCAGCTCCTGGCATGATCTCAGCCTTAGAGGCACACATTCACCTGTCCCCCAGCTCCTCAGACACTTCCACCACTCCCCAGCAAGTCCAGTGTGCACCCCATTACTGCTGTCACCCCCACGTGTGCTCCAGTCACCAGCAGCCAGGCCTCCCAGTTTCCATCCTGTGGCTGGACTGGGTTCTGCTCTCTGGGATCTCTCTGGTCACCACCAGTGCCCCAGCCCCTGAGTCTAGTTGCTGGCACACAGCAGAACAAAAAGGTTCTCAGTAGAGAGTCTCTTACCCAGGAAAGGGTTAGAAAAGGATTAAGAAAGATAGAGCAGACTGAGCTAGTCAGGTGCAAGACATAACCAGGCAAACCTTTTGACCAGGGAATTAAACCCAGCTGGCCCCTTTTTTTCCTCACACCAGTTAAGCCCCTATACATCCCATGTCACATATCCCTGTTCCCCATTGGGGCAAAACCATCAAGAAGTGCCACGAGCTTAGCTCATCTTGATAGGAATCATCCCCTGACTGTGGTGCTGGGCCAGCCTGGGGAGGAGCCTCGAGGGGGTGGCCTTTCCTACGAGCCTTTAACTGAGCTCCTCTTCTTGGTTTTGACCTCCTGTACTTCTCTGGGCTTGTGGATTTGGGCCTCTATGGGCTGATGGCTCTTGTGATCTCTTTGTTCTCTTTTGTGAATGTGCAGATGAGCTTTGGCCCCCATGAAAATCTTTTCTCAGATGTGGCTTTTAGAAACTTTACTATTCTTCCGACAAAGCTTCTACCAGAAATGTATGACAGAAAAACTTCTAAAATTGTCTCAGCTGCACCTGTGTGGGATTCTGTAAGTTATTTCAAACTGCTGGAGCAGGAGTTTTAACTAACTTTGGTAATCTTTGTAAAGGAGAAACATAATATGAAAAAAAAAAAGGGTTTTGTAAGGGTAGTCAATCACTGTTCATAATTCTTTCCTCAGTTCAGTGTTTCACTGCCAGTCGAGTGAAAGCTGGATTCTATGCGTCAATAGCACGTGTTAAATTGCTTTTCTGGATTGAGACATTAAGTTGTATGGCCAAATCAACAGGAAGAATCCCATGGCTTCTGTAAAGTTAGGAGGATTTCTGACTTTTAGCTATAGTGTATTTTGCATTACTTTACTCTTATTGACAACCATGTTATAGTGAAAATTTATATTCTGAATTTTTTTTAACATCTCTGATTTACACCAGCTTAAAATCATGAAAGGATAACTAGGCCTGTCTTGTTACTTTTGTTCTGGTTTGATTCAATTTATTGATCTAGTTAGTTCAAATGATAGTCTGTATCTTGTCCCTTACTCTTTCAACTCAATCCCAATTCCTCAGCTTGATGGCTGCTGACAGACACAGAAGAAAGTATTTCAGAGCATAGAAAATGCTTTCATAAATGGTCTGTTAGAATCCGAACAATGGTCTACTTGAATAATTTTTCACTCTTGTATTATAGATGGCAGGTCTGAATTTACTGTGAAGCAGACAGTAACTCACTGCCTGCCCACTTGCAAAGACAGTCCAGTATGTATAGCATGCATGGAGCAAATAAGAAAAAGAATGTTCAGAAGTGTTTGCTCTATAGGTTGTCCGTGGTGTTCTGGGCATCTTTCAGCAGTGTGCAGAGGGAACAATTCCAGGGACTTTTGTAGACTCAGTGCAGACTCACATTTTCACTATGTCAAGTGAGAATCAAGTCTGGCACCGTTTGTACAGCTAAGCAGTGTCATAAAAATATAAATCAGATAAAATTTATTCTGTCATGGAATTCTTAAAGCTTTATGAACTGCATGACATTTCAAAGTGAATATGACAGCTGTCACAATTTTGTTTAGCTTGCTAGTTCCCTGTTAAACTCACGTATGAGTCATAATGTTTATATATATATATTTATATACATATATATATGGCGTGAAGATCTGAGGTTGTATTAACTCCCTCTGTGCTTAAGCTTACCTTTTAAGCCTTACATAGGGAAACATTTTGAAAGATCCTTTTCTTTGCAAAGACATCTTATCCCTTTCCTTCCATGTGGACCGTTCTTTGCTAGCTTCTTAGCCATGGGCTTATTTTGACTTCACTCAGGTGACTTTAAAAGCTAATGACAGAAACACTTGTTAAGAAAAGTGAGTGGTTCAGCCCCGTGGCACAGCAGAACATCTTGTTATCATAGTGAGAGAAAACTGTCATCTTTATTTAAGGGTTATATTGCGCAACCACTTGTGTTAAATCTAGCAGTTATTCTTATTTACAGTTAGCAACTGACCTGACTGCAGTCTGAGGAAATGTATACATCTCTGTAAGCCATCTCCTCCTTCCACCACTTGCTGTCACTCACTCACTGTGAGGAGTATTTCCACGCTGCAACTGCACAGGTCTTCTCAGATGCTTTTATGAGCCTGGCCAGGGTGCCAGGGAACTCATATCACACTGTTAATGTCTGCTAAGTGCCATCCTCCTGAGGCTCAATAGCCTCTGTTTAAATTAACTTGGTTTCATTATTCTCTGCTGTGGGCAATTTAGGGACTGTATCCTCTGTGATCTGTGGGTTTTGGTGGAGCTACAACATCATAAAAAGGGAAGTGTTAAAGCAAAGTCCTTTTTTTTCTCCCCTGTAAAAAAAAATTATAAACCAGGAGGTATAAACTGAAATTTTATGAAAAATGTATTGCATATTATGTTACAATAGTAGGTAAATACCAATAAGCTCAAATACAGTTTCCTTTATTGTAGCAACAATTATTGTTGTAAGGTTTGTTCTCTCCACTTCCTTCCTTGAATGTGTGGGACCGTGGTTACTTGTATTTTGAACACATTTTTTTCATGGTCTATCTTTTGATAGCTTATGTACCAGTATCAATCATTGGATAACAGATTGGGAAAAGAAAAGGCAAAGATAACTTACACAACATTAGCAAAATCCTTGGCAGTGTCAGGAATAAAGCTTATAGGGAAACCCGAGGCCTAGTAGCTTAAAAGGTCACTCTATGATTTCTAGTGTTCTCTTAACAGTGGGTGAGCTCTTCTTACTAAGCAGCTATTCAAGCATCCACTTGCTAGCTGATACATCACATAGATTGTGTATCACATACTTATTCACATAGATAGAAGCCATAAAGCAGCTCAGCTTTGGCAGGTGCATTATTGTTCACCTTTCTTGCTCATACACGAGCTACACTACTGAATCACATAGTTATTAAACCACATTAATAACATTGAAAGTCTTCTCCTGTCTGGTATCCCTCTAACAAAACACAATAACCAAAATACTGCTCTTCATGTTTCTGAGCAGCTGAAAGCTGTTTGAGAGAGATTTTTAGCTAATTGGTCCAAAAGGTTCCATAATGCTCTTTGGCAAGTTAAACTCTTACATTAAAAGCTGTTGCTCTGAGCTAGTGTATTCAGGTTAAGAGCTTGTAATGAAATGGATTGCACCCATACTTCTCCCACTCTCTGCCTTAAAGTGCTGCAGAAGAAGGAGTGAACTAAAACCAAAATAGCTGCTGTTCTTTCAACTTTGAGCTCCATCCTTTCTGCCTACAGAGGTGCTTATGACTGTACTGATACCCCAGAAAAATAAAGCAAGACCTAAGAGTGATTTAAGCCTGTACATATGTGAAAGGGAAAGGGAGAGAGACAGGGAGCACATATTTTGCAGGATTAGCCACAGCAGAGGATGTTCAGCTCTTCTCAGATCAGGGGCCTCACAGAATTCAAAAGCTGACAGACACTAAGAGAAGGTTAGCAGAAACTTTGGATTGGGAAGGGAAATGTTAAATTATTTGAAAAACATGTGGCATTGTTTACATTCTTCCTGCATGAGAAAAGTAGTGAAAATTCTTACGGCCCTTCTGCATGGAGCCACCACTTTGTCCTGTTGAAGGTGTTCCTATGTAGGACCCAGAACTCAGTCAGACCAGTTTGTCTTTGGAGTATCTGACCTCTTTTTAAAATGCAGAACAAAAATAAAAATTTAGATTTTCTGTTCATTCATTATGGGCTCTAATCCTTGAAATCCAATCCAGGGATGCTTATATGGACCGGACTTTTAACAACCTGATCTAGTGGGAGATGCCTCCTCCCATGTGGGGAGTTGGAATTAAATGATGTTTAAGGTCCCTTCCACCCCAAACCATTGTATGATTCTCTAAGATAGTAACGTACAATTCATCAGCTCTGGAGAAAAATAAATGAGCAGAAATCAAATTCATTATGCAAAACTCTTGAAGGTGAAAGAACTGGGAATTCCAAAAATATTCTCCATATGTAATGCTGTGACACCTGATGAGAACCTGATGAGATATCAGGGAAAAGTGTCATAGGCATCTAATTACAGACTTCTAGGTCCTGCAAATTATTTGAATGGATTAGCATTTACCAGCTTTGCAGGTCTATTTTTTCTAACCATCCAATACAGTGATCTTATGGAGGAATGAATTGTAACTTTGAACTTGTTATCTTTATTTCCATAGAAATGGATATATGTTTAAACTTGTACTAATTTCTTATGACAACTGCCATCAACTTTTTTTTTCTCAAATAAGTGGGAAAATCAGTTTGGTTTTGGTTTTGACTGCCCATTCAATTGAGTATAGAGGCTTTTCTTATTATTTTTTGTTCTATTTATTTAAGATGTGAATTCCAGGTACTTTTTCCACATTTGTTTGAAAGACATTTAAGACCTCTTCAAACTGGAAAAAAACCTCTCCTCAGCTTACATCATTCCTATAACCAGTTTGCTTAATTTATCAATTTGTCCTTAAAAATGAAAAGCTTGTACTTAATCTGTTCTTATTTATTCTTTGACTTAACTAAGATAAGATGTTAGCTGGTACCTTGGTGCAAGATTAATTTCAATGCTCAGTTTTGCTTTACACTTAGCAAAGACAGTACCAAATAATTATCACATCTTTCCACATTCTTCATTATTTAGTGCATACAAACCCAGCTATATGACCAGTGCTGTTGTATTCCTACTCTTTACCTGTGAAGCAAATATTTATGGCTTATATGTGTCACAAGCATGTAAATTTATAGAAGTTACCCTGACAAAATGCTTTCTAGTAATATTTGCTAGCCCTTAAAATTTATTTATTTTGCTTAATCACCTTTATTTCTGTTACTCTTACCTCTGTTGCAGTCTCTTTATTTGTACATGCCATTTAGTATTGCTGTTCAATTCATATTCTTCAAACTGTCTTTTTTTTTTTTTTTTTGACAGCTGTATCTGATTGTGAAAGAAAAATTAATAATGTTAGAGCATTGGAGGTCTTTCAAATAAGGTGGTCTTGCTTATATCCACATGATAGCTAGAATTTGATGAAAGTTGCAACTAAGTCATAAAGATTAACTCTATGACATGAGCATCTAAAGCCAGACCAGCAAAAAAATCCTGTGGGAATCTTCTTCATCTGACTGAAGATAATAACTTTCTTTACCCAGACACTTCTCTGAATGTTATTTGTAACTTGTTTGACAAAAGTCTGACCTGCTTATATAATTACCTGTTTTGTTCTTTCATTAATTGCAACAAAAATGGTCAGAAACCACTGGGGCAAAGAATGAACATAGCAGGCTATGAAGCAACAGTTCTAATATTTATTTCATCTTTGGAAAAACCTTTGTTATTTAAACTTTCCAGAGCACTAGATAAAAAAAATCATATGAGGATAAAAATAGAAGAAAATGCTCTGCTATGCATATAAGCTAATTATCATAGTAAACATAGCTATCTTTCATATTGGATTATTCTGTGAATATTTACACCTCAACAAACCTATTGACTTCCTGTTGCTTATGTATGTGTCTCTTGGAGTGGAATTTGGTCTAGTGAGTTCATCTGCTGTCACATGAAGTAACCAGATTATTTTGATAGGTAAATCCACAGGCAGAAAAATCCATATATCTATATGAATTAATTTGATTTAAGTACTGCAGGATGGGATTTAATGATTAAACACACTCTGTTCTCTGGTTAAAAACAGGTACCAGATGGTATGCATAGCAAAATGTGCCTGCACTATACCTGTGGGTTTTGAAGTAAAATACAACCTTCCTAACATCTGGCATACCACCTCAGGACATCTGAAAGTACACATAGTGGACAGACATTATTAGATTACAGAAGGCTATGTTGAGTAGATTTCATCAGAATTTTATATAGATAGTGGCATGGAGTAGTTTGGAACATCAACAGCATATGAAAAAACATTACTTCTGTGTAAGCAATTTATGTCTAATTTGTAGATTGCTGGCTGTGCAATACTAAATTTCTCAGAATAGCTACAAATGTCATATATAATTTATTCTGTAGTTTCCATCGCTAGACAGAAAAAGTACACTGAGCGTTATCTAAAAATGTGTTGACATGCTGGCTTATATATAAATAATAAATACTTCTGTACTATCTCCTAAGGGAGCTGTCAGAGAAGAAGTCCAAGAACAACCTGCGGTATCTTTTCTTTTTCAGTGGGGTTGACATATACAACATTGTGGTTCCAGTCCAGCTCAAGATCTGCATAAGTCTGTGTGCATCAGTAAATCGAGAGTTATCCTAGGAAAGCATATGTATACATAAATTTGTGTTTCAACAGTTTGGGATTTTAGAGTGCCATGAACATTTCTTTCCAAACTTGTCAATTCCACAGGGTATTAGTGGCTTGTTAACAGGTGGTGGGTTGTAGTTTGAATACTCACAGTAGGGCCTGACACAGATAGTTGGCCAGGGTAGCTGACACCTTTGTCATATAAAAGTGTTTTAGGTGTTATTTTCAGGTACTGAAAATTATGTGGGAGATTCTGAAGGAAAATCACCAGACTGTGTATACATCAAGTCGATCAAATACTTAAATGACAACCTGGATACAAATACTTTCCTAATATTTAGCCAGTTTTAACAGTGAAATATCCTTAGCAACATTATGATATTTACAGGAACTACTGCTTTATAGCAAAATTTTTTCAGTGTTCAATCTGAAAATCAGAAGCCTGAAAACAATCTCAGTTTAGGTATGCATTTCTCAGAATCCTAAATATTACTCAGAATGGTTACATTTTCCTTCTCTATCACCAGTGTCTGAAATTGTATTTGATGAGAAAAAAATGTAAATAGTAGAAGTTTTTTTCACTCTTCCTTACAGTTTTAGGGACTGACAATTCTTGAGCAGTTTTGTTGGCAGCATATTTTCTGGGTATTTTAACAATATCTGTGCTTCTTAGAATGACCATCCAACATTTGCAGGGCATAAATGATGTGCCCTTCTCAAATGAATCTCAATAGTTTTATTCAGTACAGAACATGATGAACACATATATAGAGGCTGCACTCAGAAACATTATCCTGATTCACACCCAGTGTAGCAGCAGCTTTTCCTTTATATCAGCAGGTGAAATTGGATAGCAGAAATTCACTATGGAACTAGCTTTGTACCTTATCTTAGAATCATAGAACCACAGAATCAGTTGGGTTGGAAGGGACCTCTGAGATCATCAAGTCCAACCCTTGATCCACTGCCACCATGGTTCCCAGACCATGGCACTGAGTGTCACATCCAATCTCTTCTTAAAAACCTCCTGGGATAGGGAATCCACCACCTCCCTGGGCAGCCCATTCCAATGCCTGATCACCCTCTCTGTAAAGAATTTCTTCCAAATATCTAACCTAAACCTCCCCTGGCAGAGCTTAAGACCATGTTTTCTTGTCTTACTGGTAGCTGCCTGGGAGAAGAGACCGACCTGATTCACACCCAGTGTAGCAGCAGCTTTTCCTTTATATCAGCAGGTAAAATTGGATAGCAGAAATTCACTATGGAACTAGCTCCAGTCTTCACACCTTCTCTCAGATCCGTCCAGTCTACAGAATAGTCCAAAGCATTTTTGCCATTTTTATGGTTAAAATCAAGGCTGGCCAGGCTGAAGCCTGGTTCTGCTGAGCGCAGTTATTTAAATTCCGGCCTCTACTCAGTGCAATGTAAAAGCAGAGGGAGTGACATGAACATTTTCTGTCCTTCACCACAGCTGGGAGAATAGGCATTGTCAGCTGCAGCACACTGTCAATCTGGAAACCTGCCATTCTGCTGAGAAGAAGCTTATGGTTGGTCTAACCTTGCTGTTTCTTGGGGGCGGGTGGATTTGCAGGCCCGAGTGCTGGCTTGCTGAATCATGGACATTTGCTCTCCGTGAGCCATTCTAAAGGCTCTGTTTTAAAACATTGCTTATTCAAGCAAATTGTGTAAATAATTAACAAAAAAAGGGATGGGTGGATGAGGGCATGAGCAGGTCAGCAGACTGAATAATTTTGCTTGCTTGACAGGCAGTAAATGGCCAGTGGGACACAAAAAGGCAGCCTGACTCTTATTCCTTTTCGGAGTCTCCTATCTTTCCCCTGGCTCAGGGACACATTGGTGCTTGCCTAGCCAAGCAAGCTGCTTTTTTGAGATGATCTAAATGGGACCCTAAGAAGTGATATTCTGAGCCTGGATAGAGCTAAGTGATTGTGCCTTGCACCTCTCAAATGCACTGCTGCTTCTGCTTTGATTTGAAGACTATGAGAGGTACTAAGTTCATCTGGAGTTGCAAGTCATCCTGTTTCCTGTGCAGGGTGGAGTGGACTTGTGACCTTGAGGGTATATAACAAGCTTGGTCTGGAGAAAACTCGTCACTGAAAAAGGACAACTGAAGAGGTAATGGCAGCCTCAGCTGAACAAGCAGGAAAATGTCTCTTTGGGGAGAAAATATTAACTTAAACTCTTTCAACTTGGTCATTGCAATTGTGAAACCACAAACTGGGGTTCATAAAATTGGTGTTTGATTATTATCTAGAAAAAAACTGTATGAGAATGGTAACATGAAACACTGATTGTTATCGTCAACTTGCTTTCATAAGGATGCCAGAAAAGGTGAAATGCATGGGAGGAAAAAAAATTGAAAAAATAAAAATCCTGGCCTAGTTCTTAGACACAACAGAATCTCTGTTCTTTAACTTCATCTCAGTGTAAATAAATATGTAAATAATTATGTAAAAAAAGTATGCCATACTTAATTATTGAGCTAATGTGCTCATGGTAGGCCAAAGAATAAAGGTATGACAGGCATATTTGGTAGATGAGGCTTTCTACATCTCCTGCAGTTAAAAAAAAAGAAATTCTTCACTGTTACTTGATCCATTCCTCTGGACAGAAATAAACTGGTGCATCTGTGAATTCTTAATAATTAATGACACAAGTGCATATTTACTGGGAAATTCCCACCTCATCCATTATATAAAAGACACAAAAATATCCCCAAATAAGATTAAACTAATGTAGCTCTGGGGAAATTCTGTGTCTTTTTGCAATAAAAATAGCAAAACCAGGTGCAGAAGTATGATTCCAGAGGTCCTTTAAAAGAAGAGGTACCCACTTAACCCATTTTTAGACACCCTTCTTAATGATCTGGGTTGAAGAATAAATTCTACCACGTGTCACACTCAAACTAAACAACAGTAAAAAACATTAACAAAAAGGTTATAGTGGAAGCAGAACTGTAAGAACACTTGACAATTCATGGCCTCATGTGAAGAATGACCTTACTGATTGACTAGCTCCATTTGAATTGGAGATACAGGAAGAGTATTTGGATTTTTCTGGGTTTATCAGCTTTTCTCCTGTAATCCTGAAAGCTCAGATGAAAATAATTACCCAACTTCCGCTTTATTCCAGTATTCTGCCTATGGGAGAAGAAAAGCCATATGCTGAAGCTTGAAGAGGTTCTTGTGAACTCTGCTGTGAGAAAATGCAAATTCTCATTCTCTCCACACTGTATTACATCCCTTTCCTGAAGGAAATATTTATTCTCTCAGATCTTTGTAGACTTGTTGCAATTTTACTGTTTTCCAGTTCTGTCTCCTGACCCTCATTTCCTTAACTGTGTGTGATTAAAATATATCAGAATATGCACTTCAATATCTATAAATTCCTCAGAAACCCTATTTAGCAGAGAATAAATTTTGCTTTTTTTGGAAGTTGCTTCTTTCCCCAGGCTAGTACTTGAAGTCAATAAAGAGGCCTTGAATCACTGAATTAATTTCTTGATGCCACCTCTGTGAATCTATTTCTCTTCCCACAACAACACAAAGCTGGAGTCATGAAGTACTTCAACTGAAGACATTCCTCTTGTCACAGAGAAACAGGCAGTACTCTGAGAACTGAAGAAATTATATTCTGTGAAGGAGTTTCCTCCTCAGACAGATGTCTGAAATATTGAAACTTCAAATAAGTTAAAATGCTTTTGATTTATATACTTCTGTGTAGAAGAAGTTGAGGTACTTTTCCAGACCATGTCAAAAATATAAGTTTTTGAAGCAATATATCTGTCAGCTTTCTGAATTTGGCATCTAGACTAAAGACCATAAAAGCAAGCTGTTTATAGGGATCCAGAGCTCAAGGAAAACAGTGACTTCCAGAGGTTTGAAAGAGGATACATACATCATAAAATAGACAGTAACTTACTACTAATGATCCTTATTGATATAGTAAGAAATTCCAGATTCTGGAAATCAGGTTCTTACTGTGATATCATGGAAGATCAGAGTCAAAGGACAGTGGATTTCACTGCAGCATTGGGGTCTTTAGGCTGGAGCAACTGATACAAAAAGCAAGGAAAAGAAGATAGAAAATGGGTGTTTCTACATGTGAGCCACATTAATAGATTGAGTAAAATCACACAGTCAAAATCTGCTTAATCTCTTAGTGGCCAGGACAGTAAGAAATGGATTGCTGCTGAAATGCAATAAGAATCTGTAGAGAGATGTTTTCATTCTTTTTTTTCCATAATATTTTAGAGAAAGGAAAAATCAAAATGTGATTTCTTTTGTAATATTAACACTGAAAAATAACATGAGGCTAAGCAGAATACAGTAGATTAATTAGAAAGCAAAGGGGCAAGAAAAATATAAAATCCAGGCTCAGCATAACAGATAGTCCAGAGCCAAAAAGAGGATGGGATAAACTCCTTAAAAATCCCTGGATTACACAATAAATTTATTTTTTCTCCTTTAAAAAACTGCTGATTCACAAAAGCAAGAGCATATTAAATCTCTTCTATAGTTTAAAATTATCTTATATGCTATTTGACTATTTCAACAGACTCTTGCAACCTCGTTATGAACCATCCTGACTGAAACAGATGGATGTGTAATTCAAATAATGAGCTGGATTCTCTCCCTGTAGCAGTCAATTATACAGGTTTTTGGGGTTTGTTTTTTTTTCAGTATAGTAGTCAAGAGACTAAGATCTTTCTCTATATATAGATCACCTGAAATGACCTTACTTATGCAGTGTCAGAGCCAAAACGGTACAGTAGGATATGTATCTCTCTGCATTTAAAAATATACAGACTGATAGTTTAAGAACTATTGCATCTAACAACACTGGCACTTAAATAGTCCCCACTACTTATCACGCTGATCTTTTAATGTGATACTCTCTCTAGGTAAGCTGCTCTGATGTCTGAACATGAATGTCATGCAAAGAATCCTAGTAATATTGTATTATGATGAGGAAAAAAAAAAAAAAAAGACAGTGAGGGAATGCAAATTCATTTTATTAGCACTAAAATGACAAACTCTGTATGGTGAGAACTCATGGCAAAGATTTAATATGCATCTAGCACTGAATTTGAATCATTTAAGGACCTGTCAAGTAGTGTATGTATAGTGTTCATCAAAGGTCTTACACAGGAATTTCTCTTCTTCTGTACTTGTCAACATGCACTCTGAAATATATTTGTGATAGGACCAGGTAATAGTATAAGAACCTTACTTGTGAAAGCATTTGACTGCGAGCTGTGGAAATTTCCCTTGATCCTTAGTAATTTATCAATGACAAAACTCTAGTGAGCTGTGTGTTAGGATTTAAATACTCTGTTATCAAGGGAAGTAAACTTGCTAAGATGGGATAGAGGCCTCAGTGCTATTTATACACATCAGACTCGCCAGGTATCATCAAGAAAAAAGTAATTCTGCTTGCCTTTTTCTTGCGAAGTTCTGTTGAGGTTGCAATATATTGTAGCTTGTGTGATAAGACCTAGAAAGGCTCATTTCGTTGTGAACTGTCTGAACCTACTCATAAAAACTTCTTGTCCATTGCAGAGCAGCTCAAAAAGTGAGAAGTAATTTCTGTCCTGCTTTATATGACCTGTTGGTATGGGAATATAGATGTTAACTATATATGGCAACAGTCAAAATGGTGCAGAACTGAAGAATGAGAGAGAGATGAAACCTGAATATCCAGTTAAAAACAGCCTTAGAGAGCTCCTTTTGTAAAGAGTTAAGTTAGTGTGCTAGAATTCATAATCTGATCAGTTTACCTCTTATTGTATTCATAGAAAGACATGGAAAGTTTCTAGAATTCCTGTTTTACAAGACATGCATGAAATAAACATTTGTATATAAAATTGCTTGTTTAACAAAATATTGAAATATTTTGCTGCCTATGAAAATTCAAATGCATTGTATTGACTAAACAAAGATACTGTTACATTTAGTAACAGTACTTACCTTTTAAATATATTTAAATACGTTTAACTTACCATTTAAATACATTTAAATGACTTACCATTTAAATACATTTAACAATTGTATTAGTGTACTCTGAAAATACTACAATTTTTCGTTCCTATATGTGCTCAAAAGACAAATGGAAACAAACACATTACAAATAACAGAAAATATTTTTACTTCTCTTTATTTTGGAATGAGAGGCATCACTTCCATTTTTGCTTACTGGAGAACCCTTACTTAACTTATTTTTCTTATTCTCTTTATACCATGCCTTCCTTCAGGGTAATTAGCACTTCTAGAACACTTCAAGTGTTCCAATCCATTTCAAGCTGCAATTCTCACTTCTTGGAGTATGACCTGGGATGTCTCAGACAGCAAAAGAAAGGAAGAAATGGAAAAACAGTCAGTACTTATCCTTAGTAAAAGTGGGTTAGGAAAACAGAATATTCCCTCATCAGCTATATTTCTTTCTCTTGTTACTCTCCCTGTCTGGGAAAGGGTAGATTCATGTCCCAGAACTATACCACACTGGACAGGCTATCCATTGTGATTAGAGAATTTGACCTACATAAAGAAAAGTCATGAAGGAGATCCTTTCACCCCTCTCTACTCCACAGTCTCCTCTCTGGAGATGGACAGGAATTTAGGTTGGAAACTTGGGGTATGTGTGTGACTTTAGGAGGAGGCCATAAAAAGATCAGTTTAGAACATATAATCAGGAAAAACCAAATTCCTGCTCCCGTTATAATCCTGACAGTTTTGACATAGTTGTTCTGCAGTACAGATTAAGCACTATCTGCTCTTAGTTAGCATTAATGACAACCAGTGAGAAGAAACAAAGCTCTAAATGTGATATCTAACTTGGTTTGCAATAAGCTATATAGACTATAGCATTTTATTTCTGCTCTGTTTTGATTCTGACATATTTTTTTCTAGAGAAGATAGAGCCTTACATACCAACACCATAAACCTTCTGTGATCTATATCAGAAGGAGAAAGTTATGTAGTAGGTATGTGAAACAGAGTCTGTTTGAGTGGAACCATTCAAGGTCAGGCTGGACAGGTCTCTAAGCAACCTGATCTAGTTGAAGCTGTCCCTGCTTACTGCAGGGGGATTGGACTAGATGACCTTTAAAAATCCCTTCCAACCCAAACCACTCTGATTATGTATTATAGATGGCCATTTATACAGAAAATATGTGCCTAGAATAACTTTAACCTTGTTCAGTGGCCCTGAGGCTGGAGTTAATTAAATGAGAAGTGACAAAATTTTAATTTTTTTTTTTAACGTCATCTTCCTTGAAACAAATATAGTGTTGCCAGAGGTGTAAAAAGTACATTTGCTCACCATTTAATCACCTGCTTTGAGTTATATACAACATCTATGCTAAAGTTTTGTATTTTTCATATGCTGCTAGTGACACTTTCAGTTTTCTTTTGTTTGGATGCAGTTCAGCTGCTCCCACACTCTGTGGTATGAAACTTGATGATGTGCCACCCTACTTTTGCAGTCGTATGACATAAATAGAAAAACACAGATGGATATGTGTTGGTTTATGATAAGGTCTCTCACCTAATAGATTTTTTCTTACCACCAGGTAAAGCAAGAGTTTCACTGTCATATCTGCTTATGCTCCTTTATGTAAAGTGGCATAACTTGGTAGTTTAGGGTGTAAGGCTCCAATAGTCCAACTCTTGTTCCAAAAAAATGACCAGTATAAGCAGAATTAAATAAATGCATGTAAAAAAGCGTAATCTGGGCTTTTGTTCTCATATTAGCCCATACTTTTAAAAGTTAAAAAATAAAGCTCCTTCAGTAATATTTTTTTGTTCTTGTGTAGACTCCTGTGCTTGTCAGAAGAACAAATAATGAATATATTCCAATTCCATCATTGACTTTACTTGTGAAAGTCATCCCTTTTAGAGCTTAGGGCATTGTCACAAGGGAAGTTCTGTTACTGAGTACAGTGAGGTCATTCATAGAACATAAATTATTTTTCTGTTTATTCTTCATTGTTCTATACCTGCACATTTTTCTGCAATTTCATGAAACTGGGGTGAAGTCTTTGGATTAGATTTGGTGCTTGCAGTCAGCATATCCTTGATCGACCCCTTTTGTTCACAGCACTTGAATTTCCTTTCCAAAGCAATTGGCTCTCAAATTCTGCCCTCCATCTGTTTTTATAACTGCAGCTATCTCTCAGGCAACCCTTAAGAAGCTACTGCTTTTGTTTTTTCTTCCTCTCCATCATAGATAAGAATTCCGTGCATGCAGGACAGTGTGCTCCCAACACCTCTTTAACTTCCCATATTGTGCTGTTTTCATTTCAGAATTAACACAACTGTCAGTTGTTGATGTACGCAGATGTAAAAGGGAATATTATAAACATTTGATAATGTTCTCTTTGGGGTTTTTTGTTTGTTTCATTTTGATTTGGTTTTTGTTTTTGTAGGCACTTTTCTATGTCTAGAAAATTTGATTCTCAGGATGGACTTTTCTCTATACTGAAATAAAGTACTTCTGAAAATAAGAAAAAAATATTATTGGAAGTAATGAAGCTTTGGAAGCTTTGAAAGCTGTTGAAAATGGGAAAGTTCCCACAGTTTAGTCAGCAAGAACTTAGAGAATAGCAAGTGCAATGATAAAGGTAATACAAACAAAATACGATCAAAGGAAGATTGTTTTAAAATATTTTCCTTTAATTGAAATTTATTTTTTATTAATATTTGATAACACAACAAAGGGCTTAATTAAAAAGCAATGTATTTAAGCTAGCCACATAAAGTAATTGTACATTGAAATTTTAGATTCTTTCACTAAGAAATGTTTTTATACACTAGGTGAAAAAAACTTAACCTGACAGGTTTATGGGAGCAAAGTTGTTTGGGACTTTAAATAAAAAAATCTTGGTCTAGCCTCTGGTATAGAACATCTTTAAACTGCAGATTGCTGAGAGCTGAGATGACACATTTGGGAAGTGTAGATGTTGTATTTGTGCTCTTTACGTCTTGTAAAGGTCATGTATTTAAGTAAACAAAGTTCTATTTGGGGCAGTACAACTGTATTTTTTTCTGCTAAAAATTATACCCATATTTATGCGCATATGTATACATGTAAAACCTGGTTCAAATAAAAGGATTTGTCATGCAAAACAATGTCATCAATGATTTCCCACAATTTAGGCTCTTTCCATTCCTGTCATGGTCTTTGTCCAAAACTCTGTCCCCTATGTTATAAACTATGTGACACAGGATAAAACTTACCCTTCTCTCTTTAATTATCTTCAGCTCCTTGACCCTGAATTCATCTTTGTAGCACACTAATTCAAAATCTTTTAGACTACTCTTCATTCTTCCCTGCAATTTCAGCTTCTTCTTCCTCTGGTTTCTCTGTCATCTCCTCATTCTTCAGAGTCCTACACTTTCCTCTGTCTTTCACCAGTTGGCATTTGGTTTCCATCTCTTTCAACACTCTTTTCCACAACTGTCTCCACTCCATATGGTAGCCTGCTCCTAGAATTACTTTTGAGCCTGAGTACATTATTTAGTTACTTACACCTGTCAGATTACTGCCTACTGTCCTTGACCAGATTTTGTCATTGAAGTAAATGTCTTCTATCTTTTGAGGGGAGAAAGAAACAGAGTAGATACAAGGTGTAATTCAACCTTAAAAGGTGTAACCCAGTGCTGCTTTTCAGAGTCAGTGCACAATCCTGGCTTCTTCTGCGCCATGATTATGACTTTAAAGGTATCATCTATCACACTTGCTCTAGAGCATGACACAGCTTTTACAACAGAGGTGGATGCAAGAGTTGCAAGAGTGGTGAATGTCAAGCTTTATCAGAGGAGCAACATATGCCATTTCCTTCAAAAGAGGCCTGGGTTGTGTTTGGCTCTACCGTCAGTCCATCCAGCCTGTGCATTTCATCTCCTCTTCTTGTTGGAAAATCAGAAGAAGCTGAGTCACTCTTATTTCTTTGGTGGAAGGTAAGAACCTTTCAGTGCTACTGATGACAAGGGCACCATGCAATTCTATTTACTGTATTATCCAACTTTTTTTTATCATGTGCTACCATGCTCAGACAAAAGATTTCTTTCTTTAAGATTCCCACTGAAGTTCTGCTACCTTCTGCCTTTGCTTACATGCATAAATTAAATTCTTTAGACCAGTGCTTATGTCTGTACTCTTCAAAACAGCCCTTCATGCTAGGTGGCTACTGAAATGGTTCTTGGAAAGTTTAACTCCTGAACCATTGCAGTCTAATGGTGCTGTAGCTGCCTGGAGAAAAGTAGTATTTCTTGACCTGATTTCCTAAAGACAATAGGCTTATGTAGTCAAGCTCTGTGTCTGTCTATTGAGCCACCTGTTCCTCACCTAACAGTTTTTTAACTCTAAGAGTTATTAGAAATAAGTATGACAGACAAGTAAATCTTGAAGACAATTTAGATCCTAGAAGTTAGAGATGAGAAAATTATGAGAAATTAGAATGAGAAAATTAACAGAGTGGAAGACCAAGATCTCTCACTGAAATGAGCTCAGCTGCCTTGCTATCAAGAACAATTCCATGGCCAGCCAGTGCAAATATAGCTGCTAACAAGCCACAGCTCATGCTCACTCTCTCCCAGTGGAGATTTCAAAGGGAGACAGAAGGAGCTGTAATTATTATAACAAGGTAAGCAGCAGGGAGAGAGATGGGGATAAAGGTTACAAATCTACTGGAAACCACACTTTTGTACTTCTGCTTCTGGGGCAAGTTTTCTTCCTGCTTTTTTCTTTTCTTCTGTAGGAAATGGATTTTTTCTGTGACTTGCTTCTCTCACTGTTTCTCCTACAATATTTGGTGTCAATTTTTCAGGTGTTGATATCTATTTCACTCATTAGAGTTTTCATGCAGACATTTTCATTCTGACTGATAGCTCTAAAATATCCACAGCTACAAATAGAGAAAACATTCCTACAACACTGTGGCATAACAATCAGTGTGATCCTGGACTGCACGCAGCTGCTGTCATGATTCTTAGTTGTAAACAAATGACACTGTTTCTTGAGGGTATAAGATGGTGTCTTAAGCTATTTTTATTTGTTGCTTTAATGTGAATCTTTAAGAAACATCAAGAAGTTTTAAAGTGTAAAGTGGATACACTGTATATACTGCAATAAGTGAATGAAAATGGAAATAACTGAAATAAAGGAGTTCAACCTGGTTTATAAAAGAGCAGGAAGAACTAATGGTTTTAAATTCATTAAATAGGAATTTTTCTCAAAATAGAGACAAACACAGGGATGAAAGAAATAATCATAAAAAAAGATAAGAGGACCAAATATTGCAGAATATTCAAAAGAGTAGCTGCAATGTAGTAATTACATTGTTATAAGTAATAGTTACAATAACGTAGCAGCAAGAAGTCACTGTCACTGTCTCAAACCCTTTCAGAGCTTTCAGCTGGAGGTGAAAATACATCACAGGTACTGAAGGTTTGCCAGAGAAAACACCACAGCAAAGCCCATCGCTGGCTGAGTAATGTGCAGGAGACTGATGCAGAGAAGCACCAGCAGTTGCCATTCTGCAGCGACACCTCCTGTGGCCACCACCCCTGGCAACTCTGAAACTACAGAGCTGGGCTGCCTTTGTCTGCTTTGATCCTTCAAGTCATCTGTCTATTAATTTTTTGTTGGGAGGTAAAGCTAATCGCAGAGGGCAACAATGATTTTGAGAGGATGCAGAGC
The DNA here is from genome assembly GCA_038090715.1 of Florisuga fusca. Lineage (NCBI taxonomy): Eukaryota > Metazoa > Chordata > Aves > Apodiformes > Trochilidae > Florisuga > Florisuga fusca. The sequence goes on from JAAWXA010000009.1 coordinate 10,357,785, forward strand.
TACTTATTTACTGTTTCTTCACTACATGCAGGAAAAATCATACAGTCATTCCCTTTGGCTTAGAACAAGAGAAAGTGACTGTCAAATGCATGTGTATATTCAAGCACTGCCTGCCTTCAGCAACAAGAATGGGAGATTTGGGTCTTAGGATGCATTTTTTGAAAATAGCTTTAGGGGCTTTCATAGAGACCAAGGAACTCACACCCGTCTCAAGATTAGGGTACCTACATGCATATCTGGCTTTGAGTCATGAGAGTTATACCCAATATTTCTCTTGGTTTGGTTTGAGTGCATTCCTGTAAGTAACTTACATCACTATCGAAAAAAGCCAGGCTAAGCCAAAAAAAATTTCCACTTTTAGATATTATGTGTGGTTGTAATTTGCAACCTTATTTTCAGAAATACAGAGCCATGAAACTGTAGACAATTTTAGGTGTCAAAAAGGCCATTAGGAGTCAGAGTTACAGTGGGGGCATGTTGTGGTCACTTCTATTCATTGTCCAGCTGGGTCTTGAAAAGAAAGCAAAAACTTGAATGTGTCGTCATGTACTGCTGAGCAGAGGTTCAACTTTGTAGCTGTTCAGTAAATGGCTGAAAAACAAATTGTTTTTATAAAGAGGATTTAGATACATACAACAGTTTCTGTGATGATTAGTAAATATGCTTCTACCCATCTGCTCTGCAGGAATGGTTGGCATGGCATTTTCTGTGCACTTTGCCATACAAACACACAGGAGCAGCTGAAAGCTGCAAATCTTGGCTCTGCTAAGCAATCCACTGGAATCCATGTGGAGTTGTGGAATGATTCTTTTTTTTAGTTACACCAGGCAGCTTGGCCTGGTGTATTGATAGCAGGTGGAAAAATCATTTCTCTTTTCTCGTCTCTGAACATGAGAGCCCGTTTAAGGGATGGGGGAGGAAAGGTGGCCCCCACACATTTTTATTTTAAAAGATTGCATTCAAGAGATCTTCAACAGGGATAACAAGGACAACAACAAGGGCAGCATGGATTGGGGTTCCTAGACTATGTGTCAAAATATAGCAAGCTGTGGACAAAAATATTGAGCTGCTAGGATTTCTGTCTCTGTTCAGCAAGGGCGATCTTTCCACCCACAGAATGAAATTTTGTATATTTTTAACAACTTTGCAGCTGCTGTCGTCATGAATATCCCTTAGTTGCTGTTCAGAGTCAGATTTGCTGATAACCATATTCAAAGAGGAGGAGCAGTGTTAGACTCATGAGGAGCCTAAGGAGAAAGAAAGGCATGGGCCTCTCCCTCTTTTCACCCACACGCTGAATAATTTGGATTTCTTCGTAACTTAACCCAGCAGGATGCAGCCATGTACTGGGCTACAGGCTCAGACTGGCCACTTTTTTCCTAACACCTGCTCTGGCCAAGAAGATGCTTCTCTCTTAATTATCAGTAGGCAGTGAGATTAGAATGGCATGACAGCTGGATTTATTTATTGGGGATTTATGTCCCAGGTTTTGATTTGAAACACAAACGAAGTCTCAGCCCAAACTATTGAGTTTCCCTGATTTTGACTCAGACTAGCCTGGCTTTACTTGAGTGGTTATTAAACTACCAGTCTGTAGTTTGCCTCAGTTTGTAAGCCCACACCTTTGAAATGAAAGAGTGAACACAAGGAATGTGTTGTGCATCTCTCTTAGAGCCTTAAAGAATACTGTAGGTAACCCTTAACGTTTGCCTAAGTATTAATGATCTGAGAATCTTCTGTATATAGAAAAATAGAGGAATTGTGACTGAAAGGTATGGCAAATATACCAACAAAATAAACTATATTGTACCAGATTTCACATTGTGAATCCATGCAATAGAATCCTTAGAATTAATACATAGTAATTAGGAGAGCTCCACCAAATTTACTTGTTGCCTTATGTAAAAGCGAACACGATGGCATTGTATTCAAGTGGTCTATTTTCTATTCTAGATGATGAATTAAGATACTGTCTCTGTTCTAAAACCGGATCACTGTGTCAGCTTTGCCTTTGTCGTGGCGCGGCTCAGCTGTAGCTCTCGTGTGCTGAAGCATTTCTCCGTGGGACACAGTTGGAGTTCAGGATCATGTTGACAGAAACATATGCAGAACCATCAGCCATTAAATCGCTCAGTCAGAATCTTCTGGCAGAGACAGGGAAAAGTTGTAGCAGGCTCTCTGTATTCTTCACAGAAACAGACTTCCAGTATCATATGGGGTTGAGAGCACCAAGTAGCACATCAGAAACTGCAAGAAAAAATACTTTGATTTCAAATATTTTTCCAAACTAATATTGTTATTAACCCCATTTTTCAGTAGTGGCTATTTATTTTTAGGGAACTAAATCCCTATTTTTAAATTCTTAATAGGAAACTCTCCTGTGTCCAACATACTGACCCATGTGCTAGCTGAAGGTTCCCTCAAGCTTTATGGTTATGCTTTTATCCCTCTATGGAATTTCTGAGAGTCCTAAGGAGTAGAGTTTTCTTGCTGGCCTTGAAAAATCACTAAGTATCACCATGACATAGTGATTTTGCTTTAAAAAAAGGACTTTGCATGTTTAACTCCCACTTAAATGGCTGAAATACATTTATGGTGAGATCCTAGCCTTATTTGGTTTGCTAGGGTGTTTTTTGCTATTTATGGTAACAGAATGATATTTGATCATTTGAGCGTGTTCTGTTTGTATGGCATAGTGTAGCTCTGTCAGCTGACTGAATACTAGCAGGGTGCTCCGTGTGAGCTAACAAGCTCTGGTTTTTTACGTGGGATAAACCATAGTATCTCTAAAGAGTCGTGCAGGTCCTGTTTGACTAACCTGATCTCGTTCTCTGACAGGGTGACCTGCTTGTTGGATGAGGGAAGGACTGTGAATGTTCTGTACCTTGACTTTAGCAAAACCTTTGACACAGTTCCCCACAGCATTCTCCTGGAGAAGGTGGCTGCTCGTGGCTTTGATGCTCACACTCGTCACTGGATAAATAACTGGTTGCATGGCTGGGTCCAAAGAGTGGTGTTAAATGGAGTTAAATCCAGCTGCTTGTGGTTCATGAGTGGTGTCCCCCTAGGCTCAGTGCTGGGACCTTCTCCTGTTTAGCACCTTTATTGATGAGGGGAGAGAGGGCACCCTCAGTAGGTTTGCAGACAACACTAAACTGGGTGGAAGTGCTGATCTGCCTGAAGCAAGGGAGGGTGTGCAGAGGGGTCTACACAGGCTTGCTAAACGAGCCAAGGCCAGTAGTATGGGTTTCAACAAGGACAAGTGTCAAGTCCTGCACTTTGGCCACAAACAACCCCTCCCAGCACTATGGGCTTGGGGAGGAGTAGCTGGAGAAGAACCCAACAAAGAGGGACCTGGGGGTGCTGACTGGCAGCAGCTGAACATGAGCCAACAGTGTGCCCAGGGGGCCAAGAAGACCAATGATATCCCGGCCTGTATCATGGATAGTGAGACCAACAGGACCAGGGAGGTGATCTTCTCCCTGTATGCAGCCTTGGTAAGGTGGCACCTCAAGCCACTGTGTTGCAGTATAGAAAGGACATGGAGGTGCTGGAGAGGGTGCAGAGAAGGGCAGGCAGGCTGGTTAGGGGTCTGGAGAACTGGTCTTATGGGGAGAGGCTGAGGCAGCTGGGGCTGTACAGTCTGGAGAAGAGGAGGCTGAGGGGAGACCTTATTGCTCTGTACAGACATCTGAAAGGAGGTTGCAGTGAGGTGGGTGATGGCCTCTTCTCCCTGGTGACTGGTGATAGGACAAGAGGAAAGAGGTTCAAGTTGCACCAGGGGAGGTTCAGGTTGGATATTCGGAAAAACTTGTTCACCAAAAGAGTGGTGAAGCATTGGAACAGGCTGCCTAGGGAATTGGTTCAGTCGCCATCCCTGTGAGTGTTCAAAAAATGAGTAGGTGTGGCTCTTCAGGAGATGAGTTAGTGGTTAAGGTGCTGTAGGACTGATGGTTGGACTCGATGATCTTGAAGGTCCTTTCCAACCATGATGATTCTGTCATTATGTGGTGTAGAAATACAAATTTGCAGAAATAGAGGTGTTCAGTCAGATTAGGAAGTGAGGTGAACTATGCACCAGACCAAGTACAGAATGGTACTCAGTTGAAAACTCAGGAATAGGCCATGAATCTGAAAGGCAGAGCATCCCTCAGAACTGTAACAAGAAGACAGTTTGATTTAGATTGCTTTTAAGTTTTTGTGAGATGCTGCAGAAGGAGGTCACTTGGTGTATACTTGTCTCTTGGCTCTCATCTGTGCTGCAAATTTAAAAAGCCAGGCAGGGATGTTTTTGAGATATTAGCAGCTGAGCAGGACTGGGACAAATTTCACTATGACATTGCACACTAAGATAGCTCTGGCATTTACTTTAAATGAAGCGAGAAGAGGCTGGGAACTGGATGCTCTGATTAGTGAATGTTATGCATTCTCCGGCAGAAAGTGGGATAGCAAAGTAACATCTTGAAGTGGAAGGGATTATTCATTTGTAAATCAGAAAGAATTTAGTTCTTGCTGGACACATCACTGGGCAGCATGGTGATAATGCCTCTAACAAAGCAGAGCAGAAATGGTTTTTTTCTTGCTCTGTTGAATATTTAAATGGCTTCTGTTTGTGATGGGTACCAGTGTTCAGAGCTGGACACTCTTTATATAAATAAATCAGCATGTAGACAACTGCTTCAAGGAAAATGTTGTGGGGTTGTTTGTTTTTGTTTTTTTTTGTGGGGGGGGGAGGGGAAGGAGTCAGGGGAGCTGAACTCACTGTACTTCAGACAACAGGTGGAACTTCAGGCTTTTACCACTCTCTTTTTAAAAGGATGCTTTTAAAGGCTTCTACATGGTCTCCAAACCAACTATTCAAAGAGGAAGAACTTTTACCAGAGTGCCATGTCAGTCATATCGAAACAAAGAGAAGCAAAAGAGGGCTCAAAGCCAACCAGTTGCTACTGCAGCTGGTCCAGCAACTGGATGTTAAGTAAAGCGTGAAATTAAAAAACAGGGCTGGGGTTTGACTTTCTGTCCACATGTTCAGCCTTGTTTCCATGCTAAAATTGCTTCTTCCAACGCAGTTTGACATTAAGATGCTGTGATAATATGTACCTTTAAAAGCATTGTAATTATTTTACTATATAATTTTACTATAAATAATTTCACCTGTTTACACTGTAAGTGTACTTAGATATATTTACTCTTCTTTGAATTCAATGCAGAGTCGAACTACTGTGGGGTTAGAGATAAGTACAGATATTTAGCACGTGTCATTCAATTTACACATTTTTGCATAGATGATTGTAAATATATATACCCTTACTCTGAAAATATTTGTTTCTGATTTTCTGGAAGTGCAGAAGTTCAATGAGTTCAGTGAAGCAAATTTTCCTTTGCCTCTGTTCAGTGTGCATACTTGTTTTTCTAACTCAGAAATCATGTAACAACTTTGATTTCCACAGGGTGAGGGTGTATACCTATGGCTCAATTCAGAAAATACATAAAACTATTCCTTTTCATCAATGCCTGTTTTAAAACACCACTGATGTAAGTGCTGCTTTATCTGGGTCAGTGTCTGATCCACTGTTTCTAACTAAGCAATAAAAGGAATAATGGGTCACCAGATTGTAATAACTCATGATGTGTGAGTCTTCTTAGGTTTGATGGTTCTGTATACAATATTAGCATCACAGCACATTTTCTATGAATTTACTAAAACACAGTCACTACTGCACAAAATACTGCCATATTTCTATTCCATTTTCGAAATACCGAGAGCTAAATTTGTGCTTTAGTCGTTCATCCTCTGCATTTATTAACAGACATTATAGTTTCATTTATGCATGGGATAAAAACCAGTATTTATTTGAATTTAGTAAAGTTATATTGAAACGAAATATCTAGAGCAAGATCTGAGAGATGGCAAGTATCCTGATGAGATAAAGCATGGGAAAAATATCAATGCTTTTACAAAATATGTGGTTCTATAGGGCCAAGAGTGTAATAATTTCATACAATATCACAGTAGCAATCTCACTCTTAGCTTCTAGCTTTAGTAGGCCTTTATTACCAAAAAAAGCAACACCTCCTTACATTATTCAGTCATTCCATACCAGGTGCCAACCAGGAAGAATCCAAGTTTACAAAATAAAAACCCCCTGTGTAACAGAAACATATAATCTAACCTCGAGATAAGTCTTCATCTAAACTAGTAATCACATTTCTCACAACCCAAAGCTTATTTTTGAGTATTGTGCTAAGATGAGCTGCCAGCACCAGTGACACAGTGACTTTTAGATGCATGCTAAGGTGATGATTGGAAAATAACTAGGACCCTGGTCTTGAATTAAGCTGTGTGTAGGTGGGTGGCCCTGTAAGTCTGTAGTACACAGCTTCATGAACACTGTGCCATTAGAGGATTTGCAAGCCTGGAACAAATATTAGCTTTAATAATTCACTTACTGGTGGTAAAAGCATTACCCATTTTGATTTTTTAAAAAAATACTTTCTGTTATGACTGATATGAGAAATACATTTTTGCTTTGATCTAAAGAAGATCTCCCTGCATGTTGCTAAGCACTGATTCTCAGAACACTGAGTACCAAATTCACTAGCATGGGCTCATCCACTGGAAATGAGTGAGGAGGAGGAAATATGTTCTCCCTAATAGAATAAATAACTATGCAGTAGTTTGCAACATCAGTTCAGAATACATGATGCTGCTATTTGGCCTAATCTTTTGGGACATGGCAAGTTCCAGGGTATCGATCATTTCAGATTAAATTTAGCTCTTAATTTTGAATTGGTCCCTCCAGTGCTTCTGTCAGATTAATAGCAGCAATAAGAAAGATCTCTTCCTTTCTTAGGTAAGAAACATTCAGGCAGGATTTTAGCCCATCCCCCAAGCACAGCACTTACTTTCACAACATTTACTTCATGATGACTGTGGGTAAAATGATATTTGAAGTACTGGGAGGGGGGGGTTTGCTGGACATTTCCATTTAATTTTGCAAATCCACTCACGTAGTTGGGATCAAACTTCTTGGCTGATTGGATTAAAAGATGAGACATTTGGTTGAGGGAAATAGATTATGCACATTCTCAGATCTGAAAAATGTCCAGCTATTCAATTCCAGCTTTATTCAAGTATGCCTGAGAGCAGGATTCGGCCCAAAATTCTAATTTTTATTACTGTTACCTTACTTTCTATGCATGACTTTATAGAAAGTCATTCACCTAGAGGTGAAAACACTGCTTGGGGCAGCTCTTCCCCCTAGGAGTGCGTCAGGAAAGTTGTGCCACTGAGCAGAGCTGGGTCTCAGTGCAGAGGCTGTGTGATGTAGAGCTGGGGCAGGGAGGGAGGGTGGTGATGGAGTGGGAAGGCAGGGGAGGCAGATGCTCTGCTCCTTCCTGTCACCCCCCAAGCTTTGCCTTTGGTTGCAGGAACCCTGGCAGATCTACCCTGGTGTGCAGAGCAGAAGGGATTCCTTCTGCTGTTTGCTGAGTGCTCAGTGTACCCGATTCTGACCTGACACTGACACAGAGTTTTGATACTTAATACACAGGGAGAGACTGCCAAGTTTTACTGCTCATTAGTTACAAACTATCAACAGGGAAACAATCTGTCTACCAGCTACCTCCATAGGTGCAGCTGACTGAGACATGGCACTCGCCAATGACAGAAGTGCTGTGGGTGTTTGCCGCTAAAATGGGTGACTTAGAAACAGGACTTAGTATACAAGTAAATAAAATAAAAAAGGTAGTTATGGAGGTGGGCACTGTTCCAAGGAACACGTGCTACCGACTGAGGTCACAGTAGCTATGGCTTGCAGAGAATAAGGCATAATAAATCCCCCTCTCTGCTTTGGGCCCAGCTTCCTCTACCCCAGCTGTAAACATGGCCCCAAATCCCCAACCCCCCCCCA